>VWZK01016231.1:1077-38630 GCA_013396935.1 Baryphthengus martii
GTTCTTCACATGTTGTCCACTACCCCCTTCTCTCTAGTTCTACATCTCACCCTTGCTTGGGTCACCTACCGGTTTCACTCCCTGTAAGGAACAAGACAACAAGAAAAGTATATCTGGGGATGTCAGGACGACAGCTGGACCTCCAGTTTAAACCTATGAATTTTACGACACATCAGGCCATAAAAGAAAGGCTGAGGTTCACGGCTACTCTGATAGCCAGGTGTGTGAACAAAGTGGAGTTTATTTACTTATGTTACATCACCAAGTGTAATTTGCCCGAGTTTTCTGCCACTTGCTGTGAGATTTTTGTTGATCTTCACCCAGGAGATGACACAGTATATCTATTACTTTAAAACACCCAAGCAACATTCCGAATGCAAGTGGGTGAAATGCAGAAACGGCCCCGGTCAACATCACCAATGGTCTGGTCACACTATCCACCAAACCTACCTAAAGTGCTACCAGGAGACACCCCCTCCCCAGGCAAAGGAGGCCCCTAAACCCCACGCTTCAGCAGAATGACTTACGTCATAAACCCCTCCAGAAGACNGACCAGCTCGTGCCGCTTGGGGATGGTGCCGCCATCGCATCCCATCTTCCTCTCCGCAGCGCTGCGCTTCCGGGTCCGCCCCTACCCCACTTCCGGCAAAGGATAGCACTTCCGGCGCTCCCTGAGAGCGTCATCCCCGTTCCATAGCAACCAGCGCGCTGGGGGCGTGGCTACCAGCGAAGCAGGGGGTGGCGGGGCGGCATTACAGCGCCCCCTACCGGCGGCGGAGCGACACAGCAGAAGAGTGGCCTCACCCAGGTCCCCGTCCCCGTTCCCGGTCCCGGCGGAGCGGGATTCGTCCCGCCCTGGCAGGGAACGGGATTTCCGGCCACAGGAGGTGTTTCCGAGATGGGCCGGACTGAGCCGCGAGCCGCCCCCCGGCTGAGAAGACGCCTGTGGCCGTCCCCACCGCCCTCCCCGGGCAGCGAGGGGGCGGCGGCAGGTTCCGAAGGCTCGGTCGCGCCAGGAAGGAGTTTCGTGCAAAACGTACAAAGCCAACGGGAAGTGCCGTTGCTGCCGTGGTGTGCAAACAAAGGGTGTCTGCAAATTTAAATAACGGTATAAAACGTGGTGGGTGCCAAGTAAAAAAACAAACAAAACAAGAAAACAAAACAACAAAACCAAAAAACGAGTGAATGCTGAGGGAGCTGGTTCTTTCCCAGGGAGCTGGGGCGGTGCAAAATCAGTGGCATCTCCTCACAAAATGTTAAGTGTCCATTTGCGGGGCAAAGACACGAGTGCAACATTGCCAAGAAAGTCCAGACTTTGAAATTTCACGCAAAAACTTTCACATAAATGAATTAGGACTNGCCACAATCACCCTGAGACGCTACCCGCAGACCGGCCCAGCGCGGCTCAGACGGCCGCTCTCCCCATGGCCGCCAGCGCCAGCAGCGCCATGGCCAGCTGGCAGGCGCTGCGGGACGGCCAACGACGGCCAGGACCGNTCACAAAATGTTAAGTGTCCATTTGCGGGGCAAAGACACGAGTGCAACATTGCCAAGAAAGTCCAGACTTTGAAATTTCACGCAAAAACTTTCACATAAATGAATTAGGACTGAAACAAGGGAAGACTAACAATGTGTAGTGGTTAATGCAGGAATGTATCCAACTGCTGGAGGCAGAGTGATTGCTGTCCCGACCTAGGTAAACAGAGGTAAACAGATAAGCAGGAACTCCATTGTATACAAGGACTCCAAGACAGATAAGCTGGAACTCTGTTATCCACAAAGACATCTGGAGGAAGGACAGATCAAGGAAGGTTATCACCTTCATCCCAGAGAACCCAGCCTCTGACCACCGGACGCAGACCACCAGACGCCACAAGGAAGAGACCTACGATAATGAGTTACCTGAAGTAATTGTAATAACCCAGCCCATATTAATGAATATGTATGTTTTGTAACTATAAAAGCAAGCAAGTTTTAGACCCTGGTATGCATATTTGGAGGACTGATCCCCTATGCATCCAGCGCTGTAATAAATATACCTGCTTTAAAACTCTTCGCGAGTTTTGGAGCTTGTTTCCGCACGTCAGGACAACTACAAATAGCACAGGTCGCCACACGCAAACAGTTTACCTGCGTGGTTATCGTCATCCTCCCAGTTCAGATCCAGCAAATCTGGGGATAAAGTTAATAAGCTGCACCAGGCACCATGGCCACAGGCGGCCTGAGAACCCCTGGGCAAACTCGCCAGCGCCCATGCTCTGGGTGCCTGGTGAGGAACAACGTCACCTTTCCAAGGTGTAGGAAGAGCTTGTGCAAAGCCTCTGCACGTTTAATAACTACAGCAGATTCTCTTTCAGCCCCAGAAATGCCCTGAACACCTTCAGGCTGTGACAGAGGCTGACTGAGCTGTCCTCCCCCCAGATCTATCGAAGCCAGTGCTCCTCCAAGTCAATTTTCCTCTGTGCTCAGATACCAGCTGGAACATGACCCATGAACATCTAGGCTACATGTAGTACCTGCCAGATTTTGCCTGCAATACCTTCATTGTATTTGTATATTAAATACAAAAACTAGCTTTGCAGCTGTTGGGTTTTTTTTTTTAAAAAATGTAATTACAAATTTTGAGTAAAGTCCTCAGGAAACAAATTGATGGTGGGATATCATAAGTTACAGAATGTTGTGCAGCAAAAATTTAAAGAGAGATTTTACATACTCGAATAGAAAAAAAAAAAAAGAAAATATATTGATCTGACCTATAGAGAAATTAAAAAAATAAGAAATCAACCAGATAATAAAATAATTTTGCTCTAATACACAGCAAACATTCCTGCCCCGCCACGAAAGCGTTGACATTTCCAGGCAAGATCTCAACAACAGAGAAGAAAGTACAGATTTTATTCTACGAATCCTCTTCTGCAGCTGCTGTTGTGTGGCTCTTCACCAGCTACGAGTGCACCAGCACCCAGGGAATGGCCTGTCAGGAGTTCTTAGAGGTGACTGAAAGCTGGTGGCACCGAGCTGCATTTGCCCCCCTTGGCTGCCACATGCCGGAGGAGCACTGACAACGGAGAAGTTACTAAAACAGCCGAGCATCTTT
The DNA here is from genome assembly GCA_013396935.1 of Baryphthengus martii. Lineage (NCBI taxonomy): Eukaryota > Metazoa > Chordata > Aves > Coraciiformes > Momotidae > Baryphthengus > Baryphthengus martii. The sequence continues at coordinate 4,175 of VWZK01016231.1, forward strand.
CATTCCATCGTTGCTCTAAACTGCTGTGTGTACTTCGACAGCTCCTCGGTTCGATCCTGAAGTTCCCTCGTGGCATCTGCGTCGGGATATTGTATTGCAGCATTTTTGGTGGCGAGAGCCAGATTCTTCAAGAGGCTGCAAAACCGGCTGCTGCCGTGGAGAATGTCGTTCCGAGCATCTCTTTCTTGAGTTTCCTGGCAGAGAGCATCCACTAACTTTTGTCCCACCATAATGATCAGTTTGCTGTGGGATATGAAGACTTCGGGCGGCTGGTTGTTGCTCAGACTGTTGGTAAAGACGTCGATTGCCTTGTGAAGTGCACTGAAACACAGCTTACAGTGCTCTGGGAGAGTGATTTTCTTGGCAGAGTCCTGCTTGCTCTCAATTACAGCCTTCTTTGGAGACGGCAAAACCTAGAAAAAGGTTTAAAAAAACCACCGCGTCAGCTCGATGGCACACTGATTGTTTCTTCATTTGTTCTACGCTATATTCTCCACGTCTCTTCGCTTACAGGGAGTTTTGTTAGCTAATAGTCTCCAAATTGCCCCAGCCTGGGAGTCTCTTACAATCATTTTTCTTTATGGAATCCGTAAAGTACTGGACTTCCAAGTGGTATTTTGTCCCAATGGCCTTTTTTCCCCTAAATAGATATCACTGGCCCTGATTTTCCTAACGGACAGCACGTAAGGTGCTGTAGCTAAACGTCAACCCTCTGCGCAGCCTGCGCTTCAACCTTTCAGATGGTACAAAACATTCAGACTTGATCTTTAGTGGTGCTGACTTGATGAGGGTTACGAATGATTCAAACCGTGCACTAACAAGGGAATCAATCCTTATGCCAGTGCGTGACGAGATATTTTTTAATGACTCTCGCAGCCTGATCCCAAACGATACACAAATAAAGAATTAATCTAGAGCGGTTCACTACGTATGGGGAAAATCAGCGTTTAATGTGGATTTTCAGCAGTAATTCTAGGAACTAGTTCTGGGAAAATTAACTATGAGAAAACAAATAGATCCCTATTCATAGATATATGTGTCCAAATGAAAACGATTTTGAATTTTAGCAAGCACAGAAACCGAGGACTAGAAGTCCTCAGAAGTAATAGTTTTCAAAATCAGAAATACCTTTAGTTTTGAATCTGTGCTCTTCTTTGCTGCTACTTTACCTGAAATGATTTTCTGTGCCTGTTACAAATCAAAATGAGAGCAAAGTTGAAGTAGTTCATATAAAATATTTAACCATAAATGTGTTTTTCTCTTATTTCAGGTGGAAACAACTCCTTGCTGTGCAGCCTTCATGTTTATGGACAGCAAGAGTACATTTCTGAGAAGCAACTGAAGGGTTTTTCCTACTCAAAACTTAGCATCAGATCCTGCAAGATCTAAGACTGAAACCAACATCCATAAAACGTAACATTTCCTGAATTCTAAGGACAAGCCAGCATTTCTTTGTGAAACCGGCAGAGTTATATTCCTAGTAAGTATTTCAGTAATTTCAATTCTATCAACCAGCCAAATTTATTTTAACAAATAAATCTGACCATTCACAGTAGGAGTTTAATTTGTTAAGTCACAATTTTCTGTGTAAGTGTGCTTCCCAAGGTAGCTCAGGGTAGAAAGTCAGTATCTCTCATATAGTCACGTCAAACAAACAAAATGTACAGGCAAGAAGAGAACTACTAGTCAAAAGAGAAGAAACAAGTTGCTCACCCCCAGCTAAAAGCTGTGTCTCAAATGAATTTAAACGGGCAAGCTAAAAATCATTTCTCAGCGCTGGCTGCCTGCCTGGCTAAATTCTCAAATGCCAGTTCTCTTTATTACTTAAAATTGCAGATCATTCTACATGTGCCATCTAGCAAACAAAATCCTGAATTCTCATAAAGTCAGGAAAAAGCATGAACTGAATTTGGCACTAGTGCAAAGCCAAAGTAGCGCTAGTAGCTTACTATCTGCAAACCGTCAAGACTCTAGATAGTAAAATCCCGTTACACTGACCTGTAGCTGAACATAATCGCAGTCATCAGTGGCATTTTCTTTTGCTTTCTCAGAAGAGACCTGACTTTGGTTGGGTTTATCAAGAGCATTTCTCTGAAGCGAATCTGTCTCTATTCTTCTTGGCAGCGTGATTTGTTTTGCCATTTTGTTTTCGGGGCTCGCTTTTGATTGTTTCCCTTCTTGTTCCTTCTCATTCTTTTTGAAGAGAAGCTTTCCATTGGCAATGATGATGGATACGAACCTCTTGATATCGTCTGGGATGGTGCGGGCTACCATGACAAAGCGATCAAGGTCATCTGGGTTGTTCTGAGGTTTCCTGAGGACCAAAGCCTCTAGTGACCAGTTGCAGTTGTTTAGAGCTTCTCTTGTTTCTGTTAAAATTTTGAATGAGTTCCTAAGAATTTCCAGCTGCTTTTTAATTCTGGTCTGAAGGTTGTTATCGGTGAGGTAAGAGGCGTTGATCTTTATGACTTGAGCAAAGGCCAAGAATTCTCCCAGTGATACTTTGATGTGATCGACTGCTCTATGGATTTCTTCAATGCTTTTCTCGAGGTGTTCTTGTAATCTCCATTTGCTGCTCACAAAGATCATTAAACTGGCAACCGAGCTGGATACGCTGTGCTGCAATCTAGTCAGGGTCTCTATGGCGACTTCAAGGTCCAGTTGAATTTCTTTGGCAGGCTGTTCTGATGATGACACGGAGAAAGACTCAGCAGAAGAGTTTGAGGACGTAGAGAGCGTGCTGCTTCTGCTATCCACACTAGAAAGAGATAATCTGTCTTGTTCTAATTTAGCATCTCTTGAGAGCTCTGAAGGAGCACTGTATGCTTGGTCTCCAGAACTATCGCTGGTTTTTTCCATCTCTTTCTTGGACTGCACAGCGGTGGGCAAACCTTTTGGAATATCATAAACATTCTCTTCAGAGATCTGATTCTCAGCCTTTGAAGCCAGGAGACTTGGGGTTGCATCGCAGCTACCGTTTTGTGGCAAAAGGGGCACATCCCGCGAGGACGGAACATCGTAAAGACGGATATCCGGAAACGTTAATTTCCGTTGTGTTGGTGGAATATCATATAATTGTGGATTTACCACTTTGGCTTCAATATTTGTTGTTAGCACCTTGTACCTGGCTGGTGGTATATCATACAGCACCTGGTTCTCCAAGGAATGGCCAGAAGGGTTTTGTTTTAATCCTGTTTTTTCAGGTGACACCGGGATATCATAAATCCATTCTGACTTGCGAGGATTTGGCAAGGTATTGTAATGGCCCAAACACTTTTTCTGAGATTCGTTGTCTGAAACATCAGTTTCTCTTTTGGGAGGGACATCATACAACTGCAAGAGAGCACACAGGATTTGTAAACTGTTTTTAAACAAGAAATGAGAAATAAAACCGAATTCTCAGAGCATGTAAATGTGTGCAATTCCAGTAACGTCAGTGGAATTGCACCACAAAAAGGCTAGCCCGTAATTTTTATTTTCTTTCTAAAATGCACAAGCTGCACATATGAAAGTTAAAATATTTTGAGCACAGAGGATTAAATCATACGGCAGTGTCCCCAGCCAGTGAAATCTGTAGGCTCTTCTCTGCCTCCTTTGAGGTGGGAAACTCATAGTTTTCTGGAATGGCTACAATAAAAGTGAAATCCCAGATTATCAGTAGGCAATGTTAAACACTCAGGTTTACAGAATGAAGGAGATAAGATTTTATTAGCCTCTGCGTAAGAAAACACTTGATTTTCCAGGATCCCCACCTCCATTCATATGCATACCCTGACAGAAAAAATAAATCACCAACGGACACCACTGACAATTCTCAAATAACTGTAATGAATTTAAGTTTTTACTTGGTATGACTTTGTTAAGATGGACACGGGTCTGGCCCAATGCCTTAAAAATTGTGAGTACAGCTGAAGTCCAAGCTGGAAAATGTGAACGCAGGACCACTTCTTGTGTAGGGAAATCCAGACTAACACTAAGAGGCACATCGGGAGAGATTGTACCTGGATGCCTTACAAGCAGGAAACACAAACATGAGGGAGCACAAGGAACTACAAGAGTGTGCAGCAACAAGAAGTTGAAGGTACTGCTATGAAATCAAAATTTTAGAAAGAACTGGCCAGCTCAGACTTCCCTATTTGCAGAAATTGTGCATGAGATGGGAACTCAGACAAGGGTGATACAGACCAAAGCTAGAATTTTCCAAATTTCCCATGAACAAAGAATTCTAAGAAAATTTGATTTTGGAAGCAATGATAAACCATGTCTCTGAAAGGAAATCTGCTGGCAGGCTGTTGCAGCTGGTCGGTACAGTCACTAACAGCCATGAAGAGGTCAGGAATGCCAGCTCCAGTGAGCAATAGCTCATATGCCAGTATCCCATTTCTAGGTAGCACCAGTTCTACTGTCACTGCTGAAGAGGCTTTGTGTATGACTGGATTCTCCACCAATGGAACAGCCATGAACCTACAGCACTTCTCTTTAAATCCACAAAACCTCGAAGCCTCCGATTTCCAGTGTGGGGATGGTCTGCCCTGAGATCCTGCACCTCAGCCCTGGTGTCCTGATTTTGAGTGAGAATGGAACTAATTCTGTTCAGTGATTTTACTGTTCAGCTCAGTTCTTCTAACTAACTGCACTTTTTGAAGTTAGCAGCATGTTTTTGCAGGCAGTGCCTGCTTCTAGCAGTGATAATGCTCCATGTTTAGAGTTACTACCGAGGATTGGTGTGCAGACCAGGGCCACTGTTAGATCTTGTGCATCACATTGAGGGGTACAGAAAGTAAAAGCTGCACCTGCAGGGAGGAGTGGACAGGACAGGTGACTCTAAATGGACCAACAAGGGATTCCATCCCATAGACGCCATATTCGGTATAAAGCTGAGGGATCACAAGGGCTGCTCTCAGCTCTGGCTCGGCTTCTTCAATGGCTGGCATCCCAGGAGGACTCTGTTCGTTCCGCCTTTGATCCTGATCTGTGTGTTCCAGAATCCAGAACTGGAATCCAGCTCCTGAACTCAGTTCCCATCTGCCACTGGGCACAGTCTGGGACTTTCTCGGTGCCCGCTCCACAGCATCAGTGGTGACGGTGACGTAATTGCCATCAGTGGTGGGGGGTTTGATACTGGCTTTGTATAAATTTGTATATATTCCATTTTTTTCTTATTGTTATTTTCATTAAAGCTGTTCTAGTTTCCTTTTCTAATCGGTAAGTCTCTCTCTCCCTTATTCCTTTTCTCTTCCCTTTAAGGGAGAGCGGGGGGTTAACAGAGAGGGTCTGTTATAGTTCTGTTGGGCGGCCCTGACCCTAAACTGTGGCACCTGGCCATGTGTACTAAGGAGCCTGTCAGAATTCTCTTGGATCCTAAAACCATTCAGGAAACCTGAAAGATTTGTCACTCAACTAATAGTTTACATCAGGGTATTTTCTTTGTCATATTCCAGATCAGCCCTTTCTTCAAGGATGGCACTTGTCAAACAGCGAGGACACGATGGGAAGCCTGACCCCACCCCCAAAACCAGGTGTGCTCTAGTCCCAAAAGAGGTCACAAGAGGAATAGGGGCAGTTGTTTTTTATCTGCTTAAATATTACAAGCAGACGTTCAAGAATGTAGGATATTGCATTTACTTTTCATACTACCATAAAAAGAAGCTAAGGCAAGAGATCTTGTTCATGGACTCATGGAATGGTTTGGTTTGGAAGGGACCTTTAAAGGTCATCTGGTCCACCCTCCCTGCAGTGAGCAGGGATATCTTCAACTAGATCAGGTTGCTCAGAGCCCCGTTTATCCTGACCTGGAATGTTTCCAGGAATGGGGCATCTACCACCTCTCTGGGCAACCTGTGCCAGCATCTCACCACCCTTACCATACAGAATTTCTTCCTTATATCTAGTCTAAATCTACCTACCCTCTTTTAGTTGCCTGCAGTCTAAGAAGCAAATGCAAGTGCAGTGGCAGTTCTAGTCCTGGTTAGGTACCCTGGCTATCTAGGAGTCAGGCAGCATTTGTCTCTAATTCAAAGGACGGAGCACTGCACTGAAGATGTGCTGGTCTTATCCCTCCCATCGCTTTGAAGAAGGTTCAGCCCACATTATTTTCTTGTGTCCAATGAATCTTACTTACGTTGCCCACTGATGAGTCTTTCTGGGTAACGGCTCCTGCTTTTTCTGGGCTGGACGGGACGTTGTAAAGCTGCTGCTGCTCTTCCTGGAAACAATCCGTGGATCTGACGAGCACAGAGCCCTTTCGTGTGGTGGGCGGAGTGGCACCACTCTGGTCAAAGGGAAAAAACCCAAACAGGTTGACTTCAATCCTTTTTAGAGTCCGCTGAAGACTCTGGTGGAATCAAAGGCTTTCAGGTCATATACAGAGTAGCTACCTCCTAGTTTGGACAGCGTGGGACAAATTCGAGCTGCTGGAGAGCTGCTGGAGCCCATCCCGCAGCGCTGCAGCACTAGGTGGTGTGAGACAGCCACCACTGACACACTCCCAGCTTTCAGTCTCAGCAGAGATCACCCCACTTAGGTGGGTAACCCAAAGAAGTACGTGGATAACTTGATAATAAATGAATTAGAGTGGGCTCAACCCTGCACTGCCCGGTGGCACATCTTTGCATGATAGGTGACAGGCTGGGGCTGGAGCCTGGTGTTTGTCCCACCCTGGTGATCTGGTATCAAGAGCAAGGTGATATAACGGGAAACTTCAGTGATAGATGCAAGCAACATGTTGCCTTTCCCTGAATGTGTTGTGGTTACGTGACCTAATCCCTTGCATTTTGCTGCCCAGGAGGGGAATGGTGTGGGTGACATTTAGTTTCGTTTTGTGCATGCCCTTGTGACTCTTCTGTAAAAATCTTGGCATCTTTCCGATCAAATGACACTGGGACAAAGCACATTTCCTGGTGGAAAAACCAGGGCAGAGAGGCTGACACTCTTGAGAGTTCCTCTGTGCCCTGGAACTCAGTAATGGTAAAACTGAAAGTGTTTATTAGTAATGTACCAAATTTAAGACATGTTTCTCTAAATGTCTAACAAATTCAAAAGAAAACCACTTTTGGTTTTGAACTTCCCTAAAAACCTATCATTCTCTGCAAAAGTTTATAAAAGGCAAACAGGGAAACGCTAGAATTTACCTTGAAGTCTATTCTGAGGTCGTACAGGGTCCCAGCTGCAGGGGGGTGGGCACCATGGCAGGACTCACCTGGGTGAATAAGGATTCCCGGCGCTGTGTGGACGGAACATCGTACACCTCACTCCTGATATTTGGGACTGAAGCCCGGCAGGCTCTCGGGAGAGTAAACAGGTGCTTTTAGGGGGGAAAAAAAACACACCAATGAGAAAGCTGCAGTAAACTCAAGACATCTTTGAAAACTTCATTAGTTGAATAGACCACCATTAGAGTAATCACTCCTAAGTGATTAAAAACCTTTCAGCTCATCACTGATGGTGATAGACAGGACCTGACCTTACAAGCCGGCTGGTATTTTTTCCCCATAATTCTCCTTTGACAGCATTTCTGCTTTGTTTCAGATAAAATAAGAACTGGCACATACAAACCAATGACAATCTGTCTTCCTAACCGAAGGAGGGAAAAGATTTGAAGAAAATTCAGCTTCAGTTATCACTTAAATCTTAGACTGCTCAAAAGAAGAACCACTAAAAAAAGAAAGCGGGGGAGTTTCTACTTCTCCAGACTCACAGAGCCATTGGGTCAAGCCACATTTAGTGGGAGTAAAAGCAGCCAAAAGGTACAGGCTGAGATACATTATTTTGTAGCTACAAAAGACGGACTCATTTGGTACGAGTAAACATAGTCACCTTGTCCCATCCAGCTCCATAAACAGAGGTCTGATATGGGAATTACAATACTTAGGTCAATTACAGTCCAATTCTCCTGTTTGCTTAAAACATCATTTTAAGAGTTATGACCAGATCTGTAGAACAATTAGTTAAGATGCTAAAATATGAACATTGGGAAAGGATTTTTTTTTTTTTTTAAATAATCCCTAAAACATGATATTTTGTTCATTTTAAATGGGTTTATCCTGGCTCTCCACAGCTGGTTTATAAATGGAATATTTTAAACTGCTGACCCACAGAAACACCGCTGCGTTATGATAAATTCTTTTAAACTGGAGGTAGCATTCTCCATCATGGGAGGGTTGCAGTGACTACATTTAGAGGGAATATGGTGGAGGAACAAGACTCTAGCTTTACAACCGCTTGCTTTGTCTTTGTGAAAGCTTTTAGCTCTCTGAAGAAGGGGAATGATGACTGAACACAAATGCCCTGAGCATTCTGCAATATGAGCCATCTTGTTTGCAAACAAAGGCAGAAAAGAAGAGACTTTCTTGAGTAGCGAGGGTAAAAGGTAAGTGGTACTGATGAAACCATCCTTAGCCTGGGTCTGTTTTCAGAGGGACAGCTCTTACTCCAGATCAGCAAAAACCAAGCTCACCAAATATCACATCTACTATTTTTTAAAGTACTTTCAGTCACAGTAAAGCAAGAAGATGCCCTGTGCATTAGGCAGAAGCGACGAGGTTTTTCTACACAGCAAAAGCACACAGGCTTTCAGGCATTTTGTTTTGGTTTATTGCTTTCAATCAGCTCCCTCGAAGCCTTACAGTGGCTTTACCCAGCTGCTTAGAGGACAGCTGAGCATTCCAGGAACTTTGCCAGTTGTCCCATAGGATCAACGCGGGGCAGTTCGGAGAGCCGCGGTTCGTTCTGCACTCACCCAGGCTGCTCACCCCTGAGCCTCCCCGTGCATCTGTGTAGGGCTTGTGACCACCACCCTACAGCTGGTGGACTAACAGCTGAGACCTTGTGCAAGAGCCAGCTCAGGCAGATCTGAATCTCTAAATATTAAAAGCAAGCTGGGACTTTTTTTTTTTTTTCTTTCTCTGTTGGAATAAACAAGGCTTGGGTACATAAACTCCTGAGACAACAGAGACAGGAATAGCCAAAGAGCTCTTCTGTTGTACCCTTCGTTCAGATGAAGAATAATAGATGACATTTGCAGCCTGACTTGCTGGCACAACATGGAAAATTTGTTATCAATCTTACATTCAGTTTGCAAATACCTTCTTTAGAGTTAGGAAGACGGAGGACTCAGATCACAGTAAGTGCAGAAGAGTCTTTTGTAGCTATTACTTGGTTTGAGCTTGCAGTTATGGTAACTGTACACAAAGGCTGAATGTGCAGCTGCAGTGCTGAAAATTAGGTTTCAGTCATCAGAGATGCACTGAGTTAGTCTGCTTTACAGAACCCATTTGCCACACAGGAAGAATCAGCATCTCCATTTCCCTAACTGTGGAACAGAGGGATGGTGGAGTGGGATGAGAGCTGGCCACCTGAGTCCCCTAAATCAAATATCATTAAATCAGCCTAAAAGACTGCATAGTTCAGGACTAAATTTCATTCCTTTTCCAATTAAGATTTCTAACATGATTTTTGCACGCAGAATAAAGAGTCACCCAAGGCTGAAGAGCTCATGAGACTGAGCAAAAATTTGTACTTGAGCTCCCTCCCCACCATCTTTATTTACTCTTCATTATAAAAGATTCCCCAGTCATTTTATGCTGAAGAAAGCACAAGATGTTTTACATTAAAGACACTTGGTGTAACATTTAGACAAATGACACTTTCCATTTAGATGTTTCATTTGAATACCCAATGCCAGGAGAAATAAGAGGCCAGGTCAGGGAGCTGTAACTACACCATGGAAAAGCAGGTTTGCAATTCCAGTCTGTAACTGGGGGGACTGGTGGCTGATCCCATCCTGTAAGTCCTTGTCACTGGCTCACCAGCAGCAAAAAAAGGCTGGGAGAAAAATTGATTCAGGCCACACTAAACCCTGTGCCCTCCAGCACATCTGCAGTAGTTGCTGCTACTTTGTGGAAGTGTAGTGACAACCTCAAGCAGCAGAAGAGAGCAGCAACAGCACTTTGAGCTTGCTGAGGTGCTGGAAATAGTAGAAACTAGACCAAAGGCAGCAATCACACAGCAAAGGGTGATTTTTTATTTTTTTATTTTTGTTATTACAGATCATCTTCCTGTGCAGATGGATACAAAGACCCTACATGTGTCTAGAGGATTCTGGATGGCCGCACGCTGTAGACCATCAGAGGAAAGAGTTCTGTACCTTGTTATTTTCTTTGGGGTAGGTTTGTAAATCATTTCTACCATCTTCCAAACAAATGGTATATTTCTTACTTCCTGCCCTATTTTACAGCTGCTTTAAACTGTTAAAAAAAAACCCCTGAGAGACTACAGAATATAGATACTCATCTGTCACCCCGAGCCACATTTCTCACATAATGCTATAAACTGTAGGAGAATTGATGGGAGTTTCCTAAACACCATTTATTAAAGCAGCTTTGCTGCTAATTCCATGGAAATTCTCCAGCCGATACCCTTTATTATTTTCCCACTCCCAATGACTGTGTTAATTACAACCCTTGTTACTGTTACAGCTGCTTATATTCCTACCTGGTTTGTTGAGCTTTGGGTCCTTTCACTAAGGAGCTGTGCAGCCAAGGCTGGCACCTGATATATTCCCTGGGCAGGTAGGGTAGGGACCCTGGCCGGAGATTTAACCCACCCTTCCATCTTCTCATAGGTAGATGATGACACAGGAGGCTTGGGGACAGAGGGAACCTGGTAGATGTTTTGTTGGCCTGCGGGTGACTCTGTGGAGTTGCTCCGGGTGGAAGGAGGCAGCAGGACAGCTTGAGAGGCGGCGAGGAGCTGGAGGCGGTTAGCAGGGGCCAAGCCCTGCCTGCCATGGAGGGAACATTTCCACCAGCCCTCACTGCCGATGACATTTTGGTCCAGAACGGTCAGGATGTCTCCTTTGCGGAAGGCTAGTTCATCTGAGCACTCTGCCTTGTTGTCGTATAGTGCCTTCGCCAAGGTGTTCTGGAGAGAGAGAGCACACATCAGCATGGAGCTGTTACACCAAAGCGTTAATTAGTTTCTGATCTGGTGTTTATCCCTATACTAATTTCAATTTAATTCAAGTCCATCCATTTTTACATTAAGCAACGTTCCTCAGAGCATCAGTAGCCTGTGTCTTCTATGTTCAGTGCAGCAAAGAAATAGATAATAATAGTACTGCAATATATACTTTACCACCTTTCCCCCCAATGCTCTTGAAGAACACTGCTAACATTTATTACTCAGACTTATTACTTATCAACATCCCTATATGAAAAATAGGTGTTTTTCCCATTGGCATTCTGTAAATTTTGTCACAAGCTGCAGAGAAAAATACATCAGCTATCCAAAAATAAAATTTATGCCTGCCTTCCTACTACCCAGTTTCTCCAAGGGCTTAGCTGCACACGAAAAGGGCTAATTGTTTCTTACCTGGAAGTGAAAAAAAAAGTAGTAAAAAACAAAAGAAAGTGTTTGGGTTGGTTTTTTTTTTTCTTTTTCATCGAAGCCTTAAGATGACAGACCTCTCAGCACTAAGGGAGTTAAGCGCCCAGTGGAAACACCAGTAGCAGAAATGCTGCTGAAGAGCAGCAGTGGGTTGTGGTACTTGTGAAGACATGGACTCCATCTGACTGTGTCCATGTCCAGCCCAGACTGGAGAGCTGGAGCCTACTGATTCAGAGCATCCCAGGCTAATGATTTATGACACATTAGCTCAGGGAAAAATCTAACTATGCACACAGTGGCACCAAACAAATAGCTCTTCTGGCTGCTATGTCTGCATAGCAGGTCAGTGCATTCGTGAGCTTATCTTCAGGTAAGCACACCTGAAAATTCTGTGTGTTTCTCTCCATCACACAGACATCACCTGGATCTGAATACTTCTGTCTCCAGTACATCCTTCAGCATCTTCACAGAGTGCTCTCACTGTAATTTTCAGACAGGAAACCAAGGAAAAATGGAGCAAGCAACTTCCCTAAGGTCACAGAAAATCTGTGAGCTAGCAAATATTCATATTTCCCAGCTTCTTCACCACAGGTCAGCCTTACCTTTCTCAGCTGAAGCCCATAAATTACTGGCAATCATGAGTGTGTAGGTCACCACATTTTATTTTTAGCATATTTATTTTGGGTATTTGCTTACTCTTTACAAGAGGACAGTTAAAAGAACGAAAAGTAGCGGCAGCAGGTAGCTCTATTCACCCGAGGCATTTGTGAAAGGGTAGAGTGAGCTGCGGACATAGCGTTTCTCAGTACAAGATACCATTTGCTCTCAGCTTTTAAATGAGACTGCCTGCTTCCCAGTCACTGTGGCACTGGCTGTGTTTCAGCATTAGTTACTTGCACTTTCTGATAAGAAGTGTCCAAAGAGATAATACTCAAATAGGAAACGTGATGCCTTGTATTTTTGTCCAGAGCATTTGCTGTAAAGCAACAGCTGGCTTGAATTTGCAGCAGAAGAAAACCAATTTGTCAGCTCAGCTGATGAGAATGGCCTGTTGTTAGCAGCACACATTTCTTCATTGGGGTGGCCACGAACAATGGCCTTTTTATGATACATGGGCTTGTCCATCGGCAGCTGCCAGATATGAACAACAGTCCCATTTACCTTCTTTCCTTAGCCTGGTTAAAACAGTCTTGCCTTGAACATGGGAGCCCACTTTCTATTTGGACAATGCCAAATGCTCTGAACCACCTGTGTTGTAGTCAGGCCTCCAGGAATCCCACCACAGAGCGCAGCCCAGGGTGGGCTTGGGCTTCACATGCTGTTGCAATTGTAAAAGAAAAGGAAAAAAGAAAACCAGTCAACTTTACCTATTATTTGCCAGCAACACTTCTAGATTTGGCTTGACATTCGATCTCTTTTTGTTGGGCGCCATATAGATGCACTGAAAGACAATCCCTCTCTTTCAGACCTGAAGAAGATGGGCAGAGACACACACTCTCCAGTCTGCAAGCAGACAACTGAAATGTGAAGAGCCTTATCCAGGCACAAGCAGGAAACTGGTGGCAGAGCCAGGAAGCCTGAACTCAGGAACTGAGCCCCTGTCTAGTGCATTAGACACCAGCACAAATAAGAGGAAAATTTAGTTCACAATGTGGTTTTAAAAGGCATCTAAATTTTGACAGTTTCCCAGCTAATTCTTTCTTACTGAAGATATTATTTGGCCTAATTCTTTAATTAATCAATGTATGAAGCTACACAAATCTGATTTCAAATTTGATCTGTTATTGAGTAAATGTGCTGATTTTCACTAGCTCAGAATCTGGCCTCATCAGTGAGAATTTTCACAACTATTTACTGCAGACTACAACCGAAGTTATTCAGAGTGAGGAGGTACCTGCTGCAGTTACATTTTATTGTTGTTGAATGGGAAGAGTATTAGCAGGAGAAATTATTTCAGCTTCTCTCACATGGTTTCCTAGACATTGCCAAGTCTGCTTTGCTGCAAAAAGAGCGAAGCAAGAGAACAGCCAAGTCAGTGAAAGCAGCGGGGAGGTCTGAGCTCCATTCAACACCAAGCTATTCCACAGCAAGGTTACCAAAACTCAGGTGGCCACCATTTGATTTGGCACAATCAGATGAGTATGTTCAGGAGCACCCACACTGAATGAAAAGTTACGTTTTAAACGTACACCAGCAAAGTCACAAACCTTTTCAACAGAGGGGTCCCTGCCTGAAGCACAGCATACATTCCTTTAGGTTTGCCAATAAAGCTGTGCAAACATCCAAGGGCAAGTAGCCCTCAGTGAGATACCAATTCAAAGCAGAACACTGGTTCACATTTTGAAAGGTGATCTCTGATTTGTGGTGCTCAAATGAGGACATGTGGGCTCACATCTGCAGGGAACTTGAACACCCAGGACCCTTTGAGAATGTCTCAATTGCAAGCCAAGCAGGGGTTTAAAATAAATAAATAATCAATCATAGGACACTTTGGGAAACCTGATCTAGCTAGAACAACAAAGCTGTTCATCGATCATCTCATATCCCATCCATAAGGCTGGAAACAAAAAACTTTGAGACCTTAAATGAAGAAGTGATGGAGACAGGCCCCAGAATTCAAACTACAGAACATGAATGAACTGGGAAGATTGTCAGGGCTCTGCAGGTCAGTGTAGCTCAAACAGGAGAAGGAGGAAGAAAGAAAAGAGAAAGGGGGAAAAAAAAAAAAAAGAGAAGGAAAGCACTGCTTTACATGGAACAACCTAAATTAAATTTCAAGTTTCAGCACACAGGGTCAGTACTATAGAGTTGGAGAGCAAGTCTTTTCCACTCTCAGTTTCAGTATTACAGAAGTGCACAGCAATGTAATTTCATTTCTCATTATTTTCTTTCAGGAGGACCAGCTCATCGCTGGTGCAATAGGCCAGCCACGGATACAGGCACAACTCCAGGTGATAGCGAAAGGTATTAGTGATCTAACCGGCTTGCAGGCCCGGTAACATTTTTCAGTGCATTTAAAAAAGGGTAGATAAACTTAGGAAGGTATTCTAACATAGATCTCTTATGCTTTTAACTTGGAACTAGTGTCTGAAGGAATTTGTAGAAGGTAAAAACATGTCTAATGCAGAGTATTTTAGTAATTTGTAACTAGCAAACTACAGGAAGGTCCCAGGCAAAAAAAAAAAACAAAAACCCGAACAAAACAACCACCACCATCTTCCCTAAACAGACTCTTCTGTGTATTTTTGGTGCCCACAGCCTGGCAGGAAGTTGAAGCAATACACTGGAAAAAAACCAAACAATACAAGCAGCACCACACTACTGAAGTAACAAATTTCTGTTGAATTCTGATCTCCACAAAAACACAGAAGAAAGTGTTTTCACAAGATATAAAAGCAACAGGTCAAACAGATGTTGAAGGTCAGTCTAGTAGTGGTAAAACAAATTGCAACAAACCCACAGCAATGCCTAACATCACAAGTGCTGATGTGTTTAGCTATTTTATAGAAGATACATACAAGCCAGTGTTGAAATAGCTCACTTTGGTACTGGACAGTGCTGTAGTTCTGGCAACAAAGGGCTTGCTATAAGCTAGCTGATTTTCTAGTAGAGTTTGAGGTGATAATGAACCCCACAGTGCCAGAAAAAAAACCTGCTGGAGTCACTGAGCTGGGTCAGTTATGAAAGCTAGACTGGTTATATCCCTGTTCCCCTCGCAATACTCCCATCAGGAGGATACAGCCATGGTGAGTAGACCAAAGCTCTGTGAGGTTGGGTGAAGAGCTGCCGCTCTTCCATCTGTGCCCTGCCCCTTTCTGGCACCCAGCCCAAGCCAGCCCCACAGCTCAGCATCTTACAGGCTCTATCTGCTCATGGTAAGAAGCAGAGTTACTGAGAAACCACTGGATGCCATATCTGTTCCAATTTGCTTTTGAAAGAAATTTCATTTTTTTGGAGACATTTTTAAGAGAACTCAGCCAACTGATTTTATGATCCCTATCACAGTAGGAGCAATTCTATAGACAAGAGTTACAGGAGGTTTATGGCAGGCAAGTGCTTGATCCAACAACACGAGTAGCTAAGGTCTACCAAGTCTATCTCCAGTTACGTGGAGCGAGGTTATTTGTAGTACAAGCTGTGGCTCAACTTATGTAGGGCTATTGGTCAGAAATTGGGCCCTATCTACACTTTCTGATGTCTAGGACATATGTAAAGAATCACTGTGGCAGCCCCTTTCTATCATGTAAGCAGAAGCATCTCTGACCTGCCATTAACTATAAACAAGTAGCTGCATTCCCAGGATCGCAGAGACTTTACGGGATGCTTCGCTAGGAGGAAGCTGTGCTTTGGAGCCAATGGGATCTGCATTTTTTCTTTATTACCAGAGGAGCGGAAACTGGCTGTCTAACGCTATCATCCACAAAATGCCATCCCAGGCCAGCTGTGTGTAGCTCTGTTATTTTATATGATTTCCTTAATGTATCCTTACAGTAACCAACATGTAGTAAGTACTAAAGCAACACACAGATCAAAGTGTTTTTCCCTCTTTTGACGTTTGTTGCTTCTTCCCTGTCAGCAACCCTGGGAAAAAAAAAAAGTCTCCCAAGACAAAGAACATCTTAAAAGCCAGTTCACTGCCCCGTGAGAAAGCACCTCAAATAGTGCTGTAACTCTTCTCACTGAAGAGGTTTTAAGAAGATGATGACAGAGCACAGACCTAGGAAAGAGAGGCTGTGTCCTCTGCAGCCTCCTCCCGTGACACTGTTCTCCCCATACAGGGTCCATGACCTCGTTAGAGCAATGCAAATGACACAGATTGAGCCAACCACACTGAATGGATTTACAGCATGAGGCCTCTGGTAACACAGGCTCAGTTAAAGCAGGCATGAAGAAAAGTTCTTGTGTAGCTGGAAGCATCTCTCCTTTTACTGGATTCTAGATCAGAGGTTAAGATATTAACTCTCCCTACAAATCTGAATTTTTATATTTTTATTGTTTGTGTATCCTTACCCAGCAACCTAGCAGCCCTTGGGAGCCTTCAGAATGAAAGCTGTCAACTCATGCTTATTAATGAAGAAAAGGAAAATTTTAATTAAGAGGCAGTAAAGCTGATAATGGCACTATTCTATAACAAAAAATTCTATAACCTCAAAATGGGAGTACTCACATAGACTGACATCTGTGCTTTACATACATGGTAAATATCTGTGCTAACACAAAACACCCACTATTGCTAAGATTTCCTGATCCTTTTCCTATCCCAATCTCTGTTCTCAGTCTACAGCACAGTCAACAAAAAAAAAAAAGCAAACAAAAACACCTTCATGCAAAAAAAACCCAAACAACAAAAACCAACACACTTTCACCTATATGGAAATGATGCTAGAAAAATCCTTTACAATTATCAAGTGATAATTTCAGCATCTCTACAGCAAGCCTGCTGGAATAATTTCTCTACTCCCCCTCTTCCCACTCAGTTTGTATTTGGAAACTGCAGTTCACTATGTCCTATTTCACGTGATATGCAGATCCTGTAGTACTTCACAGCTTTTCAAATAAAAAAAAAATTATCTATAGTCTTAAATTTGCTTCTTAAAAAAACGCATTAAAGTAATCTACAAAAAAAAGGAGTTTTAAACACAAAAGTTTATTTTGTGGATGAAAAGTATTTTTCAGCAGCATCCTGCATATCAAAAAAAATATCTATAAGCACTTTTACTGCAGGAAAACAGGACTTAAAATATTTGAGAAGGAAACAATACAACTAATGGCAGGGGGTTATGTTGCTAAACAGTTATGTTCAAGCATCACTGACACCCTCTGACATGTTTACAGAACTGTTTCCAGTTAATCTCTTCACCTCCGAACAAAAAGCTGAAGCAATAAACATTCTCCATTGCCCCCCTTTGCTAGAAACACACTTCCCAGAGAAGTCCCTTTTAAATGCTAGACCAAGTTAAGTCAGTTTAGGTTTTGCCTAATTTAGTTAACTGTAGACAAAGTTCACGTGGTCAACATTCACAGGAGAAAAAAAAGTGATAAAAATTTATCTTTAACACTCAGATCTTTCTCGACATGCACATGCTTTCCTTCTAGCCGTGAGGCTTGCACATCCCACTTATTTGCAACATTTTCTGTGACTTGCAGAAGGTCCTTCTTCTGTATTTTTGTTTTGTGCATTTTGGAACATAAGTGTTCCTGTTACACAGAAGTTTCAGATCTTTCTGTGCAAGTTGCAACATGGAATGGATGTTAGAACTGGCTTTTATTGTCTACTCAAGGGTTAATTTATTTTTGGAGGTGCTAATCATCAGGTTTTAAATTCTGAATGGTTAAACCAGTTTTTGATAGAGCAAGCAGTTTTTAAACTTCAGGCAGAACTAGTTACAAATTTTGCAGTTTCACATCAATCAATCAGCAATGAAGGGGCAGGAATTACAAGCCAGTTCTGTTAATTTTCCCCAAACTCTTTTCTTCACACTCTCTTTTCTCCACAAATGTATCAAATTCTACCTGTATTAAAACCAACTGAACACCCCCACTGTTTTCAGTAAAATCTGGATTTCATTCCCTCTTTGTACATGTGGTCTCGTGCCCAAGTTCAAGAAAAAATAAATTCCCATTTCCTCATATTTAAAAAAATGTATATATATGTATTTCTGAGCCACGGCTCTTCCTACTATCCAGGTTTCTGCCCATATGCACCAAATTACTTTGACTTTCTAGTATCTTAATTCCATTTTATTACAGCATCTATTTCCAAACATGGATTTAAAGATACGGAAAGTGCTGAGGAGTAACAAGCGTTCTCCTTCTGCCTCCTAAGCCGTAGATGCTGCACCAAGACTTAGAGCTGGGTCCTTGGTCTCCTTCCTCTGCCTGCCCAGGGAAGAGGCACGAAGTTCCTAGGACAGGTTGTCAGGAGCAGACAGCGAATTTTTCATTTGCGGTGACTGCTGTATATTCTGCCCCGTGGGCGCACAAGCCTGCCGGGATGCTGTCCCCGCATCCCATCTGACCTGCGGCGGAGCTTCTCCTCATTCCCTGGACGTGGCAGAAGTGACAGCACAGAGGCAGAAGCTCGGGGTGGGGGCTCCCTGATTCATAATGAATCAGCAGCAACATCACAACTCCCAAAGGAGTTCCCCCAGCTCTTTTATTGCAGTTCTCTGCCCAAACCCATCAATTCCGTTTTAAGCCTCTCCTTTTGGACAAAGTCGCGTTTATCTTCTAATGCCTCTCTAGGAGAAGAGGCGGAGGTTTTTTTCCACCTCTGCCAAGCAGTACCATACGACAGCTGCCCGTTGCCCCCTCCCCTGTCATTAACACCGGGCAAATGAGACCGAGCAGCCTCTGCCAGACATCAGCTGTAACCTCGGGCTGAAAGGCTCAGGGAGCTCCTCAACCAAAGAAATTCTGCTGGGCACAAAGCAAGTTTACGCTCGGTGTCTGCATGGGTGCTGCGCTGCGAGTCTGGGCAAACACGTTAACATATGACTACAAAACGGATTTCATAAACCACTTGGTTTCCCCTCCTCCCAAAGCAGAGCAGTATTTCCTAAAAATGAACACTGCAACCACTCCTGTCCTCTTCTAAGCTTCAGTTCTCTCTGCAAAGAGCGCTGCAGGACACAGGCAGTTGTTATCCTAGAGGGCACAGATATCTGCAATCTCACATAACTCATCTTGAGATTAATTGATACTTTCTTCATCAGAAAGAGTGACTCAAGATGTTAAAACATGTTCATTACTCATTTTCTAGTAATCAGCGCAAAAATCATTATCTTTTTTTGAGCTAGTGTACAGCTCAAGTATTAATCATTTCAGCTAATCATTTCCAAGGAGATGTGGAAAGCAAATAGTATCTGAATGGCCACCCAGGGCCATTCATTTGTGGTAACTTTTAAAATAAGGGATCTTATTGTTCAATAGGCACAACAGAAAATCTTGCCCTTCTTACTCATACTGTTTTTCTTGACAGAGCATTTCTTTTAGCTTAATTTAGATTGTACTTTAAAAGTTAAGACCATGTGCTCTATCAGCAGGGTGTAAATAAGATCAACAGCACATTTTGAAAAGGGACCCTGATGGACACAGATCTTACACTACAAGCACTTCCACTACAAGCAAAATAAAGTCATTAAACTACAACAGAAATAAAATATTCTAGTACTTACATTGACCTTCATTTTGTTGCCTCCTATTTCCCTGTTAGTCCATCACCTAAGGAGGAGGGCAAGGTCTCCCCCAGCCCTTCTTCACCCAGTCTAGTAGACCAGGCAGGAGCACTGGAGAGTCTGGCTGGAAGCCTGAAGAGCAAATACTCGGTCTCCTTCCACCTCCTGCTGCCTTCTCCGAGAGCCCCAGAGGAAAGCAGCTATTGGGAACCGAGGGAACTAATTACGTAGCACAATTATCTCCACGGTGCAATTGGTCTGCAGCTGCTGATGCTAATGAGGGCCTGGTGCAGGACACACAGATGTCCCTCCTGCAGACTCCCCCCCCCCGGGAAATGCCTGGTCTGCTTTGCAGCTGCATCTTGACAGGGCACTGGGGCTGAACCACAACGTCAGAGTTGGGTTTGAAAGCATTTTTGCAGCATATTTTTTTACTCCTGTTATTTTGTTCTTTTTTAACTTGCAAATGTTTTGATATACTTGGAGATTTTGATGTTCCAGTCACTAGAAAACTGACCAGATTTCCTTTGCTGACTTCACTGCAATCTCATTACTCAGAGGCAGAAAACCTGAGGAGGAAAGCTGAATATTAACTGCAGCTGAAGGGTTTTGTTTCTTTGGTTATTCAAAAAAAATCTTTAATATTCTTTGATGCCATTCTATGATTCTTTATGATTCTAGTAGAGAATAGTGTTATTTAAGGTTATTCACAGTTGCTATTTGCTCAGCAGCAGCTCTTCCCAGGTTATGCTTACTCAAATGCACATTTTTTACCGCTTTGTACTTGTGAGTAGCTTGGGGCTTGCAAACTTTTACTGGTTTTGCTTTTGTACACGCTGCCTTTTCTCTGGCAAGTCTTTTCCTTCCTCTTTCCACGGTAGTTTCAAGATGAAATTAGACACTGGCTCCCAAACCCACTATCATGTAACTGGAAAAGCAATGTGTCTTGAATAGAAAATGAATTCAAAATGCTTTCTCAACTAAATTGACACCTCTGGTCTGGGGCTAGGAGCGGACGAGCAGCTAATGCAGTTGTCCAAATGGGAAAGAATTCCTGGCACAAAGCAGCTCATTTGAATGCCTTCTGGGGTTTCCTTTTCTGTGCTGCCTTTTTTTTTTTTTTTTTTTTGAATATTACAACCGGCAGTTTTGCTAGTTTGAACACTCCGTTTCATGTAGAAGATAAAGAATAGCCGTTCGCTTACTACCCTGGAGTTTTTCAGGTGCTACCAGCATTTGAAATGATCCAGAAATACAAGTAACAAAGCCACAAGCTGTGGCCTTAAAACTACTTTACTAATTTCAGATGCAATTAAATGTCCTCTTGAATTATTCCCTGACAGGATCCTTGCCATGCTGGGGCAAGGACACCCTCCTCAGACTGTAGGACGTGGAAGGGTGAAAGAAAATGGGCTTCATGATTATATGAGGCAGCAGTGGCAACCGCAGAGCTTTTTCCCCAGCCTCAACCTCCTGTGCTACCCTCATCCATCTCCTTGAAGAAACGGGGGCAGACTAAGTGTGCCCCTCCCTCAAAATAGGGCAAATTGAGACTAGGAAGGGGGTGGAAAGGTGCTTATGTAAGTGCTTGCTTAATTGTTCATGGTTTGTTTTTTCTCAATCACCTGAATCAGTGATTACAAGTTTGTGCTAACTGGCAATAAATTAAATGAGGTGAAAATACCCTGGGTGGAGACTGTTCTGTCCATGACAGGACAGAACCGAAGTTTTACCTCTAGGATCTCCTCAGGAAAGCTGAGCATCCAGTCCATTTCCACCCAGTTGCATCCCTGAGAATAGCCCCAAATTTATTGGTTGAGGCCCAGGAAAATGGAGACTTCACCATTCTCTCCAGTGTTTCCTCTTGGCTATTTGAGTAACTCCTTGCTTGGAACAGTAGCTCTGGCAAATCATATCTTGAAACACACATTTGCTCCCAGACATTCAAGGTGGAGGCTGGCGGGGGGGGACAGCAGCAGGCACCCTGGAGCCCTGGGGCTGTAGGTACAGACACCCCCAGGTGCAGAGGAGCTGACAGAAGCAACTCTCACATCATTCTTCATGCACTTGTGTGTGGACAAGATAGGAATAGGTGAGCTGGGCAGTTTGGAAGGAGAGACAGCCTTCAGATCAGCTTAATATTACCATGTACCAGTACTTGAAGGATGGCTACCAAGAGGAAGGAGACTCCCTTTTTACAAGGAATCACATGGAGAAAACAAAGGGGAATGGTTGCAAGTTGCTCCAGGGGAGATTCCGGTTGGAGTCCAGAAGAAAATTCTTTACAACGAGAGCAACGAAACATTGGAATAGTCTCCCAAGGGCAGTTTTAAGACTCAACTTGACAGGGTGCTGGGTCATCTCACTTAAATATTTTTTTTTTTTTTTTCCACTTGAAAGGTTGGACCATACGATCCTTGAGGTCCCTTCCAACCTGGCATTCTGTGATTAATACATGTTTAAAAAAATTGCTCCTATTTCTCTTTTGGCAACAGCGTAGAGAATGTTGTCAAACAGTACGAGAACTATTTCCCAAGCGCAGCCGTCATGGTAACTGTGTTTTAAATTGCACCACCAAGTGCAGTGTTTCCTGTGCAGACAACGTCCCAGGTGTACACACAACAAGAAAGAAGTAACATCATTTCTCTGGCTGCGCTCGTACACCAAATTCATTCTCAGAAACGGTTTTCCTCGTGAAGGTGGAATATTTGCAGCACAGTGATAATCGCAAAGCATTACCTATCACTGTAAAACTACTGATGGTTGGTAGGTGGTGCTTCGAGAAGTCCAGGTAGTAGAAAAGACACATCCTGAGTATTTTTGTATTAAGTGTAACGTTCAAATGTTGTAATCGATGGTACTGCTGGGGTAGTAAGAACCTTATAAACATTTCATAAATTATGTCCTTTGTTACTCAGCTGAATTTGCCTGGATGTGCAATGGCTGTGTCTAAAGGTCTGACAGCAGAACAGGGAATGCTACCGTTATGTTTATTTATCCATCGGCAATCCAGTTAAGAACACTGAAAAATACCTAGAAATAGAAACTCTCATCTCTGTACAGCAGTGAATAATGTCCTGCATCAATTTCTGATGACTTAACATGACAACTAGTCCTCTTATCTTTATACGCCTCAATGGGAAATTTTGAGTGTAAAAAAATGCCTCATCCGGCTTTTATTAAGCTTTTTTTCCCCTACTATATTTTATATCAAATTTCCAGGAGGCAACTTATTTACAGTAAACACTGAGATCATAATGCAGGATGAAAATAATAATTCCATTACACTGCTTATTAGACTTGCAGACAGTAGGACAATCAAAGCACTGACTTTGAATCAAGATTTCAGCGTTCTCTAACCCTTACAGCTGCAGCATTTTGTCCATGTCTATATATAGAATTATACTCGTATCAATATGAATACATAAATAAATGTAAAAAAACTTATAAACTAGTTCTAGTCTTTCAAAAGAAACTTCAAAATTTCTTCTGTTTTTTGAGGAAATTATCGTGCAGCAGGTCACTTGGACTGTCACTGAAAGTCTCTGACAATACAACCGTGTGTCTTAAATTATTACAGGAGAGCAGTAAGAGAGGTGGAACCTTGCAGTTATGTATTTATTATCTCACAGATGTGTTTATTCACAGGTATTTGTTATTTGGGAGCCCTGCTTTATTCAAAGTCCTCTCCGAGAAGGCATTTCCTCCAGTTAATAGTTTTGTCACAACAAAAAGCGCAGGGTGACGTTAGGTACATGAGCATTGTAAAGAAGCCCTCCATCCACCTCGAGCTGAGGATACCAAACATTCCCAACATCACCAAGTACCACGCTGAATTCAAACACCAAGCCCTGCTCTAGGCTCTTTTTTTCCTTCACTGTTTATATGCTGTAGTCATAAAACCAGACGTACCTTTGCAGTTGTGTCGATGCTTCTGTTTTTATCCATTGTCGTCGTTCACCAGCAGCGTCACTTTGAGCAACACAGATAATTACAGCAGGATGAAGAGGCCGTGGCTTTGCAGAGTCACCATGTCAGGAAGCACAGCTCACAAAACCACATCTGACAGCTCTACCCCGAAAAGCATTTAGGAATTTGCAGCAAATATTCCCGTGAAGGATAGTTTCTGTGCCAACAGATGAGATTGGAAAGAACAGAATGCAAGCCAGAAAAGCCCTATTAGCCACTAAAAGTGAGAAAAAGTCTGTCTGCAAGTGGAATTTTCCTTGTTTTCTCTGTCACCAACTTGTTGCAATTAACCGCAGTCAGAAGTCTCACCCTTCTGTTTTGCTACATGTTCCCGTGTTTCCTCTTTTGGAACGTCATGAAGACGAGAATACTACGTACCACAAGGAGCTGCACAATGCTCGATAGAAACAAGACTGCCACAATCATACCACTTCAGGATGTTAAAGCCAACAATTTTTTTACGCCTTTCAAAATGGTCTCAACTTTTAAGGCACCCATGCAGGTTTTTTTTGTTATACAGAGACGTTGTCAAAACTTTATGTATTGGCATCCACACCTGGGGATGATGCTGTGTGTAAAGCCCCTCCTGGCTGCATCAAGGCTTCAACACATACACAACACAAAGCAAGGGGCTCCGGCTCCTGTCCTGCGATGTCCTGCTCGGCCAGTAAAGCAGTTCTGCTGAACATGTTTGAAGGGTTTCTTGCAGCCAGATGGAGAACTTCCCAGCCTCAACTACAATTATCTTAATTATTTTTTCCTTTATTGCACTTCATTTTTTTTCCTGGGATTCAGTCTCACAGGACAGCTCTGGTGGAAGGACAGCCTCTGTGTCCAGGAAATGAGATATATTGATCGCAGAGCAATACCCCCTTGTAAGCAAAGTTTGAACTCGGTTTCAATGGGTGGCAAACAAACCTAATTCCAGAAGCAGCCTTTTAGGAAAGACTTTCCCTAGAGCCGTGTGCCAGTTACTGCCTGACAAGTCAGCGTGCCAAGGAAAGCTGAAGGCCAAAAGATACAAAACTATAATTATCACTTGTCTCCAAAGTTGCTTTGGTTTCACACTGGCGTAGCTCGTTGGCCCAGCGTTGTGTTAGCTGCGGCATCACCGTGCCACGTTTCCACGATAGCTTCTTCTGAGAAGAGACAAGAGTAGGTTACACGCCAGATGAATATAATGGACCTTCAGACAAGCAATGGAGACTCTTGAGGAGGTGATAAATCCTGAGTATGACGGTGCTCCTCTGAGTGGAGTAGCTTGCTGGGATGTGGCTACCAAGAGGCACAGACTGCAAAACCTGTGAGAAGCAAATAGCTGCAGGGGAATTTTGTGGCTCAAGTACAGCTTCAGGGTGCGAAGCATCACCGACTGTAGCAGTAAGCACCACTCCAGGGACGGTGTTTATTTAGCTCCTCCCTGCCTTACACAGTGAAAAGCTGCATTGCCCTTCAATCAAATGCAGGTCAAAGAGGATGACCTTGTTCTTCACGGTGCAGCTACGGCTCCTCTTCACTGCACGTCCACACGCGGTCACTCTGAACGCCGGACAGCAGCAGCCTGTCCCACTCGCTCTCATACCCCAGCAACCACCTTCACCTAGCAGAATCCCCCTGCATGGTGTAGTACTGAGTTATTTCACCCTCGGGTTGTGTTACCTACCTAAACAGGATGTTATGTTTCTTCCAGCCCTTCTTTTTAACAGAAAAGCCCCAAAGTTCTGGTCTCAAGCAAGACAGTCTAGAATACCAACCGAGAGAAAGGTACCAATCTCAGGATGGTTTTGCATTATAGAATAAAACTATTTCTACAGTGCAAGTTAAAAAGATGATAGAATTAAGAAATGTTGAGGTGAAAGCCAGCATGCTGCTCATTTACCAACTGCAGCAGTGGTTTAATATGTAAGACACCAAAATGATGTTTTAAAAATAGAAGAGTCCAAACACTACTGGCAAATGTGCCACTTCAGGACAGCTTCTGTAACAGATGTGAAATGAACGTGGCACTCAAAAAACCCAACATTTCCACAGGCTAGCTGTAACGGCAGAGGGCCGCTGTACAGCTTGCATTAATAGCTCTGTGTCAGGAGTTCCCTTTTCCCTCCTACCAAGCTCTGGCTCTCCTTTTTTCTGCAGCAAAAAATGGCACCAGAACTGCTATCTCACACCTCCCATGTTTCCAAAGTTGAAGGGAGGCAGAGGGGGAGCAAAGAGGATTGCTAAGCCAAATACTTTACATAGCAGCAGCTTTTCAGGGAAAATTAAATTAAATTTTCTACCTATTTTAAGAAAGACATCCCACATTATGCTGTAAATCCATAGCTGTACCTGATTCAGATGCAAACCAACAAATTCATCAAGCTTTAACATACCTCCAAACACAGAGCCTGCCAATATTCGATTAATTTCTCCTTTGTTACATAGAACAGAAAATACATTTCCTTCATCATATAATAAATGACTTATTTTTAAAAAGGTAATCTTTATTTAAATACAGACAAAATCTGTACCCTCGCCAGCCCTTGACAAGACACTTCAGTGGTAATGGAAAGTTAACTCAGCAGTAAGAACAACCTTGCACTTAAAAATCCTCCTGAAAGCAGGTGCTGAACTTTTGACTAAAGCCTCCCAAGTGCAAGGCCCAAGAGCACCGCACAAGGATGCTCAAATCAACATATTTAAACTATCTGTAAAAATAAGGAGTGAATTTTCAAACTTACAGAAGGTTTAAGCACAGAGTTTCTTAATGATCTGTACTTCTGTTGAAGAGGATGAGGTCTGGGAAAGGTGAGACTATTTAGAGATAACAGGGAGAAGAAACAGGGAATCTGGGTTTTTGAATAATTGCAAGAAGGTGGTAATTCAAGTGCTAACAGACACAGAATGAAAATTCCTCAATGAAATGAAGCCAAGTGACATTTCTACAGTACATATACAAATGTTGATATGCACAACAGTTTCTTTGAGAGGATGCTAAGGGTCTCTATGGCCAAATGATTCTCTTTTTCATAAGCCACAGCACCGTCACATTTTACAATGGCAATGTGGATTTTCCTTGAAAATACTGTGAATTTACTTTGAGGTTCCACTTGTTAAGATAAATTCAAAACGAGACGAGATTTCAAGTCTGAGCTTTAATACTGGAACTAGAACATCATTTTTTGAATTCATCTAAACCATTTAAAATCCTGTCTCAAATCCTTACGGCACAAGATTGGCTCAGAATTAAAGGTCCACTTGGCCAGTTCAAAAAAAAAAACAAAACCCAAAACCCCAACTCCCCCTCCCCGAATAAAAGATACAAAACGGAGCTTTACAAAGAATCAATCAGAACTGAAGGCAGTTTAAGGCTTCATTAAAATACTTGCCAAGTTCTGCTGTTACTTGTGTAATCCATTCTTTAAACAGACTTCAGTGGGATTGCACAGATACAATGCAGAGCAAAACTGGCTCATTCTGCCCAGTTTGAGCAAGATCCAGTCATATTATCTACTGTGGGATTTAGAAAGACAGGAGAACAAGTTTAATCCTTCCCACAAGGATCATTTTATTCTCCGCCCTCCTCCCTCCCCGCCCTTTGAGTACAATTAGAGATGACTTACAAAAATGAATGCCACGCACACTAATAAAAAAAATTAGTGTGGGGCAAAACTTAGTCTATTTTGATATTTTTTCTGCCACAGTTGACAGAATTCAAGAACAGACACATCACGGCTTTCATCTAGGCATCTGTTGGCAGTACAATCAGTACAAGATGATAGAACCAATCTGGATAATCAGTGTTTTATAAAACCGTCCTTAGTCTGTCGTTGACCTTCTGTACCAAAATCTAGCCCTGTAGTCGTCGCTGCAGGTCATGAAGCCAGGATTGGTGGGAGAATGGACAATACAACGGACGATGCTGTTGTGCCCGAGTGAAAGAAGATTTCTCCGTTCAGCAGTTCTTGAATCCCAGCAGCAGAGGCTTATGGTCCTTTCATCTGGAAGCAGCACATAATCTTCTGTGTGGTTGAAGACAGCTTGTGTCCTGTGTACTTGTCGTCCACTCAAACCAGCTCCTAAATACATATATGCAGCAAAATATTAACCCAAATACGATCACTTGTAGGAAATTTCCAAAGACCTAAGAATAAACCTCCCACAAATATTAATTTCCGCAGTCTACAAAGGAGTCTTATTTTCTCAGTTGTTCTACCACTTCCAGGTGAATCAATAACGAATATGCTTTTGTAGTTACGTACACATGGTGTATCCTAAAATTTCTTACAGGACAGGAAAAAAAACAACTACACCAACCACGTCAGTCAAGTCCAAGCAGCCTTTATGAGTGCAATCTCTTAACTTTAAGAGCACTTCCACCTTACATTTTTTGTATGAGCCTTACAGCTGTAACTCAGGGGAAAGACGACAGATAGCAGAACATACAGCTTCTCATTACCCCCAGCAACTTCTGGGTTTTATGCACATGTCATATGGCACATTGTATGACCTACCTTGGCCATACCTTCCCTCCATATCCTTCATGAAGAAGGTATGTTTCATATATAGGCATTTCCTTTGCAATGCACACACCTGCATCCTCCCTGTTTGTTTTTTTTTTTTTTTTTTTTTTCCAAAAGTTTATCAAGGAGGTGCTGCACCCTGCTGGTTGAGAGCAAGATAGACCTAATGTACAGAAAAGGACCTTACACACCCCAAAAGCTGATACACAAAATTTTCAACACCCTCTCCTCTTTTATGCTATGACTCCTAACGCTTAAGCACATTACTGCTTGACCCAAAAGCTTCCACCATCAAATAACTGCTATCACATGAAAAGCTTCTACATCCATCACCATTTCTTAAGTCCTGCTGAGATCAAAGCATGGTATTGTCAGCATGCTCCCAGTACCACTGCCCTGCACGTAATTGCATCCTTGAAAAACAGGGGGGAAAAAAAAACAAAAGCAATGAACAGCTGTAGCTATTTTTTCAAGCTACTGCCATAATTACTGAAGCCATCTTTTGCACAAGAGGCTGATGGACAAAACAACTGCCCCAAAGCAGGTTAAGCTCCCTGCCTGGGTGGGTGCTTGGTAGGAAAGCGGCCTACTCTAGTCAGAAATGGTCAGGTGTTAGTTTGACCCTTTCACTTCAAACTGTGCCCCTAGTCTAGCAATAAATAGAAAAGTCAAAAGCAAAACGATGACCAAGAAGAAAAGTGACGATGCCGTTTTGGTTCAATAATCGTCGTCTCTAAAACACACTAAAGAAAAATTAGAAAGCAAACCCCTCTGCACAATTGTCCCAGTCCTTAGGGCAGTGTTGTTCCTTTTGACTCTTCCCTGATTTAGTGACAACTCCACTCCAAAGCAACAGAGTAAAGATGTCAGAAAAGTCACCAGATCTACTCAGCCCAAGTTTACACTGACTGACATACAGGAATGACAGCTGCTCTTCTGGAATGAGGCTACTTGTTTTCCAAAATGTGGGGCAATTTACCCTCAAAGCAGCAGTTTCTCGTTGCCCTTAAGAACTACTATTCCTCTGACAGTACCACCAGCCCTGCGATGGGTCAGTACCTGAGAAAGACCTGCCACATACCTGTGTATTTGACCAGTGTTCGGCCAGTGGATATCTCCCACAGTTTAGCTACAGAGTCTTTTCCACTTGACAAGATATACTTGGAATTTTTGGAAAAAATAGCAGAACAGACTTCAGCTCCATCGTGGGCCTTCTCGAAAGTAGTGATACAGCGGTTTGAAACACCGTCCCACAGTTTGATGCATCCATCCTTACTTCCTGTCACATACATGTTTGCACTTGCGTTGTAATTTACTGAGCATATAGCATCAGTGTGCTGATCTTGAGGATTGCAAGACACAAAACACTGGAAAGTATTGATATCATACAGTCGTAAAGTAGGGTGCTGGGTACCAACAAGTATGAAATCTCCAGAAGGGTGAAAAGAAATTGAGCGCAACATCTCTGCTTCCTGTTTGATCAAAAATACATAATTGGTGTAAGAAAGAAAAAAAATCTGAAACGGAACTGTCAATTCTGGTGGCATTAAAGTGCTAAAAAAACTAGTTAAATTATCAGTTAGCACAACGTGCTCTCTTTTTGCAAAACAGAAAATGGTTCCTACAGGATTAAAATGACAGGCTACTTTTAAATGTATCAGATTTTGTCCTAGAGCAGCCTGCAGTGCCTGCTTGTTTTTGGGATCCTGCATAAAAGTGACAGGAGGCTCTGCCAGCCAGTCACACGCCCCAAAGCCCACCACCACATCAGCCCAAACTCTCCTCCAAAACAAAGATAAAGTAACTGAGCTCAGAGTTCCCCATGTTAGATTGGGTTTAGATTAACAAAAAGCAGACAGGCACTACATTTAAAGAATACAGGCATCCATTATGCACAAATTCTTAACACATCATTACCATAATGTCTGCAAATTTTGTAGCTGCATACTCCTAAATATGGAACCACTTAGAAACTCAGGCACAGTTCAGCTCACTGCTACCTCAGTACATTCAAGCTTTGCTCGCTCTAAACTGGTATTGTATCTAACCTGTATATATTTGAAGGCTCTTTTGGCAGAAGGTTTTGAATAATCAAACAATTTAAGTGTGTAGTCCCTTGAACCAGATGCTAGGATCTGCTCTGTTGGATGAAAAGCTAAACACGTAACTTCATCCACATGATCATACAGAGTCCGAATAACGGGGTGATTTTCCATGTTTTGCTGTGCTGTCTCATTCATCATGACCTACAAAGAACATTCAACAAGTTAGTGTTAGGAAGCAGAACATGCTTTTGACAGGAAAAGTAGGTTTTATGTTTGCCAGAGTAGCCAAGCAACAGCCACCTTACTGGGCCCGTCATCACCGCGGTCTCAATTAGCTGAAGGCCAGTTACAGATTGTTAAGACCCCTGTCTCTTTACAAAGGTCAAGTGACTTGCTCAAAGACAAACTTGTTTTAGTTGCAAGAACACCCATCACCTTCATGAACAGTCCAAATCAAAATACTGTATTCGTCTTAAGCATTAAGGGAAGCTCTACGACCCCGGCAGAACTGCAAAGTCTACTCCTGCAGGATACCACTGAGAATTTGGTGTGCACTCTGTGAAACCTCTTCCCTCTCCTCCCCTTTTTAAATTGCCACCTGGTAACTGTATTGGAGAAAAAAACCAAAATCAAGCCAACAAATGTGTGTTCTGTGAAGCAGTTCTGAAACAGTCACTGGAGGCTGTAGTGGCTGTAGCGTAAGCGGGTTCAAACCGGAACGGCGTTCGTACAATAGAGCAATTACCAGCAATTACTAGAAGCAATTTCTGGCTCAATTCTCTAGACAGCTGCCAGAAGTTACACAGGTATACTTGCCCTATTTCTTCTTCCTTTTCTTCAAGAGTACTTTATGAGCCGCTGTTGGAGTAGGAAATACGGCGAGACAGATATTTAGTCCAACCCACTGAGCCAGCCACAAGGCACAGACACGGCATGAGACAGACAGCACCTCAAGAATTCACAAAGCGGTTACGATTCAAGGCATATTTTACCTCAATAGGCATAGCACTTTTGGCCAACATTCTCTCGGTATCGAGAATTTTTATTGAGGCATCGGCAGATCCCGTAGCTATTAACTGTCCGTCTCTGCTGTACGTGGCTACGCGACACGGTCCTTTATGAGATGTGACATAACAAGTCTCATATTCAGAAGCCTCAGGAGACATGGTCTGTACATCTGCATCAAATTCCAAGTCAATTCCCGTGCCTGGAGCTACCGTATCTGACCGTCCAATTGCATATTGAACAGCACTGTCATCGTTCTCCATTCCTGAAAAGAGAGAAGTTGATGCACTTAAACCAGGTTAACCTTCTCCTCGGACAGAAAGGCTGCGGCCACAACTCTGCGACCGGCTCCTGGGACAGCCACGAGTCAGGGTTTGAGAGCAGCAGCCCCTGCTGAACAGCTACGCTCACCGAGCGGGTTGTTACACAGCAGCACTTCCCTGAGAAATGGGAGGTCTTTTGGCTACAGTGGGGCAGAGCTTGACTCTTAAAAGACAATCATGGAAATACAACAGCAAATATTGTACAACGTTAAGTACCG
This sequence comes from Baryphthengus martii, assembly GCA_013396935.1. Classification (NCBI taxonomy): domain Eukaryota; kingdom Metazoa; phylum Chordata; class Aves; order Coraciiformes; family Momotidae; genus Baryphthengus; species Baryphthengus martii. The sequence goes on from VWZK01016231.1 coordinate 35,799, forward strand.
ACAAACACACTGACAATCGGTTATTGAAGCCATCGATGGGCTCTAGGCAGCATTTCATAGAGGGAGAAACAAACCCCAACATTGTTGCATGAGGTTTAAAGCAAAAAAATAAAAATAAAAAAAAAGCAGCATTTATGGATTCTTTTATGTTTTATTGCATCAAAGGAAAAAAACAAACCCTACTCCACAAACAACTATCCCAGCACTGCAAATAGAATTTTTTACTCCTCTTCACACCCACTCTACAGATTTTTATTTCATTTATTTATTTATTTCCAGGATGCATCTACAGAACAAAGTCAGTTTAGTGCTGGAAGCGGTAACAGGGCAGAGAGCAGAATTTTCAGCTCTGTGCCCAACTGTGAACATCGACCAATGAAAATTTTTTGTTGCCTTCATCTACAACTTGCAAGCCTGGCATTCTGATTTCAAGCAGACACAAGGCTTCGCATATTTATACCCTTAGAACTCAACTAGTTCAGGCAGCAGAACCTGTTCAGTTACAATACAGAGAAGACATGATGTTGTGGCTCGACTTCTTCCAGTGACTTAGTCAGCTTGTTTCAACAGCAGCACAGGTATTTTGACTACACGCTGCGGCACAGATGCGCCCTCAGACAGAAAGATACACAGAGAGAGAGGACAGGCGATGCCTTTGCTGCGTCCCTAGCCTGCAAAGCTTATCTTCTTGAGATTTATATGTAAAGGCTAGTGAAGATTGCCAATGGAAGGGCTTGCTCCCATTCCAACACTGTCAGGAAGAATCATAGAGAAGATTTTTCAAGTTGGCAGAAAACTGTGTGGGCCAATTTTCTAATAGAAAATTGGTCTGCGGACTCAGTGATCCCATTTACTGGAGTGTATTTTCAGAAGGCTGCCAGTCACCCAGGACCCCCAGCAGGTATCCTAACTTGTCGCAGAAGTTCAAACAGATTCTGACAACGCTCAGCGACCTGTTTTGCTTTTAACATGTACTGATGGATGAAGCAGAAAGCTAGAGTGCCCTTCGGAAAAGGCCACAGAGGCAGAGGCTGTCCCTAAATATACAAAGTGCTGCGATACTACTAGACACAACACTTGCATAGAAGATGCCTTTTCAGTAACACTAACCTCTTGGTTCACAAAGATTCAAGCTTGAGATTGAGAAACTATGTTTTTTTTATGTTAGCCTTTTATTCTGTCTTACCTAATTTAATCAGGTGCAGCAGTTGTTCAGATGGTGCACAGACTGATTGTGGTTTTATCTCATTTATCAAGCCATTGGCAATATTTATGTATCCATCATATAGCAGCTGACTAATTATCAGTTTATAAAGTTGCTGACGGTCTTTCAAACTGACTTTTGTTCTATACATTGTGAGCAAGGAATGCCTCGGAGGGGCCTGAAACAAATAAAGAAGAAAATTCACATACACGAGAATCGCATGAAATAACCACAACCTTTAAATAAAGCAATTTTGGCGCAGATACCAAATACTACCATAATTTAGGTAAGAACCAGAGACGTAGAAATGAGACACGTACAAAAAAAAACCAAAAACCTGTTGCACTTGTTTGCTGTAGAAAAGAAAATCTCGGCAATAAACAGAACAAGAACTGGATTGAGGAGCAACAGAAGAGAGAAATAATGCGGTATTCGTTAGCACAACGACCGTGTCGGTACCGTCCTTCGGCCCCGCCAGCACCAGCGGAGCCGGGCGCTGGGGAGGCGATGAAGGTAAAACGTGCAGGGAAGTCAAAGGGCCGGCCGCCCTCACACGGCCCCAGCCCGCTCCCTCCCGGTCATCGCGGGAGGCCGCATCCTCCCCGCCCCTCCTCCCCGCCCGCCGGCAGATGCCGNGCAAAGCTCCGAAACGGTGCGTCCGCTGAGACAGCGGGATCCCCTGACACGGGAAGGCGAAGGGCTGTGAAATAACAAGTTTCTGGCAGGGCTGCTCAGCGCAGCAGGCCTCCTCCGCGGCTTAAGCCGCTCGGGCTGCACGGTCACAAGCATCTCACGCTGCCAGACTTGCACGGTCTCCCAGGAGGCTGAGAGCCTGTCCCGAGAGCGCACCACCCCTCTCCCAAAAGTCCTACTCACGTCAGCCTCAAGAAATGGTAGTCGAAGTGGCCGCGGGTCAAGGAGGGGGGATGCCATGCTACCCATGCCCCGTGGCAGCTGTCGTCTATCACATGCTGCAGCGACACGACGACCTGACATCTTCTTTTTACCTATCCTGTATCACTTGTAAACACCAACACACACAAAAGGGTCGCCTTCGCACTTGTTTTCAGCACGAGACAGTTAAAAGTTGCCTTCAATCACAGTTCTTCAAGGGCCCGAAGTACTGAACCTAGTTTCGTCTGCTGCTTGTCACTCGGCGGCCAAGGTCCCCCTCACAGGTGTGAGCAGGACCACTTGGGCAGCCGGTAACGGGGAGAGCACAGCAGCCTCACGCTCCTTCTACGCCGCTACTCACAAACCGCACTCGCCGATTGTCCGCCTCCAGCGCCGTCCCAGTGCGGATTCGGAAGCTGCCACGGGCCGCGGGTCGCGCACGGCTGGTGTGACACGAGGGCTCGGCGGGCTGGCGAAGGTACCTCAGGCCGGGCGTCCCCTTCGCGCTTGTCCTCAAGAGCTGGCGGCACGTGGAGCGCTGCCCTGGGCCACGCGAGGCCTGCTTCACCCCTCCGCCCGGCCTCCCGCTCCTCTGGGCTGTCCGCGGCTACCCGGGGCACCTACCTCACCGGCTGGACACAATGGCCCCCGGCCCCACTCGCGCTCGGCTCCACGCGAGGTGGCAGCACCGCCTCTCCCTCGGCCCGGCTCGGCGGGGGCGCGGGGGGGGGGGG
>VWZK01016231.1:38648-122947 GCA_013396935.1 Baryphthengus martii
CGTGTGGAGGAGGAGGAGGAGGAGAGGGAAGAGAGGCCGGTGCTTCGCAGGATGCCGGACTGACCTGAGGCCCTTCCCCCCGCGGCGGCGACACGCTCCGAGGCCTCGGTGCCTGCGAAGAAGGGACGGTAGTTGTAGCGTTGCCACAGGTGGGTGGTCTGGGCGTACGCGATTTACGTAGCGGAAGACCCGGCCAGGCAGAGACTTTGCGGAGAAAAGTGTGTAAGCGGGGCGCCGATCCACGCAGTTGGAGTACGGAAGAAGCCAGCGGCGGAGAGACGCTACGTAAAATACGCATGTAGCGCAAACACCGCCCTGGGGGCGGGCGCGCTAGACCTACTCGGGATACGCAGCAGGCTGCCTTTGCGCATGCGCCCCAGAGGTTGGCGGCGGCGCGGCTCGGCCTCGCAACCAGCGGAGCGTGCGAAGAGCCAATCTGCGGGCGGGCCGCTTGAAAATGAGCCAATCAGCGAGCGCGAACGGCCGGAGAGGGGCCAATGGCGAGAGGCGGTAGTTTAAAGGGTATTTAAGGGAGGGCCGTTTGAATTCAAACAGCTGCAGCGCCCGGAGGGAGCGGAGGAGGCTGGGGGTGAGTGGGCTCCGCGTGTGCGGGCAGGGCCGCAGCGCCGGCTACCTGCCCTCCGGAGATGCCGGCGGGGGTGTGCCCAGCCCGGCCGGTGGGAGGCTGTGAGCGCAGGGCTGGCAGTTGCGGGGCAGGGGCGTGAAGTGGCGGAATGGGGCTATGCCAGGCCCGGGCCCTGCCGCGGGACCTCCCGGTGATTTCAGTTGTAGGGGCCGCGTTGTGAAACGGAGATCCGAGGCGTAGCGTTTTCTGTAGCCCTGACCCCTCTTCCCTCCGTTTCGTCCGTAGGCTTAACGATATATAGCTGTTTTTCTCGGGCGCTATGGACAAGAGTACGAAAGAGAACTATTCTGGATACTCTACTCGTACTACGAATACGAAGGTAAATGAATCGTTAGGTTGGCGGCTGCGTTTCTCCTGATCATACAAGAGTTACAAGGTTCAAACTGCCTGTGGTAGTTAGTAACTGTAGTGAATAGCAAAAAGGGGGGAAACTGTCTTGAAATAATGTTTTCTGTGTGCAGGAAACAATTGCCCATTTTGTCTCTCAGTAGTTTTTTCTTGGAGAGAGCAGTGCCCAGGACTTACCTTTTTTTTTTCCCCACTGCTAATATTATACTATACTTTAATTGGGAACTTCTTCTCCTACTTTAAATATAATATAAGATCCTTTAAAGAGAGAGCAAATGCGTGTAGTCATCTCATTCCTGATACAGCTTCTCAAAGTAGGCACTGTGTTAATTGGCAAGCCCATGCAGCAGTACTCAATCACCCTGATAACATATATTTTCTATATAGAAACATAAGCTCTTTCTCACTATTTTAATTCAAAACCTAAAAGGTCCTGGTAAGATTTCAGATTATTATAAGCACAGCTTTTTTAAATTCAAGCTGTCAACACATTGGTTTTGGTGAACTGAAGCAGAGGACTAAATATTGTCTAGAGGAAGAAAAAATACAAATTGTTGAATGGGTATTATTAGAGGGTCAAAAACGTGAGAAGCTGATCATGAGCATTTGAACTTAACTGCAGGGAAAATAGCTTAGATCAACTAAGAATTTATTAAGTATAAGCCTAAACTACCTTCCCTTCCTGGAAGCAAGAGGTTAAAAGCAGATAGCTAAACCTTACTAAATAAACATCCTGTGTTCCGTTGAACTCCCTTTGCAGTGCAAAAAGTATCAAGATGAACAGCATTAAAGGAAGCAATGTCTCAAAGCATTGCATGTTTTTATAGTAAGAATCTGCTGTCTTAATACCTTTGGTTGATGTTCTTCAGATGTGTGTGGAAAAGTTGTTCTGCTAGATAGAAATAAATATGCTGTTGTAAGAAACTGCTAACTTTCTTGCCAATGTAGCAATGTAAGGAGGCTTTAATTCATAAACCAGACTATCAGACTACCCTAACATCTCCTCTTAATGTGCTACTGAATAGGGCCATAAAGGTTCTAGTATGGCATTTTACAATTAATATATAATCTTGTGTTTTTGAAGGTTGCTAATCCCATCGGGGAAGGCCCAAAACGTGTCCCAGTGTCTCAGCATTCTGCCCAGAGCCGGTTACTGAACAGTGGAGCTCAAGCACAACGTGGTCTGTGTCCTTCAAACTTTGCTCAGCGAGTTCCTGTGCAATCACAAAAATCTGTACTGTCAAACCAAATACTGTCGAATAACCAGGCGACGCAGCAGCCCCGACCGAAATTTCTGGGCCAGTCAACTGCTAGGCCTCAAGTTCCAAGCAAGAACAGTGAAAAACCTCAACAGGCTCCAGTACCTGGTAATTCTGAAGATGATGTACACGTGTTTATACAGTTGCGACACTCGGGATGCTTCTGTGAAGCCAAGTGCAGTGCAGAAAACCTAAAGCTGTTGTTGGTGATGTGAGACAGTCCTGCTTGTGCCGTGAAACACAATAACAGCGTGTACTTCAGTTTAGATGTTATTGCATCTATTCTTGTTTCCAGGATTATCTGTTTAGAGCCAATATGGGTGTTTAAGTATTTCCAGATGTTCACTAGACGGCTGTTAATGTAATTGGCACTTGCACATCAGTGCTTCCAGTATTCTTGTATGCTTAGACATAAGAATACATAGGCTTATGTATTGCTTATACATAAGAGCACTATATTTTGGAGGGGAAGCTTAAGGAATTTTTTGATTTTTAAGAAAGCTTTTAAAAGTGCATTTTGATAGCACTGATAACTGCTGTGCTGCTTTGCCACTAGCAAATTACTCTAGGTTGTTTAAAATGGCATTGGATATATTCTAAGAACTGTTTCAGCTACTGCACAGAGGTTAGATTTGCTCCCGGGGTGGTGTTTTTTGTATTGTGTTCATGGGTCTGGTTCAGAAAGTTGACCTACTTTTCTATACATAGCAAAAAAGTCTGAAGCAGAAAGCACCTCTAAACAAAAAACTGAAGAGACTGCTAAAAAGAAAAATGAAGAGACTAAAAAGTAAGTTTTATGCCTAAATTGTTATAGTTGAGTCCTGTTGGGTGATGCTTGTTTTAAACTTCTAGGACTTCATGAAGGCTAAGCTGAAGGCTACTTGAACTCTTGGCTTGTGGAGACCAGTAGCTCTACACTTCAGAGACAACACAGGGAACTAGACAGCGTACTTTTGACCTGGTGGTTGTCAGGAACAAGGACTTCCTGTAATCTAAAGAAAACTTTTAGCTCAACGAGTAACAGCTCTTCCCCTGAGAGAACACTGATAGCCACTGTTCCAATCACAAGATGTACACTTGAAAACAAAGCCTCCTTCATATGTGCAGGAGACTGGAGTCTAACCATGAAGTTAGACTCGTGTGTGTTGACCTTGAACAGTTCTGAGGTGCCTTAGGGGTACATCTCTAGGTGTGTTGAAATGAGCCTGGCTTGGAATACATGGTTGTGATTTTGTAGTATTATGGTTGGTGTTAGTATTGCTGGGCATAAACCTTAGGGAGGGAGTAGTTTTCTGAACTTTCTTCTGAAGGGTCTTAATGCATTTTTTTTACTCTTGTTCTCTTAAAGACTAAAATCTAGTTCAAATCATTAAGTAGCTATTGAACAGAAACATTATTACAGATTGTAAACCTAGAAGTGAAAGCTCACACCAGTGTTTAGCTTTTGTAACTTTCTCTTTCCTCCTGCAGAAGGCAATGGTCTCTTGATGACTTTGAAATCAGTCGTCCTCTGGGGAAAGGAAAATTTGGAAATGTGTACCTGGCACGTGAAAAGCAGAGCAAATTTATTCTTGCACTGAAAGTACTTTTTAAAACACAACTTGAGGAAGCTGGTGTAGAACATCAACTACGAAGAGAAGTTGAAATACAGTCTCATCTTAGGTAAAATTTAGTGATCAGTTACACTCTTTGTGTTCAAATAAACAAGATAACCTTGTTTATGATAACATACCCTGTTAAGTTTCTTTTTAAACACTAGACACCTTGAAATTGCTAATTATGATTCTTGCCTTTCTGCACCAAGATCTATCTTCGTCTGCTTTGCAGTGAAGTGACTGCTGGTAACAAATCTTCCCATTACAAGCAAGTGCCTTGTCTGCAGCTTGGATTTATGTGGGTAGCTGCAATTTCTCAAGTCTGAGCTTGTTTCTGGTATTCTGCTTCCTGGAAAATAAGCTTGCTGAAGAAATTCCTTTTCACAGAAAGTGTTTAAAGAGTTTAAGCTTAAATTCGCAAGCCCATAGGAATTGGCAGCTTCAGTGGTTAATCTACTTTTCCAGCTGCTTTAGAAAGGTATGCTCAGGAAGATATGAATTAGCCAAACTCTTGACTAGCTGCTTGCTAGCAGGGAGTCTAAGCTGCTGCTTTGATCCACACCATCTGTCTGCTCTGAAACTCTCTTAATGGGTATGTTGTGAGCTGAAGGAACACTTAGAAGATGCTGATGCTCCTATGCTTGCCTTGAAAAGGGGGAGGCAGGAAAGGGAAATCAAGGTTGTATGGACAAATGCCTCTTTCAAAAGAACGCTTCAATCTTTTTGCAGGCACCCCAATATTCTCAGATTATATGGCTACTTCCACGATGTTACAAGAGTCTACCTTATTCTAGAGTACGCACCTCGTGGAGAAGTCTACAGAGAACTTCAGAAGCTTACCAAGTTTGATGAGCAAAGAACTGCTACTGTAGGTTGTTCTAGCATCTTATATATTACTTGCTCTTCATATCTGGAATATTTGCAGCATAAAGTTGACTCTTCAGATAAAGTTCTGTTTGGTTGTGTGAAACTGAGGCTCCTTAGATGTGAACTGGTTTGTGCACTTTGTTACAGGGAATGAAGCTGAGAAGACAAATTACCATGTGGCACTATGTTCAGCATTGCTTAATATTGCTAGTGCTTGGTCACTTCAGGTGGAGTCTGTATTGCCAGACTTCAAGGGTTTAAGAAATCACTCTAGCTTTAGCTACTAATTATGCCTAGAAAAGTCTATACTGTTGCCAGGTAAGCTAGCTGGACAATGTCTGTATGCTTTAAAGATTTGTTCTCTTTCTAAATGCAGTACATCACAGAACTAGCAGATGCCCTATCATACTGTCATTCAAAGAGCGTGATTCACCGAGACATCAAGCCAGAAAACTTGTTGCTTGGTTCAAATGGAGAATTAAAAATTGCTGACTTTGGATGGTCTGTGCATGCTCCATCCTCTAGGTGAGAATCAATATATATCTTATGCAGTGAAATACCTCTGTAGTGAAAATGTTAACTTGCTTGTCACACTTTGTCGTGGAATGGAGGCAAATGTGAACTTCCTAAAATACTGGGGGAAAAAATCCTTTAAGAACTGGGCCACTGCAGCAAAGGTCTTAATAGTCAACTGGTGTAGCAGAGAGGGAGTGTTGTTATCCTGGTTTTTTCAGCTTGTATAGTTTAAAACTTGCTGAACCTGAAACAAGTGAGGAAGGTGGGTGACTGCAGTGTTATAGTGGTCCCTGAGATGTCAGACCAGCACTTGGGTTCAAACATTATGCCAGCAATATACTGAAGACACTTCCTCAATTAGTCTGAATTGCACCTGATGGAAGACTGTATTTGCTCTAGAAAATGAGATGAAAAAAGGAAGGATAAGACTGAATGCAGTAACTGAGATGCTTTAATGAAGTAGATAACTTACTGCTGGCACTTCTTTACCAGGTGTTCTGGGTGTGCTGAGTCTATCCAGAGTAGACTCCACTGAGGTACAGATGAGTGCCAGCATGAGCTCTGGAAATGGATCTTATAATTGCCATAATCAGTAAATGATTAACTTAAGGCTTTTCTTCAGGCGAACAACTCTCTGTGGGACACTTGACTACCTGCCTCCTGAAATGATTGAAGGAAGAACACATGATGAAAAGGTGGATATTTGGAGCCTGGGAGTTCTGTGCTATGAATTTCTTGTAGGAAAACCACCTTTTGAGGCAGAAACATACCAGGAAACCTACAGAGCTATTTCCAGGGTATGTACCTACACTTACTTGGACTAGCTGAATCCTGCTGCCTTTCTAGTTCTGTTGTAGCTTTAGAAGTGGTCAGTTTGAAGAAGGGCATGTGCTATAACTAGAACAGTAGCAAGACATAATGATATGCATGAAACTAGATCCCTAAAAAATATTTGCAGTGTTTCAGCAGAATGACTGAGACACTTTAAGATAGTTTCTTACTTCTTTGGGTCTATCCTGTTTCAACCTGCATCTGAACTTCTACCTCTTTCATAAAGCACCTAATCTTCACCACTTCTTTCCTCTTTTGAGTATTTAACATCCAGTGTGTTAATGAAAGTACGTAAGCATACCCTAGAAAAATTCCAGCAAACTAATCTTGTTTGTAGTACTTTGAAAAATACACTAGTTTAACTTAACCAGTGAGAACCTTTGTTTTCTTCAGGATTATGACGAAATCTTATCTCAATAGATGCAAAGTGCATAGCCCACAAGGCTGACACAGCTTTCCTTTCTAGATGTACCTTGGAGGGTAAAGCCCTTTGTCTCTAGTTTTATTTATTGCCAAAGGTCTTTTGCATCATTGCATCAGCTTTAGCGTCCTTTTTCCTCAGGTGGAATTCAGGTTTCCTCCATTTGTAACAGAAGGTGCGAGGGATTTAATTTCAAAGCTTCTGAAGCATAACCCTTTCCATCGACTGCCCCTGAAGGATGTACTACTTCATCCCTGGATTACAGCAAACTCTACAAAGACACCCAACAGCAGGAAGAGTGATGCTGCTGCCCCATCCAGAACACAGTCTTAGCAGGAGTAACCTCAAGGGGACAAGAGGAGTCTTGTACTGTGACTACTGTAATGCTTACAATACAAAAAGCAGGTCTTGGAATTTAATGGCAATTGGATTGCAAATCTTTGGTCGTCGTCTTAAACTCTAATTGCAATGTAAAGTTATTTGACTTCTAGCTGGAGGTTGTGGAATATTTTATATACTTGAAATCCAGTTACATGTGGGCCAGGTTTGATGTAAGTATTAAGCTGTTCAAGGCTCTTATGACGTGGTCTGTCCTGGTAACAAATGGTTTATTATTCCAACAAGAGGAAGTTGTTCTAGCTTATTGAACAGTGCAATATCCTGGAGATACCTGCCTCCTAACTTATTGGGCTGCTAAGGTATCATAACTGTGGTGTAATCTGAAACTGAGTGAGGTGAATGAATTTCTAAGTGTCCTACAAATGATGTGTGTTGGTTTTTTTTGTTGCTTTTTTAAATGAGCACTCAATTTTCAAATAAAGACTTGTTACATTCTGCCACTGGCATGGTAAGGTTCCTTAAGGCATTATCACTTCTGCTGCTGTCTCTAACCACTTGTCTTTACCATCAGTACAGCTTGACTCCTCATCTACAATCACAAAGTTAGTTTATTTCCCACTTTTGTCCAAATGGAAACTGGTAGAAAGCTCTTGCTCTAGATGCTGGTACTGTAAAGTAGGTGTGGTCACTCAATCTACAGGCACTGCACAGGATCACAAGGTAAGTACCAAGTGAGTTGCTACTCACCTTGTTGGGTTTTCTATGATTACTGAATAACTGCATTAAAGAAGAATCAGGCCTAGGTTTCAAAGACAACAGGGTCTGAAAGTACTTCTAAGAGAAGGATCTGGAAAGTGATTGCTATTGAACAGGGTATGTAACAGGAACTAATATTAACATCTGCTGGTTTAAGATCTTGTTCCCTAAAATGTAGCAAGGTTCAGGCCACTCACCACCAAAACATACAAATGAACTATTTTCCAGTAAAACACTTCAGGCAAACTACAAGAAAGCAATTTATTGTATCTTCAGTATAAGGCTTTAAGGTCATCTTCACTATTTTACAAACCATTTTAAAAAATGATCCTTTTACAAGAAAGGACTCTGGAATTCAAAATATATTCTCAAATTAATTTAAAATATACTTTGCAGAAAACTTCATCTAAACAAATTGCCTGTAGTTTATACAGCCATATTTTAACAGGTGATATGGATTCTGGTCATAATTTAAAGGAAGCTGTTTCATTAGGGCAAGAAAATATTGACTTAGTGCTGGTGACTTAGAGCAAATGCACCTAGAAGTTAATGATTCATGCTTTACGGAAAGGTTTTTTTGAAAAAACACCCTGAATATTCCTTTTCTATCAACTTTCAGACAATATACTTATCAAAAATGATTGATTGAATGAAGAAAACAAGGATTACTCTGGCATTCTGTTCTATCAGTTTAGGGCAATGTTCTGCTACCAAGGAGAAGTTCATGTAGAGAAAAAAAAGTTCATGTAGAAAAAAAAAAAACCACGCAGAAAGGCTTCTGCGAACAGGAAAAAAAAGCCTAAGTAAAATTTACTTTAAAATAACTTTAAAATACTTGAAATACAAAAGACTCTAACTGTTCTAGAGTGTAAACAGGTCTTAAAAGCTACTGTAGTGTTGATTGCATGTTCTCATACCACTGTTACCCTTCTGTGCAGCAGGTAGAGGGTTAAAACTGCACTATCAAACACTCAGCAATAAGCTTCCATCCCCATACCAGGTACAATAATCTTCCAGATTAGTCAAGGGTAAAGGCAGAGCTTCCTTGAGGGACAAGCTGATTTCAAATTTAGGCTCTTATTAGAATTGTCTGAGGGCAGCAAGCTGAAGCCAGTACCCTACCCAAGTTGCCACCTTCAGCAGCCATGCTGCAAAGCAGGCAGGAAACAGGAAAAATATATTTTTTTTTATGGTAAACAGCTCTTGCCAATGAACTCGACAGCCCTTCCTCCTGCACACATGGGTGTGAGGTAGTAGAGCATTGGCTCCGTGTCCTGATAAGCCAGTCAGGCAGCTGTGCATGATACAAGCTCTGTTAGTGACACAGCTCCCATGGAAGCAGGTCATGCTGCAAGGCTGGTGGTCAGGAGGTCCTGCTCCTGAGGCTGGTATTTTGAGCAGTGTTAATTATGTTATTTTACATATGTTAATTTACAGGGTTAATTTACATATATGCCATACAGCTATTCTGGTGGTGTGCATCAAGCCTCTAACATAACAGTCTCTCGGACAAAAGCGCAGGAGTTGCTTGTGAGAAGCTATGAATTGTAATGTCTGAACTTCAGGTGCAGATTTGAGTTGCATTCATGGGAGCAGAAAGCTGCTAGGGTGGGTTTTCAGATAAATGTTTCCAGTCCAAAGCCAGATCTCAATACATTAAAAACCTCACAGTTACTGTGCCTCTGACATGATAATCTTTGGAATGTGTTCACACAAGAGGTAATTCTGGTTGCACTAATTTCAGTAGACTCAGGATTCTTTCTGAGTGCATAGGCATAAACAAAAGTAAAAATAAAATAATAAAAAAAAAAAACACTTTACAGGCTAGGAACCAGCCTTACTAACAAAGCACATTTTCCAAACAATAATATTTTGAAACTTGGAAGCACCACAAAGGAGCTGTAGTTTCAGAACAGTGCATCACCTATTCTGGCAAAAAACATTTATCTCTGCACAGCAATGAAGCAGATGGGTATTCCCACATAGGTTAGTTCAGCATGTGTGTCATCCTGCAAGAGTGGGGTCATCATAAATGCCTTATATAACAAAAGAAACACCCACCTACCACTTTAGGTTCCAATATACACACTTAGCAAAAGAACTATTCATATAATAGGATGTTGTTTATTCCACACATTATTAGGAAGAGACTCTTACTCTGCTTCCCAAACTACACAGTACTAATAGTGTCACTCTATTTTGACAAGAAAAAAAGTTAAGGCCCCAAAAGCTATATTATAAAGACCCAGAATTGTGTTTTAATTGTGTTTTCTAGAGATTGCTCATTGTCAAGCTTTTCTATTGCCACTTGCAGTGGAAACCAGACAGCATCTTAACAGGTTTTTCTAAAGAAGAGGGGGCAAAAAGGAAAGAAGATAAGGACAGCACTTTTCACAGTGTAACGTTTACCTGAAAGAAGAAGGAAGAAATGCAAGAGGAGGTCACCATTAACATGAATCCAAATGTCTTTTAAAAGAAACTTAGCCATCTGAAAAGCTACATGGATATAGAACATTTTAAAAAAAAATCAAGTAAAAACCAGTAAGAAATAATCACGGATTTGGGGCAGGAGGTTTGAAGAAACCAATCTTCCGGCAGTATCGGACAATAAATGGCACAGAAACTACAGTAATGCTGATTCGTACTGGAGCAAACAATTTGTGAACAGCATAGGCCAGCACAAAGGTGCTTGTACCAGCAGCCATTTTCGATTGCAACGATGATTCACTGAAACCAAGTTTGAAGAGAACTGCAGTCATATCCACACCACTGGGGAAAAAGAAAACAAGATTTCTTCAGCTTATTTGACGGTTGCACATGAAAAAATATAAAGCGCAATATTTTTTTTTTTTGGCCTACTTCCAACTCTGGAATGTATATAATAAATCCAATGAATTATTGTAGCAGTAACAGCACAAAATATTCTCAGTTGCACATTGTTTTTTTTCCCTTAAATTGTCATCTTCCCTGTGAAGTTAAATATGTTCTTAATTTTACAATTATATAGCTGCAGCACGTGCCTGGAGAGGACTCAGCTCTGTGCTCAACTTTTGCAGGTAAAATGATCTCCTTCTCTACTTTTGAATTTCAACATAGTAAGAATTTTGTGAATTTGTGTTGGAAATTTATCTTCTCAACGTTTACAATAAAACCTATTCTGTGTCTTGAGGAAATTTATCACGTAAATATAGATCAACCCGAACCAAACAAGGCACCTGTTGTTAAGCTTAGAGTGTTGTACCAGAGGAGTACAAAGCTGTTTAAATGACAAATACCTAAAATCCAGCAAGTGAAGGAAGTATTAGGGATCTCAGATGTGCATTATCCACCAAATCCACTAATATTTTTAATTCTCCAGACACAGCAGCTTTCATCAAGGTTCCTATATTTGGAGTAATTTTCCAAAAGAAATTGTTACTGTAAGTTTTCCTCCTTCACTTGCTAGTATAGTACCTTGTAACTGGCAGTTAAATCGTATCTGACTGAAGGAGAAAAAAATTCATTGTCACCCTGTGTCACGACGTAGTAAATGACAGAAATCAGGCATTCACATATTCTCACTGAAGTTAAGAGTAAGTGGCAGGGAAGGTTTTGAGAAACAATGTGTTTCCCTATCTCCTTAGCTGAAATACTCCCTGCTCAACAGACAGATTTAGAACTGATGCATTTCCACCAGAAGCCACTTCCCACCTGACTCCTATACAGTTCTCTAGTATTTTTTTTAATCTAATCCTGTTTTAGTTGCCATCGCCTTCTGCAGTTCAACAGTAGAAACTTGAGTTCAACACCCAGAAAAATAAATTTATCTCTAAGCTCCAGCACTTTTGAATGTCTCTATCTCCACGGACCATACTACTGTTTGAGAACAAAAGATATCTCCGCAGAACAATAATAAATTCTCTCTTCTGGTTCATTACTCTGAGGTGGTCTCTACTCTGCTGTTTTCAGCTGCCCACCATGGATTGTGAACCTATGCAAAAAGACCATGTACATCTATCCTCTCTCATGCCTAATGGGAGATTAGATCTGTGTATGGATCCATCTATACTCAAAATTTAGAATATTGTGTATAGATCAAACTGACAGAGTACGCATCTCCTTCCAGAAATAAGCACAACGGTAAGATATTTTTCTTGACTAAGCCATTACCTAAAGGCTACAGATAACTGCACAAACCTCACCTTGACACAGCCAGGTAGAAGATTCCTAGAGAAACTAATGAAATTCCAACATGGAATGAAACCCCTACAGCACCATATTCTTTAAAAACTTGTTTCAGCTGCTGGGATTTGTTGAGTTTCTTGTTTTCACCATTGGGATCCACGATTGTCTTTTCAGGGAAACCACCCGGATCCTAAAAAGAAAACAAAAAGTATTTATTAGCATTAAGCACAGCATCAAATTCCAGTCAGTTGAACCAATCTGGAGACGCTGGGTTAACAGTTGGACTCGGTGATCTTAAAAGCCTCTTCCAACCAAAACAATTCTGATTCTATGAACTACCAAAAGACGTGGCTTGCCTACAGTGCTGTTCAAAATGTTCTGGGCACATAGTACCACACTTTTGCTCTTTCAGATCAGGATAGCAGGTGCCCATGGAAACTCAGTGCATCAAAGGGATGCACTGAGCTCGGCGCGAGCTCTTACACAACGCAAGTTTCAGAATTGAGTTATAGTCCCAGCCTTCCATCGGATCCAAACGTGTGCCAAGGCACACCCACACAGCTGAGAGATGAGACCGAGGTGCCAAAGATCTGCTTACACCCACTGCTCAGCTTTATACAGCCAATTCTTGTAGCGTAGCTTTTTGTTCAAGGGCTGAGCAGCTGATGGCACTGGAAGCCTGCATGTGATACCACACTGACGCTGGCTTACTGACAACTTACTGACAGAAGAGCTCCAACAGTTAAGTTCCTATAAATCATTCTCTGTACACAGTCTGAAAAGGGAAGAAGCAGGGAGCTGCTACTGTTGACAGAAACAAGCAATCCTGTTGCCAGAGTGTGGACAACAGCTAGGCAGACACGCCAGTGTGGTGTAAACAGCCCAACTTCACTGGAAAGGTTTGTCACAGTAATATTTATTGTCAGCATTTTAGGTAGGTAAATTTAAAATACACCCCAAAGCAAACTGATAGTGCAATGCAGACAAAGAAGAGCATATCTGCTCCTAGCAATAAGGCAGCCCTTGGGTATCTCCTCCTACTTGCCATAGAGGAAATACTAACTGGAGAAAAAAAACCCAACACATCACCACAAAGACCTTAGGATTTTCCTCTAATTAGTGAGGGGTTGTCAGGAAAGATTAGAGTCCTTTCTTTTCAGCTGAATTCAGCAGCAGTTGTGGCAACAGGACAGCGGGACTAAAGGCCACAGCGGCCCACGGGACAGGTACAGCTACTGAGTACCTGGCTACACTTCGTCCCACTGCAGATCGGCTTCAAGCCACACAAATTGGAAGAAAAGTAATTTTGATTAATCCTTGGACTTTGCAAGGTTGTAAATTAGGATAGAAGACAGGCTTCTCTTAACAGCACTTGTGGTAGGATGAACTCGTTTTAATTAGTGATTTTAACCATATCAACCACATCACCCTTCTCAAACCCCCCCAAACTATGTCTGCTGCTGTTTTTCTTTTTTTAACTATGACTTGTGTTACTTTATATTTCATTTTGACAGGAAATCATGCTGATCCATAAATATGTATTTAGGGAACGTGTAGCTCAACTTCTTCTGATTCTTGTGTTCTCAAAATGTTCAAGCATAATGAATAACGCTAGATTTTTTTTTTTTTTGGTGGCTCATGAGACAAATTAATATTTGAAAATAAACTGAACCTTGACTAAGAAATTAAAATTCCCAGTAGAAAAAGAAATCCTTTATTGCTTAAACCAAGCTGTTTTAATACTGGAAGGAAAATGAAAAAAGTTTGAATATATATATTTTTAAACAAGCTCATTAAACAAAACAATGGATTCATAGTTGGATAATCTAATTATTTTCAGCCACTGCAAGTAATTAGATTCCATATATGGCTGTACTAGATGGTTGTTACTTCACCACGTTTCAGAACTCATTCTCTTACACTGCAGTCTTATTTTAGGAAAAGTGGTGGTGTTGGGAGCTGGGAGGGAGGAAAGCTGGTTTAACCCCCAGTGTGTAAAATTTAAATGCTGAGTTATTGAATTGAACTATCTGAACAGATTGAACAAAATAGCCTCATAAAACCTTCTGCCAAAAGCTGTCCTAACAATTCAATCAAGTGCTTAGTCGAGAATACTCACTTGTTCAACAGTGTGATTTTCTTAAAAGCCAATAATGGTTTGAATGGTATTTTAAGACTTAATAGCTTAATTTTTTTTTTTTACCCAAAGATGATCATTATCTATTTAAGGAGTCAAACATGAAGATTTTCTTCAGAGAGCTGTCATGAAAACAGGAACTGACAACCTAGAGAGGCACATAAGCCTCAGAGGAGTTCTGAGTCTTACAGCCACGCTTGCAAGGTGGATCCGTGGGACTGAAAAATAGCTTGTCCTCCTCATTCAAGTACATTTCAATCCACTCAGTGCTCTCAAGCTCACATGCCAGGCAATTTCTGAATAGGATCAAAGCAAGAGGTTAAGAAAGTACCACTTCAACAGATATTATTTGGAGTACCCAGTCCAGTCGTGTCCGCTCAACTCAGCAAAGAAAGCGACCTATCTTCCATGTAATTCTATCACAGTATTTCTGCTAGAATGCCAATTTTATTCATGTCATTTAAGCAAAAATTCAGCTGCTGGACAAACTAAGGCATGAAAACAAATGTGAAACATCATATTGTACTTTGTAATGAGGCTACAGAAATTAACATGAGAATTAAATTGCAGAATTTAAATTGTAAACGAGGCTTTGTACGAAAAGCTCACATCCACAACGTTGGCACAAGCAAGTCCCTATCTCCTACAGAACCCCAGCGCAAACGTGACTTGATAGCCTACCGCAGTGTCGAAACCAGTCCAGTGTAAGGCCTTCCCTTGCTTTTCTCCCCGAGTCGATCCAAATTTAAAACCAAAACGACTGGTATAAATTCGTACACAGTTTCCCTTCCCACCTCTCCCCGCCCATTGCAAGCACGGAATGATCCGTCACACAGAGCGAACCGGGCGCCCGTTCCTGCCTTTACCTTGGCGGAGCTGCCGGCGGCGGATCGCAGCGTTACCAGCGGCAGCGGCGGGTGGAGGCCGGCCCGGGCCAGGCGGGGNGGGGGACCGAGCGCTGCGCGCTTCTGGTTTGAGGTGAAAAAGTTTCTAAGGGCGGTGTGTCAGCACTTGGGCCGGTGTGAGGCGGAGC
Organism: Baryphthengus martii; assembly: GCA_013396935.1. Taxonomy (NCBI): domain Eukaryota; kingdom Metazoa; phylum Chordata; class Aves; order Coraciiformes; family Momotidae; genus Baryphthengus; species Baryphthengus martii. The sequence continues at coordinate 53,561 of VWZK01016231.1, forward strand.
TCTGCCTCGGCTCGGCTGCAGAACCCCCTCCAGCGCCCTTCCGAATCAGGTGTTCGCCGAGGCCTTCTAAGGTAGCTGGCTGAGGAGGGGAGAATTGACCTGTCAGTCCCTTCGGCTTGTAAGCGGGGAGGGGAGGTGGTCCCGAGGTCTGGGCGTGCGTTAGAGTGGAGATGTGGTTCAAGTGTCAGCCCTGCTGCGGTTGGGGTGCAGGGGCTCACAGAGCAGGCAGTTTATTGAGTTACTGACTTTATCTAGAAGAGCTCTAGGCACTGGCAAGACGTCACGGTGCAGGGCGGAGTGCAAACGCAGAGCTTTTCCAGTCCCAAAGGGTTCGGTGCGTCTCAGAGACCAGAATCATAGAATTTTTTTCGGTTGGAAAAGACCTTTAAGATCATTGAGTCCAAGGGTTAACCCAGCACTGCCAAGCCCACACTAAACTGTGTTCCTCAGCACCACATCTACATGGCTTTTAAATCCCTCCAGGGATGATGAATCCATCACTTCCTTGGGCAGGTTCCAAGTCTTGACAACCCTTTCAGGCAAGAAATTTTTTCTAATATCCAACCTAAACCTTCCCCTGGTGCAGCCTGAGACCATTTCCTCTTGTCCTATTGCTTATTCCTTGGGAGAAGAGACCAACCCCCACCTCGCTACAATCTCCTTTCAGGGAGTTGTTGAGAGCCTGACGGTCTCTCCTGAGCCTCCTTTTCTCCAGGCTAAACAACCCCAGGTCTCTCAGCTGCTCCTCACAAGACGTGCTCTAGACCCTTCACCAGCTTTGGACGCACTCCGGCACCTCCATGTCCTTGGAGTGAGGGGTCCAAAACTTAACCCAATATTTGAGATGTGGCCTCCCCAGTGCTCAGTACAGGGGGACGATCCCTGCCCTAGTCCTGCTGGCCGCACTGGTGCTGACCCAAGCCAGGATGGTGGTGGCCTTGTTGGTCACCTGGGCACACGCTGGCTCATCTTTGGCCAGCTGTAGACCAATCCTCCCAGGTCCTTTTCCACAGGGCAGTTTCCAGTCACGCTTCCCCAAGCCTGTAGTGTTGCAGGAGGTTTCTGTGACCCAAGTGCAGGACCAAGCACTTGACTTTCCAACAGACACTGAGAAGGTCACACATTCATAGCCTTGTTTCTATATTAAAACCCAAACAAGGAAAGTAAGAATTAAAAATACCATTGAAATATAACATCACTGTGGGAGAATTATAGATGTTGGGGGTAGAGCTGGAGATATTCCTGGCAGGTGAATCCCAGTGCCCTGGGAAGCTCTATTTCAACTAGTAGGGCTTTGGTTGATGGGAAACGTCTGTCCACATTGGGTAATTTTCAGGATCAGTGCAGAATCACGGGGATTTCCAGACCTTTGGTAATGTTTCCGCTATTCAATGTTAATGCTACTGAACACAGTTTAATATCTGCAAGCTGGCCGCTATCCGAGCCACAATGCCGAGGCTTTTCATAACTGCGGGCGCTGCATTTTTCTGAAAAGGCTTCTTGCCATCGCAGACAAGGCTGCTCACTGCAGGGGGCAAGGTAAATATTGCATAACTCTATCAATGTACTGAAACAATGCCTCCGAATGCAAAGCTCCAGCAATAAAACACTTCTCTTTTCCTAACTGCGAAGCCTTTCCTCTTCAGACACGTTGTTGTTTTTGCAGTGATGTAAGCGCACAGGGCTGAGTACAATAGGAGAACTGTGTCGGATAAATAGGAGGGTTTCCCTCCGGAAGAGCTTGCAGTTTAGGAGCACAAGCTGGAACTACACAGGACAGCGCTGAATGGCACAATGCTGAAACAGCATGGTGGGTGGCTCTTGTTAAGTGCAATGCATCGCACAACAGATGGATTTCAAGGAGTGTCTTGGAGCAAGAGGGGGAGAGAGCTTCACATACATGAAAATAGAGTCTGTTCTGGGCACGGTAAACAGCACTGCTAGTTCTAGAGTTTTACACTTCCTTTAGTTCTTGCTTTATAAATCTAGTGTCTCTCTGAATACTTAGCAGAAGAATAGTTTCTTGGAACACAGTTTCATATATTTATTATGCTGTTCCAAAGCAATTTGCTGATGTGTTTTCTGTGACTGTCTAGACACCAGCACCACCTGAGTAGACAGATGATATTAATGTGGCAAAGCTCTGGTCATAACATACTACAATTTTGTCAGTTTTTTTCTGAATTGTAAAAAATGCCAGGAGTTCAATCTGGTCTTGCTAAAGGAGATGTCAGTCAAGTTCCACCGGCATCGACCACCACTGGGCTCTGCGCGTATACGGCAGACACTGCCCTGTGTTTGTCTGACAGATCCATTAGAGCCACTGCGTGGTGGAGATCACAGAGCTGCTCTCCTGTGGCATATGTTTTATGTGGCTGCTGAACATCCAGAAACCCTGGACAAGCACAGAAAAGCGCAGGAGGTCAGTTAATGAGGCATAAAAGCATTAGTGTTGGCAGGTTTATATGTACAGGCTGGCTGGCTGCTGTCTCCAAAATCCCAGTGGGAGATTTTGCTTAGAAGCAGGAAGGAACAATATGATAAACATGAAGTGATGTGTGCTCACTGGAAAACAAGAAAACGCCCAGGATTAAGATACCTTGATGTGAAGATAGTTTGCAAGTGCAGGGAAAAAAACATTAACTCTCTCCTGCTCAATGTAACTAAGACAGTGGGGAGAAGGTACAGCTCTCAAAGACAGCTCAAGGAAATGATTCCACATGGGCATACATTTGTGTTATCCTGGATATGCAGGTACCTCTGTAATATGTAGATAGAGATGATTGCTATCATTAATGAGCAGGACTGGCTAGTAATTGTCATTTTTCTAAAATCAATTTTTTCCTGTTGCTCTTTGATAATCAGAACATCAGTCTTGTAATATCTCAATTTTTCAAGCAATACTTTCATCATTTATCCTATATAAATAAATGTATTTCTTTCGTTGTCATTCATTTTCTCATAAGCACTCATGTATCAAAATGTTTTGGTGTCTACACTAAGACAAATTGAAAAGTCACATGCTACAAAATGCTAAAATAATTCCAGATCTCAAAAGTGTGTCCAGCAGTCCTGAAACAAGCATGGTGTGTTGAAATGTGAACCCCAAATTAACAGAGCTTGGGGATCTTTTATTTAAAAATAGACTTAGATCGACAATGCACTTGATCTACTGCATTTATGTCCTGTCTGAACCAATGCTTCATCTCTTTGCTTGTTGATGTGTCGATTTTCTGTTACTTTCCTTTTGTGATTTTCCAGCAGCCAGGTAGTGCTGCTCTGGTTTTGTGTTATTCCCATTATTGTCGCATAGTTATTGTCTGCCATCAATAGGAGTAAAGCTGGGAATTAAGATGAGAGCTTGCCAAAGAGGCAGTCAGGAAAACGTCACCAGAAGATGCATTTGGGTTCCCATGAGGCAAAGACTTTTCCATAATGACCATTTTCATATAATTTGTCAGAAATGTTTGTCATGCTTTTATCAGAACATTTATAACAAAGCAGCGTAGGGGATACCCTTTATCAAGATACTTGTTATACCCCCCATATGTAACAATTCCCTTTTATAATTTAACTTTTGAGGTCAAAAATCCCTCTTGGTTTTGTGGTGCTATAGGAACAGTAACAGAAGTGAAGAATGCTTTAATGTGCAGTTTCTGTATCTAGAAATCCACGTTGCAGAATTGTTGGTTGGCCAAGAGTGCAAACTAAGTCCTGCCATTGATGCTTGTGGGCCCCTGCAAGGAGCTAATTCAGGAGTTCAGTTCACTTGTAAGGCTAAATGTGATTAGTAATTCAGTAACAGCTTACTTTTAATAAGGGCTTAGTTAAACTACAATGATCATAGAAATTTCCTAAATTCTATAACATCCATGAGAGCAAATTCACAGCACTTTTTAAAAATGAGTTCATCTACAAATAAATCAGGGATTGTGAATGTGATAGTTCCAAAATATAACACCTTCTAATGAACAAGTAGGAACTGGTTCCTGTGTGAGTGTGGGAGGCAATTGCTTATGTGTGATGGAAGCTGTAACATTGAATATTAGTACAAGTGTAGTAATACCATGTACATAAATATAATGAGAGAAGTTAGGAACCGGTCATGAACCTTATTCAGAAAAGAAGCCAAGATAATTTTTTTTCATATTATAGTAAATGAAGGGCATGGCATCTGAACCAGTTTTAAGTGGCCTAATTCGTTAGTACATTGGCTTTTTCACGTCATGTTCCAGGGGTGCTAAAATGATGAGGATGAGATAATGTGGGTAGTTGATAAGGTGAGCATGAATTAAAATGATATCAGGAAATTTTATTTCCCTGAAATTAAAATTTGTAACTGTGCCAAGTATAACACAATGCCTGTTTATTGTTTGATGAATCCATATGCAGTTTGTAACATATTTAGTAGGAAATTTCTGTGTCATGAATGCTCAAGTCCATACAGTTAGCTTTCAGGGACATCATTCTTCTGAGCAAGAACAGTGGAAAACCATTAACACTTCTGTCCAAATGGGAGAAGAGTGCACTGCTAGGATAGCTAAATCTAAGGGAAGCCAGCCCAGATATTTTTATTTGTGAGAGGAGTTTAGTGTGAGAAAAATCTCCAATGAAGGAATTATTTGCTTTATATACCTGCAGATCTTGAAGAATGGAGCTGTGTGACCCTCTTGCACTTCAGGGCCCTGGAGATGTGTGAGAGCTTCCACTGCAGTGCTCTGGTTGTCTGAGTAAGGGAAACTATGGCTTCAACCCAAACCCCTCTAAAAGCTGATATGGTAGTTTATCTCGTGACTTGTGGAACCCTCTGCACAAAGATGAAGTTCACCTACGAAGCAGATCCCACAGGCTTGTTGAACAAGAAGGAGTATGAGTAAAGTAAAAATAGAAGAAAATAGAAGCAAAAACATTGATCTTGCTTGTATTTATGAGACCTGCTGCCAATTTCCTGTGCTCTCCTTAGCATGCAAGTGAGCAGAGCTGTGAGCGAGAACTGTTGCTGCTGAGCAATTGTCCCCCCTCTTTCTCAGAGAGGAAGTTTAGTTCTTTCAGGATTTTGTGGCTTAGTTGATACAGGAAGTCAGCAGCGTTACTTCTGCTCTCCACAAGAGTCCTCTCCGGTAATCCTCTGATGAGTTTTTTCATTTGGGTGTCCAGCTGTTTTCATTTGGATGCCCAGCTGTTTAGATGTGTGAGTGAGAATCGCATCCGATGTCTCTTGCCAGGTGTGGGATTGATATCCCCAGCAAAGCAAGAAGGTTATTTTTTTCACAGAAAAGATAAACTGCAGGGAGTGGCAGCAGAAGCAGCTTCCTTGGCACCCACTAATGTGTTTCTCCCAAACGTGGAGGGTAACTCAGTCTCCAGTCTAAACAGCTCCTGGCGTAATAATGCAGCCCTGAGGACACACACAACTTACTTCATAGAAGTCACCGACTGTGCTCACCTTTCAGTGACTGTTCACCTGGGTTGCGTTTGGAGCCGCAGTAATTGTTGTACCCACTGCTAGTTCCTTGAGACATGTTGTCACGTACCCAGCCACAGTTTGGAAGAGAGGCTTTAACATTTAACTCAAGTCACCTTTTTTGGTATCCAGTAAAGTTTCCATTCCTCACGTCTGTGAAGAAGTTACCACCTCCTACCCTTAGACTGATATTTATTTTGCGGTGAAGTACAAACAATCCATGCGGGTGCCTGGGGTTTGGCGTTTGGATAAAATTTCAGATGGCTATTTAATTCATCATTCAGTGCAATCCAGCCTGAGAAGAGGTGTCTGTTTTTGGACCTGTACCTCTGGAAAAGAGCTATCAAACTTTTAAAAAAGATGAAGTCAGCTAGTGCAGCAAAAGTGTACTGTCTTGTGCTGATGAATGTAACGCAAGGAGGGGTGCAAAATGATGCTGTTTAGTGAATTCCTGTTAATGTCTGCTGCTATTGAAATGGGTAAAGTGGTATTTTGTGAAGTGAAAAATTAGGGGGACAAATTTGGGAGGTGAATACTTAAACTGCTCTGCCTCCTCAAGCCGTTTTACGCCTCTCCTGATTCCCGTGGACTTTCAAGTTGGCACAGACTCCTTTAGGTATATATACATTTTATTTTTGTCTCACTACTGTACTGTTCATAATTTAGCATCCTGAAAACTTAAGAAAAATTAGCCAAGAGACGTATTTTGTGTTTGTTTTTCTAAATGTTCGGCAATTTCAAATTATTTTCATGAATAAAAAAGCCAGTTGTCCTCTTCCCCTTTGGGCTTAAAAGCTCTGTAAATAGTTGATAACATTCTGTTGTAGCAGCCCATGACTCAGATTCTCAAGAGCAGATTTGCCTGCCCTTTCCCTCCTTACCAATATTGCTATAAAGCAAATTGTCAGCCTATTTAGACCAAACAAGTAACATTCAAGGCCAGATTCCCTCTTTTCTACCTCTCACTGCATAATGCCATAATGAGATTCTGGCCAAACAACTCAGTGCAATGCAATATTCAATCTGCAGCGTACTCAGAAACGGCTGATGTGAATTACTAAACACAGTCGTTAGCCCCTATTTGTACGAGGTTACTGGAAATTGTTCCCACATCTTTCAGCTGGTTACGCCGCTGCGCTGGGACACGTCCTTTCAAAGCGAGTGAGGCGCCCGCTCCGTACTCTAATACGTGCAAGTCGGTTTACCCTGCGGCTTTTCAATACATCACTTTAGTTTGCCCAAGTTTAGTTTGATGTGGCTGGGCATAAGGAAGAAAAACCTGCCGTGAACTTCCTTAAAAGTGTGCGTGAAGGGGCCACGGTGGTCCTCGGCTTCTGCCTGCTGCTCAGGGGCAAGAAGAGAGCCTTTTGCAGAAGGGTAGCTCCCCTTGCTCCTACCTTAGCTCTGTTCTTGCATCAGAAGAGTGGCATCGATAAGTTTCCTGAGAGCAGAAGAGGAGCAGGTGCAGAGGGAGAATGTGCCTTCATTTGGTGTCTTCTGCTCTTTTTGCAGCCAGAATTTGAGATACACTCCAAATAGTAACTGCTTCAAATGACCAAACTCTAAGTAATAGTAATATAACTTGCATTGACACAGCGTTTAATTGATGTGAGTAGCTTATAATTGGAGCCCACAGGTAGAGAGCATTAGAGATTACACACCACGGTCGTAAGCAGCCTTTTGGTCTGCTGACCTTTCTAATGATCCCTAGATCATTAGATATGTCATATTTTCAAGAGCAATTTGTTAAAGCAGGAGCACTGTAATTAGAGTCATTCTGTAACGGGTTGTCAGCTTTGAGAGCTTACAAAATAAGGAGACTTTTCTTGGGCTCTGGGCATGTGATCACCCCGTTACAAGGTGTATTACTCGTGGTGTGTTACCGTACCTGGTTCTGATCTTGCTTTATGGTGGCGTTTGTTGTACGATCTCAGTAGGAGCAGAGAAAAAAGGCTTTTCTTTGACTCTGGGCATGTGATCACCATGCGACTTGCCATGTTCTTCTTGTGACACTAGTTAGCTGGCACAAGCACTCATCTGTCACGAGTCAACGAGTGCGAACGCAGATCCTCTGTCTGCATCAGTGAAGTCTTTTAACCAGTGTGGCAGCTGTTGCTTGAGAGCAGGCATTGTAGAAACTTGTTTGGAACCAGAGTCCAACATATAAAGATTTTCTTTGGCAAATTATCTACAATAACAAGAAGGCAGAAGGGAGGGATGGGGCTTGTTCCCTGATAAATATTTCTCCCCTGCCAAGCACATGCCTTACAAAGTTTAGTCAATGGATGGCACTGCTGACTTGTCACAGCTGGGCTAGTTTTGGGAGCCGGCTTCTGCAATGATTTTATGACTCATTGTTCAGTTCAAACCATGTCTGAAACTTGCTGTTGTAAAGTGCTTCCTTCAATAGTAGTCCTGCAGCCAATGCCCCTGGAACAAAGAGGGAGTAGATGTTGTGGGCCATTGAGGAGCTCTGTTAGAGAAGCGTAACTGAGTCCCCAGCCAGTCCTCATTCATCACTCCTTGGTTCCCATTAGGAAAAAGGCTTTCTGTGCCTTGTCCTGTGTGGGTACAGAAAACAGAGTGTTGTATTTTTTGGTTGGTGTTTTTTTTTTTTTTGTTTGTTTGTTTTTTTTCTAATTGAGAAGGCCTACAGGATGTTTTACTGATAGGAGCTCTGAGATAACCAGAAGTCATGTAACTGCTCTGTGCAGTGCTGAGCTAATGAGCTCTGCTGAGAAAAAGCTGTATTATTTCAAGCCTGATGACATGCTAGTGTGGTTAGCTGACTTCTAATAAAACTTGGAGCTGCTGCCAACTGTGAGCATATCTACTGGGAATATAGACACATATCAAATAAAATACTGAATATTGTTTTTACTGCTGCAGAAGGTTCTTTAGATGTGCATCCAGAATATGCTCTCAAGAATGACTGTATAAAATCTGTACAAGTCTAGAGGAGGGAGGGCTCAGAAGGTATCCCTGGCACTAGGGAAAGAGGGAGGAAAGCCATTCCGCTATATTACTTCCCATTTTTCATTTTTTTTCTTATTAATAATGAAGAAGACATTCTTCATTATTTGTTGTCCTATGGGACGGTACACGAGAATTCACTTTATTATTCATGAATTTGGCAAGTTTATCTGTTTATTATAGACTAGCTTTCATTTGAGCTTACTGAGGCAAATTCTTAATTATACTCTTGTAAACTCAGAGTTTGTAAAATGGGAGAGAAGAACAAAGAAATATAGCAATGCGAATTTAAATGGGGAATCAGAAAGGAGAGATGAAAACTTGAAAACAGTAAGAATCTCTGATGTTATACGAAGGTTATTAAGCATTCAATGAAAAGAAGAAACAGAAAAAAAAGAAAAAGAAAGGGGAAGGCTAGAAAAAAAGCTGGCTATGAACAGATCCTCTTATTCCAGAAGCCTGGGTGAGTTTTTAAAAATAACTGATTTTTGAAAGGTGCTAAAGAAGCGGACCCTGATAGCACTCTTTGTTTGGCTGGATGCAGTTAAGTGAAGTGAAAACTGTAGCTATAGTATAAAACTGACAGAAACCAAAGAGCGAGCTGTGCCTTAATTACCAGTCTGCCACAACAGCAGATTCAGTCCTATGGAAACCCCAAGTGGTTTCCATGGACATCATCCCCCACGTACTAATAGGTCACGTGCCTTCTAGAAATACTTTCAAGGTAATTAAGAAAAAGAATAAATTGATAGACCATTTTGCTTCTAATTGGGGGTCAGACGTATTGAACCCTTGAAAAACTGAAAATATTTTGCTAATAATCAGAAGTAATCAGCATTCTGTGGTGCGTCCTGCTTTCTGCTTAGTTGTTTGTGAAGGTTCAGGTTTTTAACTCATGCCACATGCACCGCAAGATAACCAAGGGACTATGGTTTTGGGGAAACTTCTCTGTTGCCAAAGTGAAACTGAATTTTGCTCGCCTGAAAATAAGTTATTTCTCATCTTTACGGTTATAAAACCTCCTTTTGCCTATTGTTAGAGAAGCCTTTAGCTACCTCTGACAGGACTGCAGGCAAAGTAATTGTACTGGAGAAAAAGATCTAAGATATGCAGTCTGCTGAAAACTTCCCCAGGTTAAGCAGTTCTGTTTTGTACTCTGATGAAGTAAATAAACATCAGTGTTTATCAATTTCTGGTAACTGTCCAATATGAATTCTTTTTTTTCTTTGATGCAGCCTTTGGCATTTGGAGTTGTTCCTGGATAATGCTTGGACCCACAAACAGTAGATGTGTGTTTGTAAGCAGTTTCCATGGGAATAGCATTGAAAGATTTGTAAAGAAAGAAAGAAAAACAAACATATCTTTTGTAGATTTTGATGCCAAAATAATTGGTCTTAAAAGGTAGCGTGAAGCAGTTCACACACTGATGCAATGATGCACAGAGGTGTTTAATTCTGCTTTTGTTGAAGTATTTGTAGGTACTTGTGAGGGGTGAACACTGTGCAGGCAGAAGTTATATGAACATTTGTAATGCTCCTCTATCTTCACTTTATGTGCAGGGGAACTGTATCAATGAACTCTCAGCCTTTCCTAAGCCAGTATGTAATATTAGAATTTAATTCTCAGTGAACAGAAAGAGCTCAGGCTTAGTTCAGATTATTTCCTCAATTTTTTTTTTTTGGTGTTATCAGAATAAAATCAGGTATTTAGGAGGAAAAGAAAAGATGAACTCTTTGGTCTTTTTTTAAAGTTGAGGAGATGGCACTGGAGTAACAAACAAGGGCATTCGGCACTCATAGATACCCTAGATTAATAAACCAGCATGTAAACCAACAGTGAACAAAAAGGGAGACACCCAGCCTGTGCAGTGCTGCTGAGTAACTCTGCTTTTACAGTGGGTAACCACAGGGTGCAAGGAAGGGAAAGGAGAGGGTGGGAGCAGAGGGCAGAATCGATTTGAGAAGCAGAATCTGGTTACAGGCTACCAGGGAGTAATGACTAACACAAAATAGAGATGATTCATTCAACAAGATCTGAGAAATGCCTCGTCAGTGTCATTTTGAAGTGGGTCTCTGTTGCTCCAGTGCGATACCGTCATCAGTGCTGGATATGATGAGACTAATAGAAATTAGGAATGTTAATTATGAACCAGGTCTGCCAGCTTTTACTGTTGGGGACAACATCATCCAGCTGTGATATCTGACTAGGCTTTCTCAACTCTGCCCTAGTGAGACCACATCTGGAGTATTGTGTCCAGTTCTGGTCTCCCCAATTCAAGAGGGACAACGACATAGTAGAGAGTCCAACAGAGAGCCACGAAGATGATTAAGGGATTGGAATATCTCACTTACGAGGAAAGGCTGAGAAACTTGAGGCTGTTTAGTCTGGAGAAGACTAAGAGGGGATCTTATTCATTTTTACAAATATCTGAAGGGTGGGGGTCAAGTAGAAGGGGCCAGTCTCTTTTCAGTGGTGCCCTGTAGTAGGATGAGGGGGAATGGTCACAAACTGGAACACAGGAGGTTTTACCTCAACATGAGGAAAAACTTCATTACTGTTGAGGGTGATGGAGCCTGCAACAGAGGTTGTGGAGTCTCCTTCTCTAGACACTTCCAAAACTCACGTGGATGTGTTCCTGTGTGGCCTGCTCTGGGTGATCCTGGTCTAGAGGGGTGCGGGTGGACTCGATGATCTCCAGAGGTCCCTTCCAATCCCTACTGTTCTCTGATTCTCTGATTCTATGAAACACCATTGGCAGACGCTAATTTTTAGGAACTGTCAGATCCTAGATCAATAACTTCCCTAACACATTTTCTGAGCCACCTACAAGCAGCTTTACACATGTGAGATTGGAAAGAAATAGCCTTGAGTTTATGACACCTCATTCACTTACAGTAGGATGTTCTCCCCAGGTATCTCCCCAGCTTCCATGCGCCCAGCCACACGGGCAGCATCTGCTGCCTGCTCCTCTGAACTGTTCTGCATTGAGCACTGCCATCAAGCTGGAACTGGGCCAGGGAAAATTCACTCTTTTCAGAAATTTTCCCATTTATGATGGAATAGATATAGAAATACAAGCCTTGAAGCCCATGTTAACGTTAGCCTCAGGACGAGATGCCAAGGAGGGCAATTAGGGCCTGACCTTGTGGAAAACTCAGCATGTCCTGCAAAAGATGCTTAAAAAAACCTTAGGACTTTTCAGATCTTTATTTAGAGGAATGAGGAGATAATCAGTTCACAGGATGTACTTCAGTGGACAATACCAATCAAATTGAAATTCTAAGCTGTGTGTTTATGCTCAGCAATACATTTTTTCTTAAATGATGTAAAATGCTAGCTAGAAAAATGGTTCCCATCTAGGTTAACAATAGGAGCTCTTGCATAAGCCGCTGAAGCTTAAAAAAAACTGCTTAAAAATAATTTCCTGAAGTCTTCTAAATGGAACTGACTGGATATAAAATTTGTAATAATTTCCTCCAGAACCTACATTACGTTTAACAACATTTGAATTGCATTTCTGAGGCAGGAACCATATGTGCTCACCAATTAGGACCTGTACTGCATGCTCTTATTTTTGTACTTAGAAATACTCCAAATGAAGGAAGGAACGTTTGTTGTTAGGAAAAATATTTATTGGTAGTTAAAACCCCCCACTTTGTCCAGCTAGTTATTTCCTGCTATAGACTAAGAGGTGCCAACTTCGTATTTTTCTTCTGCAGTTGGAGCATTTGTATGTTAGTAGGCTATAAGAATGTCCAACAGGAAAGATAGTCAACTTTCTGGAAATTTGTTGAAGATCACTGCCAAATATTTTTCTCTTGTATACATATAGTTGTACATTTAATAAATATTACGTAGTTGATGACTTTACGGGACCTGTATCTGCCTTAGTATGAAAGGACCTGAAGGTTGCACATTTCCATGCTCAAAGGTTAAGATCCTTTGCAACCAGAAAACAAAACTAGATGAATAGCCTGTAGTGAACACCGAGAATTTTTTAGTGTGACTATGGGAAAAAGTTAAAAGGATTAAAATTTCTTCTTCACTTTCTTTCTTAAACCATAGCATAAGACTGCTGTAGTGTGTGCTCTCAGGCAGGTGTTTTGTTGTGCCCCAGAAGAATTTGGTAACTTTTGGTACATTTCTTGAAGCACGTAAGCTAAAAAGATTTATATTGGTGAGCAGGTGCTTTATAGCTGTATTTGTGACTCTGCAAAAAAAAGAAAGAATACTTGTCCACCGTTGTAAAATATTTTGAACTTGGTTGCTTCCTCATTCATATGAAATTGTACTCTTATTTAAAAGAAAAATTGTTTGTTTATAATGTGCTCTCTGGGCTGTTTATAATGCTGAGTTGCTTTCAGCCTGCTGCTTGACATGGGGATGTGGGACAGTTTCTTGCTGGTCAGCTGCTTCAGAGAATTAATTCAATATGCAGATCCTGAACTTTAATGAAAGACTAATTATCTGGTAGTGGCTGAGCCTCAGAAGCCTGAATGTACCTTTGGGCTTTTGACTCAAGTCTCTGTGGAAGGCAGCTGGCACTTTCATGCTGGTTTTTAATCTGTTGAGGTCCCGGCTTAGTACATGCACACTCTTTTTACCACCAGGCCCAGAAGGTGAAGGAATAGAACATCAATTTCCTTTAAAATTCACTTGGAGCTCAATGCAAACTTTAGGAGATACAGCTGCTAATGACCTAGAGGTGATTCATCCATTATCAGATAATCTGCCTTTAGCTGCAATTATATAAATACGGTGAGTTGAAGACAAAAAGCAATTTCCTAGAACAGAGAGAACTTCACGTAGAAATGAATGAAGTACTTTAAGTTAATTCAACACTTTGAAAATTAAAAAAAAAAAACTGACTGCTTTGCACTGCCTAGTGGAAGCAAAGCAGAAGGAAATCTGATTTACTGTGCATTTACATGGGCTTTCCAGCCTCTTTGTTAATAGAGTGCAAAGTAGCTGGTATATCTGGCTGTTAGTTTTAACCTTCTTTTCTTATTTCCCTTAAAAATTATAATTACATAATAAACATTTCTTGAACTCATTTTAATGCTTAAAATGAACAGATGCTTATCTACCATAGCTTGACATCTATTGATTTTTTTTCCTTCTTCTGTTTCATCATTCTGATGTATCCTGATTAAAATGGCATGGGCCATCTTTTGATGTTTGATTTTAGGAGTTAACTTTTGTAAAATCTCTTAGATTTTAACATTCAGCAAACCAAGAAGCAGAGAACTAGGAGCCTGAGCACTGCGGGGCAGTTAGCAAAATCTGTGGACCGATGCAAGAGCCTTAATTGGAAATAACCAAACTTTGTGTGGCTTTGGACAGTGATGTTTATTTTCAAGGATTTCTCACTAATAAGTTTTTTCTTTCCCTTTTGGCTTGAGAGAGAAATGTTCTGTTTAATGAATTGTCAACTTTCCCATCCTGTCAGAAATCAGACAGCCACTCATTTATAAAGGAATAAGTAAGGCAAAGAAGTGGTTTATGTATTGATGTTCTGTGCACCTAAAATATCTTAAGGGAGGAGGCAAGTTGAGTGTCTGATCCTGCAGCTCTTTTCACAGAAAGCTCGTACTAAATCCTAGCTTTTCCATGAAGAAGTCATTGTCTTACAGAATATTAATAGATAAATCATCTCTTTGTCTTACAGAGCTGACATTAATGGGTGAGAATCTTCATGTCTCACTTGGTTTATCTGGATGAGAATGCAGCCTGGAAAGTGCTCTTAAAACTACTTCTACTTCCTAGCTCTACATACTGCTGAAGGTAATTCTTATCATCTCAGCTATTTTTGTACCTATAAAAGTATATATTGATGAGACCCTTTAAAAGCTTTTGGAAGAACCAGTGATTTTTTTAATGTAATGCTCTTTTCCAGGATCCTGACATCTCTTTTTTACATATTCTGAATCTGAATCACTCTCAAAGTTAAATATTACTGGTGAATTCTCCCTTGTATCACTTGTAGATCATTCGTTTCTTTGTCTATTCTGTTTGATTTTTATCTTGCACTGATGAAAACTTGCACTCTCTAAGGATGACTACCTCTGTACCAAGCAAACAGAAACAGAGGATTCTTCTCACTTCATGTATTTGCTGTTTTTAATTTAATCAGCCATAAAAGAACACACAAGTGGGATACAGCTGTCAAATGGTGACTCCTTGCCTCCTCCACATTCATTTTTTGTACCCTTCCTCCGTTTTCTGTGCTCCTGTACTTTTGTATCCCTGTGATGACAAAACTGACCTCAGCAGGTTGCCAGTTCAGGAAAAAAAAGCTTAAAAATCACTTGTGTGACTAACTAGAGAGAAATTTATGCCAGTGACTCCTTGATTACCAGCCTGTCTGCACAGAACAACAGCCTGTTAATGCTGCGGCACAGTGAGGTTCAGTGCCTTGGATGTGGCAGGGAAGAATCACAAGAGGTTTTCAAGAGGAATCCTTCCCATGAAGAGAGAACATTACAAGGCCACGGAGAGTGAAGGCACAAAGGAATTTCACTAAATTTAAAGCCATCACTGCTGCTTTGAATCAAGGGGTGAAATACCATAAGAGATGAGGAGGAAAGAAGAAATGAATAATCTCTGGAGTTCTTTCACTCACGCTGACCCCATCAGCTTTTTTTTTTCTTCACTTTCCTTCTTATAAAGTATCTGTGATTTGAAGAAGCCCCACAGCTCACAACAAAATGACATGCAAAGCTTCTTGATTAACTCCCACTACTAAACATCTACTTTCTTGCTGTTATGCCTTTCTAGGGGTGAGATTAACCATGCAATTGGAAACCTGGGGGACATCTATGCAGGTCTGGAAATTTGGAGGGCTGAACTGTAGAAGTATTCAGACTGCAATCTGCTTAGGAAAGTGCACTTGAGGGACCAGAAACCACATCAGGCTCTGCCTAGGCCATACCAGGGCTGCTTACAGCAACCAGGGTGACAGGAGTGGGTGAGGAGACTGAAAACATAGCTGCTAAGTGGTTCAGTGCTGCAGTCAGTATGTGCACAGAACACTGGCCATCATGTCATTTCAGTCACACAAAGAACTCGGCAGTGCTTTCATGATATGATGTGTTACCATACAATTGCACAGCAAATTTCTCAGCAAGGCTGAATTAATCCCTTAATGTAGAGGTCTGCAAGATACACTAGTCTTTTATGTTGTGTTTCCCTCAATTAATCTAGAATGTAGCCAGATAAACAGCTTGTGATAATAATGGTGTAATTGTTCTTCGTCAAATTTTGAATGTTAGAAAGGAAAAGCTCAGCTTTCCTGTACTGCAGCCAAATGTAGCCATCCCTCTCTTCTGTACCAGCAGGTGGAGAAGCTCACCAGTGCGACTGAGAGGAAAGGGAGATAGGTGCTAAGCAGACTGCAAAACAAGACTGCTCCCGCTCAGGAAAACCTTATTTTATTTTGAGCCCAAACCTCAAAAATGAAAAATGAAAAATGAACCGATCAACAAAAGTTTCAAATATTTTATTTTCTTAGAGAGGAAGATGACTTACACATCCAAAGAAAGCACCATTTCACAGCCCTCACCCAAGGTACCTTTATTTATTACAACACTTAATAGCTTTTCCCACCTATCATTCTGAAAGCACTTTTCAAAGATGGGTAAAATCTTTAGCCCTCTTTTATAGATGCGAAGCAAATAAAGGCTAAGCAGCATTATCGAGATACACTATAGATCCGAAGTGAAGACAGTGGATCAGCTAATTTTGAGTTACAGCTAATGAGACTAGAAACACCAGCACAGGAAAACTGACAAAATAAATCATAATCCTGTGTGGATATAGAGTGAGTGACAACATGTATCATGAGCACTCCTCAAACTGAGATGTCTAATTTGATCTTCAGTTAGGTGACAGTACACTATTTGCTTTTGCTGTTTGAACTGTGGGCAGAGATTGTACCCACTGAAAGAACATCCTCTGAAAACTTTACCATGTTGTCTGATAAATCAGATGGGGGCTGGAGGTTTATTGAAATTAAAGGATAAAGGCTTGGCTTTGATGCTGAGTTTGGGCAGGGCAGCCCTACAGAAGACCCAAAGCTGTTCTGCATGTACACCTGTGGGATTCTGGATGCTGGACTGAAGACACATCAATATTGGCAGGAGCAGACAAACGTGAGGTATCTCTGGTTATGTTAACCCTCTAACTACAGGTGCAGGATAACGTGCATCAGGCTCTTCTGAGCTGGCAGGACACGTTGCTGCCTGAATGCTCAGTGATGTAGCTGTCCCAGCTCAGGATTAGGGTTTAGTAGCTAAAACCACAGCATGAAGGTAGTGAGAGTGCTGCTCCAGTTCCTTACACAGAGCATCTCTGCAAGCTATCCTCTGACATGGCTCAGGACAGTGCTCTCCTCAGGGAGCTTACAGATTTAGAAATCAAAGTTCTCTTCCAGGTTTCAGTGTCTTGGGAGAAATGCTCAATCTCAGTTATCTCGGTTTACTTAGCTGCAGGATAGGTTTTACTATAACCATTTAGAACCACTTAGCCCAGATGGCTAGTTTTAAAGATCAAGTGAAAGATTAAGTGATACATGAAGCACCAGATAATCCATAAAAATTAATTCTATTGAAGTATAATCCTGCCTTGCGATATAGGTTGGTTCAAACGCCTGGCTCTGGGAAGCTGGACCTTAATCCTAGTCCTAGACTTTCTGAATGTATTCTGTTTGCTGAAGGTCCAAATCCCTCTAGCATCAATCAGCATTCTTCTTCTCAAAATCCTGCCTTCTGCACAAACTGCAAGACCTGCGAACATGATGGTTGGCACACGATAGTTTTAGGTTGTATCAAGATGAACTCTCTACTTTATTATGATGTTAGATCTTTCTGACCCCAAATCCGAGCTATTTTCTGAAGCATTACCATGGTGATGCACAACACAGGGTATCGTCATTGACAGTGCTTTTAGAGCTTTATTGAAATGCTTTTGAACCAAAGGAAAAAAATGTATATGAAATAATAGCACATTATGGTGGAGATTGATTTACAATGGACCGCTATATAAAATATTTAATAGAATCTCTGAAATTATATCAAGGCAAGTTACCAGAAAATTAAAAATACCTAAGTATATAGAGCTGCAAACATAGACATTAGTGTGTGAGTACAACCAAGCCTCTCCTTCCAAAGCACTGAAGGAAGAAACGTTTGCTAGCAAATTGAATAATTGTTTCTGAAAATTGGCAGCTATCTAGTTTCTGGGTAAGCCTTCAGTATTACCTATTCCGAAGAAACTTCTTTGGATTCACAGAGTGCTTACTATTGTGAAGCTAATAGATATGTTTTTGATGAACACATTTTTTTCCATTTGAATTGTGAGAGCAGTAACCTTTAGTCATACGCAGACAAGATCATTTCAATTCTAGGCTTAGTCCAGCAAAATTGGATGATTCAGAATCTGATATGCACATTGGCTTAATTATTTTTGATTTTTTTTTCATTGTGATGATTCTTGTTTAATGATCAGATTGTGAAGTTTGTTTTATGTGTCAGGTAAGTTCATCTTAGGTCTGATTAATGTATTTCTCCTCTGTTCTCCCCTTCTCTTTAAAAATACGCGGGATTTCTTTTGTTGCTTTTTAGAACACCTGCTGTAAACATCATATTCTGTAAATCACTGAAAACCAGCAATGGGTGCTCGATGTGAAATCCTGACACTATTCAGGATTCATCGGGAATCTTAAACCATTAAGAGGTAGTTCAGACTCCACTCAGTGCAAATGAGGGCCAAACCCCATTCATTCTCCTAGGTTAGGCAAGAGTCCTAAAGCTCTGTTGCTGAACTGTTCAAGAGTTGGCTGATCTCACTTGAATCTGTGTGTCTACTCTGATTTAGGCTGGTACAAGTGCAGGCAATGCTAGGTATTTTACTTTGTATATCTTCAATTTGAACATATTTTCTTATTTCTTCTCAAAATTCATTAAAGAGAATAGAACCATTAAATTTACATACATCAATGACTAAGCAGTTTTGTTAACTGGATTGTTAGCAACATCAATATTGCTTGAAAGTAACTCTAATTATATATTGCTTTGCGTATTGGGTGTTATTTCTGTCTGAATTGTAATGTGGCCAAATTATTATTTTGATTAAGCTGATGAGTTAATTCTCATTTATCTCCTTCACTCTGATTTATTTCATTCAGAAACCTTTCAAATCTACACAGCTGTCCCATTCTGAGAAGCCTCCCACTACAGTTCAAGCAATGCAGTGCTATTCTTCACAAGGGCAGAGTTACTGGAAGCTGGGAGCAGGAAGAGAATGGGACAGAACATTTTTAGTCATAGGGCTGAACTTTGCGAGTGAATCTGGGCGTTACTCAAGAAGTTTAAGTTAATAAAAATCAATGCAAATCTGTTCGGCTTTGCATCGAGAAGCCCAGTTGGGTTCAACTAGCAGACTTGAGCTCGCTTGTGCTGACAGTCACTCTGATGAGCTGCTTTTTTTTCCAGCAGGTCCTTACTAAGTCTCGAGAAATTTTTTCCAGGATTTTTTGTTTTCCGTTGTGTATGTCATTTCCTGAGACTGACGTTCTGTTAAGTTGATAATGGGTCTCTCCTGAAGGAGGCACCTGACCTATTCACAAGGCTGTTTCCCAAAAAATGGGAAAGATTGCACAAGTTCTTTCAGCAATTACTAGAGCCCTCGGTGGTGAGCTCTTGCCACAGAAGCGGCGAGGCTGACAAAGCACTCCTGCTAGTTCTGGTCCTCTCTCCAACATACGAATCAAGGCTTGATGTGCTCAGTAGGAAAGAAAGAATGAAACTGAGTGCCAGAAGACTCTCCAATCCAACACACTGTGCTTGTCTTATCTAAAGGGGTGACTCAACTCTTCATTTCCAGATCCATTTATAAGGCTTATCAATACTTTGGTTACTAAATAATAATAATAATAATAATAATAATAATAATAATAATAATAATAAATGGAAATGCAGCAATCAAAAGAATGAATTAGGAATTATGGGAATTGTGGCTGAGCATTAGAACTCACATAGTCACTTGCTTGGGCTATACCAGATCACCTCCTTGTTGTTGCACATCTTCCAGTTAGACTGTAAATACTATGACTGTCCTGGTTAAGCTAAAGCTTTGCAGACATGGTTGCAGGTAAAGGATGGCTCTTGTCCACGGCTGCTAGTGGGGCCATAGAGAGCTTCACGTGCTATTTGTTGGCGACAAGTTGCCAGAGACGATTCTGAGTGGTGACAATACTGCAGATGTAATGGGCAGTGGTTTTACGTGTTGCTGTAGTACTGGGTGGATGCTGCTCTGCTTTGTAGCACCAGTGAAATGCTTCACACTTTGCTGATGGCTCCTGAGCTTTGTCAGAGCTCTCTTTCCATTTGTGGTGTCCAGAACACTCATTAGCAAAATATTATGGAAAAGTGGCACAGCTACACTGGCTTTCCCTTCCTAACTTCATTTCTGACCTTTGCACATGCAGGAGGAATACAGGAGGAGAAATCTATTTAGCAATTAACTTCTCCATTCTCAGTGAACTGCTAGCTTAAGGGTCAACTACCAGCAACAATAACATATTAAATAAACCAGTGAATGGATTAAATACTGTGTAGCTTGTATATGGAAAAAAATACTTCAGATAAGCAAAGAGTTTTTTGGTTTTGGCTGGATATCTTGAGCCTGCTCCCATGTTAGTTGTAGCCAGGTACACTGTGGTTGTAGGCTGGCTTCTCCCCCAGGAAGACCCATGGCTACCACCTGGGGGGTTGCACCACTCTCCAGACAAGCCAGCCTCGGTTTCTGGCTTGCTCTCTGCTTGAATGCAAGCTGTGCACTAGCTCTAGCTCCCATCCCTTTGCAGTCTGGATACAACGTAGAGTAATTTAATTAAGGATGCTCAGGAGCTGGCTTAAAAAACTAGAAATCCAAGCTCATCCTAATGTTAATTACACTGAGCTTCATACTAGGCTAATTGGAAAGCTTTTAGCTATGTTGGTTGTCCATGCAGTCCCTATGTCTTTGCTCAGGAGTCCCAAATTACATATAATGGAAGAAACGAAAGCATTAAATGGTTATTGCAAGTGCCTTAGGTTGCAGTTTGCCATAACATCTACTTCATCTGCACAGGAAACAAAAAGTGATGTTGTCTGAAACATGTAAACATTTCTGTTCATCTAAAAGACAATCAGGAAGGCCTAGCACTTGACTTTTACAAGAATCTATTTATTTATTTATTTATTTTTAATCTTTAGATGCCTCGAAACAGAAAGAGGAGTTTTTCTAAGAATGTGATTCTGAAAAACATCAGAAAGCTGTACTTCAGGACTGTAGCTTAGATAGTAAAAAGCCTGAGCAAAATCACAGAAATTCCTCAGTTTTGGAGGCTAACATGTCTTAATACAGTAAAAAGCTCCACTGTAGTGTCACTTCATGGTGATGGGGCTTGTCACTGGAAGAGATCTGGACTCCTCCCCATTCCCTCTCTAACTCTTCAAAGGAAGGGACTCACATAAATGACAAGGCCACAAAGCATTTTTTTTTTTTTTTTTTTTTTTTTTGTCGAGGCCCAGCTTCCAGAAAAGCTGGAAGGTTTTCAGAGCAATAGGAAACACATAACCTCATCTCCTCTTCTTGGTAAAGAATGCTGCATATGCTGCCTAAATACAGTCTGCAAAATAGGTCAGACACATTCCAAAGCTCCACCAAAACCAAACCCAGCACGGTATGGACAAGGGCATCCAAAGCTGGTCAGGCTGGAACTTCTTCAATACGTTTTACTTACACCTGGCACTGAAAATACCCACCTGATTTTCCTTCTTGTGGACTTCAATGACTTGTGCTGTGCAACAGAACTAAATGGCTGCAAATATTTATCCATTTTCAGTTTTTCCAGGATTTTTGAAGTAATGCTTGACTTGAAGCTGCCATGAAGAATCATGTTTTCGCCATAATGAAAGCAATCTATACAAATGATTTTTCTTTGTGTTTTGTTTTGTTTTTTTTTTCTTTTTTTTCAGTTTCCTACATTTCCTTATGTGAACTGTGTAATCTGGCACCAGGTGGACATTCCAACCCAAGTTTTTCTGGGCCTGAAGTTTCTGTTAGTGAGTTATATTCAAAGATGATAAAAACATCCTCAGCACCTGTCAGTGAGCAGAACAGTCCCTGTTGGAGATCTGTGCTTGACTGACTGTCAACATAACCAGGATGAATGTATTTATGGTGCTCAGCGGGTATCTGAAAACAAGTTTTCCTTGAAAATACTTTGCTAGATTATGTTCTTCAGTTATCTCCTACTGCTGAAACTGCTGGGGGAAAAATCATTCCCACTGATAGAGGTGTTAAAATCAAACAAACCCTCCAGGATTTTGCTTCACTAGGTCCTAGAAAAGAAGGGAACCTTCATGATTCTTTGAATTTTTTGCCTCTCCTGACTTGTCTACTCTGCAGTTAGGTCCTTATCCCTGGAGCATATAAATAGAAAACATGAATTTATCTCCTGGGTGAGAAGGAAACAGAGTGAGAACAAAGGGAAGAATTAAGAAGTCTTCTACAAGAGACTATATGTGGTTTTCACGGTCAGTCATGATCCGTGGCCTGCAACTGTCCCTATCTGTATTCTAACTGTATCCAGTTCTGTTATGAAACTGTTGGTCTTTGACATGATCTGCATTGTGTCATGACATGAGCTTTGACATGAGCTGCATCATCAATGATAGACGGGGAACAGTTGTGCTTTCCAAATAGGATCTAACCCATTGGAATCACAGCTGTAAAAGTGAAGTTCATGATGCTAAAGACAATAAAAAACATTGAGAAGGAGCAGTAAAATGGTTAATTGTTCAGTTTCTGAAGGGGCTAGAAAGGCCTGTTTTTTTGTGCCTCTCCACTTGCTCTAGTTACTGCAGCAGGAACTCTCCTGCAGTTCGTTTGAAGTGAGCTGTCTTGAATCCTTATGGCAAACTGATAATCAAATTGGGCTGATCTTTAATTAATCAGTCTACCAAGCGATGCCATTAGGAGCGCTGCAAAATATCCAACCAACCAAAACTACAAAATCCACAAAAAACCACCTCCCCCCTCCAAACCCCTGAATGTATTGTAGCTCTTGCCTTTGTTCTGGAATGGCAGTTGGAATAAGATATTGAAAAAAACAGGTCTCTTAGAACAAATTCAGCATGAAATATTCACCGTCTATGACACAGGCCTTCTTTGTCCTGAAGGTCAGATCCTGCACATCCGCTTGACAGTTCTGCTGGTCTCCCCATCCTGCAACGTTCTCAGACATTACTGGGTGGTCACAGTGGTCACAGAGTCCTTCTTCATTGTTTATTTTAAAAAGTGTCATATAATTTGGGAAACAGTGTACAAAGCCTGCTTTTGTCTACTGAAATGGCAGTATCTTTCCGGTCTACCTTCCTTTAATTATCTGGAGAAAAAAATTCCTTTCAAGTGCATTATGGCAAACCTTTAAGTGACAGCATATCTGAAATGAGAGTGTTACTAAGCTGGTGCAGTCTGAATAAATTGGAGTGAGCTTGGATGACCTATTCCTGTGGTTCAGAAACAACACGGCGAGCTTCACAGCATCTGGTTTTGGTTTTTTTTTTTGCTTTGCAGGAGCACCCTGGAGAGAAGACGATCATGTATTGTCAGAAAGTGACACCTTTTCTAACAAGAACAGTAGAATTAGAAGCACGAATCTGGAATTATGGCAGCATGTTATAAATGAGAGCAGCCAGGAGACAAGCAGTGCACAAATCTTTGCTTCCTGGAGAAAGCACAGGAAAGGTACAATTGGTATCATGAAAGGAAATTACTGATGAGTACAAGAAATGCTGATGCATTGAAAATGTCTTTGCTCTCGTTCATTCTCCAGTGACACTTCCTTCCGCGTACTTGGCGATCAACTGTAGGCAGTTTAGATTTATTCTGAGAAAGCAGTTTCAGAGCTTGCATTTTATCAGCCAAATTCTGAAGGGTCTACAGGAAAATGGACCACCTTGTGCCACTGTTGTGTTTCCTAGCAGGTCCCACTCGCTCTGGTCAGTGTTTCTGGAAGGGCTCTTCTCCCAGAAGCAGTCAGCAGACTGAGCCCTCTGGAGAGTATGCTGACAGGTTTTGGAAGCTTTCAGTAGTGAACTTGCTGTTTAGATCCTTAGATGGGAGCTGATCTCCTTTGAAAATTCTGGCTCAGTGAAGTCTAAATGGCAAGACTCCCGATCCTGAAGTGACACCAGGTTTGAATCATGGCACCCCAGCTTTACGTGTCTCTCTCTAAACTCTCACTCCTGTCTTTTGCTCTCTCAGAATTTGACAGTTGCAGGTGGTTAAACGATGTGAGTTCCTGTCACCACTGGAGCCTAACTCCTTTGTAGGTAGAGCTTCCTTTTCTTCATGGAACTTACTGTGCTGCTCCGTGCGGGCAATGTGAGAAGGCGGGCAGCCGACTGCCTCGCTCTCTGGCAGTGCAAGCTGATCACACATTCAGGCAAAGGAGCAGTCACAGACTGAGTTTTCAGAAGTGCCTTGTTGAAGCAGATTCTTTGGCGATAGAATGGAGAGGCCCCTGACAGCTGGGTACAAAAGCACTGACCATGATAATTTTTCTGGAAAGGATTTTTGATCATTAGGATTTTCCCCTTGATTAATAAATCACCCTATTGGGATTAGGTGACATTCTCATGTATTTTTGTTACTGTTGTTGATGGTTATTTGGTCTGAACTGCCCAGTGTGATGAATCAGATCTTGAAGCATTTGCTTATGCAGAACAGAAAAAACTCCTGCCGGTACCTCACAGTATGATGTCAACAAAGCCTTAATTTTCACGTGCTTGACAGTAAGAGGTAATTGATGTGTAATTTGTCTTGGGTGTGTGGGGTTTTTTTTGTTTGTTTTTTTTGTTTGTTTTTTTTTAATAAACTTCTTTAATTGACATTTAATGTATACTGTTGCATCCTATGGTTATCATTTTCCACTTGAATGACTCTTCCCATGGTGGTGTCTGTCTGTTTAAATCTGATTTTTTTTTTGTCAAAGGCAGATTCACAATGGCTCCATAGCCTTCCTCCCTTGAAAGAAAATAATTATTAAATCAAAATATATACACTTTGGTTATTATGCCAACATACCCACTTCCTGCTGGGTATTAAACTGTATTATTACTAGAATCTGAACTGGGAATATGATTATTAACAGGTTCTGATAAAGAAGATAGCAAATGAAGGCAGGGTAATAGTAATTTTTCATTTGAATCGCAGACAAATTGGCTGTTTTGCAGTACTTGTCTATGGCAATTATATGTTGTTTTGCTTCCTAATGCTGATTTCCTTCTGCAGTTTATTAGCATGAATGTCAGGGAAACACTAGCCTATTGGTTTTGTCTATAAACACTTCTGGCCAACTGGAGAAGGCAGCCCTGTCTGAACTGATTAGATCCGTTCGAATTCAGGCACTCCGGCGCTTTTGCCGAGTGCCTCCGATCCTGCCTGTGGTGCGGCAGAGCAAGCTGCTCCCAGCAGCAACCTGCTCGTGGTGACCCTCTTTGGACGGCCTGATTTGTGACGATCTGGGGGAGAGGTCTGCAAACCTTCTGCAGATGTGGTGTGCACCGAAAGCCGGATCATCCTCCTCTGGCTTGCACAAGTCACCCCGCTGAGCTTAAACTGCAGGTTTGGGCTCTGCCGTGGAGCAGGGCCAAGCTGCTCGAAAGGCTTGTCACTTCCTTTGATATTCCAAAGTAGGATGTTGAGCTCTTCAGAAACGCTGGCCTGCTGAGATGTCCAATCAAACTGACTGGATTTGCCCAGGGGATGCTCAGCGGTTCACATTTTGTGGTTAAGATCATATACTCTTCCAGAACTCAATGTTCCCAGCTCTCTGAAGAAATTTGGCCCCAGCATGCCTTTAAATACACAGAGGAACAAAAAAGGAGAAAAATAAAAAAGCAAACTGTTTTTGTTTTCTAATTCCTCCATTAGAACAGTTGTATTTTGTAGTTCCACAAAATAAGACAATAAAAATTGAAACTACACTTGGTTTAAGTTGACCCTTTAAGTTAAGGGTCTAGAAGAGCACTGTTGAGACATAATCTTTCCACAAGAAGTAGGCAGTGTTAATCTTGCTAAGTAAATTGTGGATCGCTTCGTGCCAGTTTGTTTTAAAATGACCACTGTAAATTTGTGGATCTCATTTGTTTTTCACATTTTAGTTCAAACTAGCCAGATGTGAGCCAGGCAGCAGAACAGAGGCTGTTTGCATAGCTACTGAAAGAACACAAACAAATAACACTTTAGGCAAAGAGCAAATGTGATTGCAAAAACCAGTTAATTCCAGATTTTCCATGAATTGTAACTGAATCAAAGTGTGCCTTCATAAGGAAAATTAATATATAGCTTGTACATATTCATGTGTAAATGCACATATATATATGTAAATATACATATGTAAGTCAAGATGACAGGAAAATTCTTAACGAACTGTGCTGGTTTTTACTGTGAGCTGCTAATTGCAGGCTGTGAAAGTTCACATTTTAGCTACTTGCATACCGGGAATATACAGCCAATGTGGACCTGATTACATGGGTACTGACACAACGGGCAAGATGCTGTTGGATTCACAACGTAAACAAAAAGTTCTTTCAAAATGAATTTATTACAACATTAAGATGATCATGCTAAGCAGTATTTTTCAAACAAATACATACTTTGTAAGGACAATTTCTCATTAAGATATGGCTTGTTTCTAGACTTTTCCTCCCCTACAGAAATTATTTTTTTGCTCTTAACACATGCTCACTCATCATGCAGAGGGCTTAATGATCTTGTATTCATTGCACTAGCAAATGGAAGTGTATTCTTAGTTAATTCCATCTTTTTCTTTATTCAGAAAATCTGATTGCTGAAAGTTCTTTGATGCAGTGGTTTTGATCATGGAGAGCTTTCACTCACCATTTGCAGGGCTGTCTTAATGTGCCTATCTCTTCAGGAAAGGTAATGTTAAAACCTTGTGTTACAGATTCTGCCCTTACCAGCTTCCAGTAAAACAGGGAAGTGGGCAGTGTATCAGTGAATTAATTTTCTTAATAGCAATATTTGTGCATATGCCTAGGAAGCTATTTGCCTTTTCTGATTAGTAATTAAACAACGAATTGGGAGTAACTGTCACATTAGAAGTAAAGTATTACTTCAGTGTATCAGAATAATTTTTAATCAAGGAGAACTACCAAAGGGACAGAACGTAAGGAAACAAAACAAAAAACTGTCATACAGCTCCAGCTATCCCAGAAAATTGTGTTCCCTGAGCTGTCTGTTGGCTCTTACAATCTGGAAAATACTGTTCCCTGAACTAAATACACCCCCTGCCAGCCCAGCTTCTGTATTTGATATCAACTAAGAAATGGTCCCCTACATCTTTTCTGATCTCATCCCTAAGCTTTAGAGAACCTTCCAAGATGACAATGTATAAGCAGCATGTTTGAGTGGCTAAAGAAGAAATCCTGTTCATTTAGGAGGGAGAAACAGCAGGGAAGTACCTGAAAGATGCTTCTGCCCATGGTACCAATTAAGTTTTATTCTGGACTGTAAGCCAGTAACAAGGGAAAAACAAAGCCTTGTACTCTAGTTCTCCTTAAGCAAAGCAAGCCAAAAAAGGTCCAGTACAATATTTAATACCTCTTCACGTATTGTTTTTCACATAATAATTGAAGCGGTTTTGAATATTTCTCATACATTTGGACTGTCAGTAATTTCACGACTCTTAGATTCCGGTAAGGAGCTGCACTTAGGTCAGAAAATGACATTTAAAATCCAGCATATCTGAGAAATAATTAGTTCCATTTTGATTTCTCTGTCTCACTAATAGACAGAGCATTGATATTCACTGTACTTGTCACACAGAATTTAGACTGTGGATATTTTGCTCTAAGTAACCTTGTTATTTGGTTTTGATTTGTGAACCAAAATAAAACTAGTCACCACCACCAAACCCCAAACAATTTATTAACATCTACCCTATCTCTTCGGGCATTCAAAACCTTGTGCCAGGCCTACCCAAATTTTCTTCTTTGCACCGCCTTCCCCCAATTTTATGCAATTTCCATGGCCTTTAAAACTTCTTTAAGCAGTAGGCCTATATAATTCTATGCAAAGGCTTTTCATTACTGGAATTGTACTGCAGTTGTGCTGCCCAGCTTCTCAGATGAGGAGTATGAAGATAGCTGATGGTGCCTGTGATAGCTTTTGGGGGATACATGATCACAGCTACTGATGACACATTCTTGACTCAAAGGAAATGAGAAACTGTATAGTCACAAAGGTGAGAACTGAGCCCTCCCACCTCCCACCTGCCTGCAAATCTGGAAATATAGTAACAGAGTCTACGTAACAACACTTTCTTTTAAGTTTAGGAGCATTTTTATATGTTAAAGAACAACTTTTTTGTTATGCAAAGTGCCTTTCTGATTAAGCTAGTTTATTACATTAAGATAGTTTATTACATAACCAGAGAAGTATAATGAAGTACACATTCTTATGACAGTTGTACAGTTGTTTGGTTTCATTTTTGTCCATCGAGTTGGATATGTAGATCCGTTAATTGCTTTCTTATGTACTGCGTGCCTCCTGTTTGGTCCTACCTCCTGATTTGTTTTACCAGAAGTTTTGAATTCCCAAGTCTACCTAAATTGCTTTCACGCAGAAAAACCTGAAAACAAAGTATTGTCTTTATTTGCTGTTCACATACCGCTTAAGAACTTTAAATTACGAGTCCTTGATTTAGAGTGCGTTTCCTAGTACATGCTGTACAATTTTGAGATGACTAAAGGCCAATCTTTTCACAGGTATCATGTAATTGAGTGCAATGAAGAGCCCGGCAATAAGAGGCTACAAGGCTTAGCCTGGTGTTTTGCTAAAGTGAAGAACAAGTTCAGCCTTATTTTGAGAGACAAGTGTTTTGCGAAGAGGTGATTTGTTCTCAAAGGCTGAAGACAAGAGCAGTGTGTAGGCTTTGTGAAATAAGACAGTAACAAAGATACAGATGAAGTCTGTACTAATTAGCTGCAGGCTCTTGATTTTGCAATTAACGTTTTTTATGTGCTGGTAGGCACCAAAGATATCCATCCCCAGATCTTGCTCTCTTTCGTGTGGCAAACATCACTACATGGCTCCAGTACCTGTTTTGCACAGCTGCTCAGACTTTAATTTCTCATCCAGCTTTCTCTTGCCTCTCTTTTTTTTCACCTAATATTTTCTTAGAGGAGTTGATCCTGGCGGTGATGAAAATCTGAATTGCAGTGACTCATGGAATAAGCTCATTGCATCTTGGGACTCCTGCCTGCTGGCAGTACTATAGCTCCAGGTCTCACAGTATCTGGGCAATCTCAGAACTAGATTTTCTCTATGATCTCAGAGGTGATGGCATACCTCAGAGGGACACAGATGCCTCTGCCTGACCCTTTCCATCATATACACATTTCATAAACATGCAACTTTGTAAATTTTTCACTACTTTGTTTCGTATTTGGCAAGGTCAGCGTCTACAAGGCCGGATAGAAGTTCGCTGTCTTTCACTGAAGCAGAGATAAAAAGACTCCTGAGCTCCCCAAGTGAGTTATTTTAAAAAATCATGCTCCTTCTCTGTTCTTTCCTGAATATAGAATTTTGTGTGACCACTTGACAAAATTAGTCCTTAGGTAAAAACATTTATCATGCTAAGTTTTGGCAGTCTCTGTCAGTTCCCTCTGTAGCTGAAGAAAGTTGTGCCTGGCATAGATATATAAGTGAAGCAGTGGCCTTATTTGACTTTTCTAGACAGTGAATAAAAAGAGTCTCATCCTCTTTAGTGACTGCTGAAGAGAAACTTTCTTGTCTGCAGCATTACAGCCTTTGGGAACACTCACCACTGTACAATAATATATTATAAAAAGGGAAAAATAATTAAGAACACACAGAGCTGAAGAAGTCCTGAGATGATCCTCACAGCTGTATGGTAATGGCAGAGGAAGTACTTGGCCTCTTAATGCACTTATTCTGAATCACACATGGATGCTTTTCTGCGTGTACACTTCACCACTTTTAACTCATAGACACCAACACTCATGCAAAACTCTGTTGAGGTGTAGTAGCAACTCCTAACAAAATGAGTGCTAATAGACCCTCACTGCCTTTTTTTTTTTTCTTTTTTTCCTTTTTTTCCTCACAGGAAATAACTGGTTAGGCCGATTCTCCCAGCTGCACCTTTTCACAGCTTTGGATTATCAACTCATTCAGTGTAATGGCCTCTTTGGGGTAGGTTGTTTCAGTAGCACAGCTTTTGAAGGTGGAGAGGCACTACAATTGCTCCCCAACTACTTGTACGAAATGGGATTGTTGAGTGAGCAAACTGGAATGGGAACATGCGTAGCAGGAGGTCTGTCTGTAGTGGTTCTGCCTCATCTACAGTTTCTTCTGTTTCTGGAGCTACGTAAGTCTAAAGAAATACTATTTTCTCAGGATGTCTGTGGTTTTACCTGTGCTTGCGTGTTAGTTCCAGTTAAGTTAGTGAATTTGAATAGTTGAAAGTGTTTCTATTTCAGTGTAGGAGTGTTTGTTTTTTAGAAAGCCAAGCCATCATCCTGTTAATTTAAACTATATTCATTGTTATATCAATTAATCCCTGGTTATAATATTTATATATTAATTCAGAGCAGTCTTAAGTCAATTGTGTTTTGCCTCTGGCTTTGTGGTTCCGTTGCAGCTTACTCCCAAGGTTAGTCCTTACAATCACTACCGTTTTTATCAGTAATGTGTTGAAAATGTTGTGCTGCTTATTATACCTATTACAGTGAATAAGGACTGCTCTATATGTTTCATTTTTTTTTTCTCTGGAATATTCATTTCTGACTTAGAATGAGTAGTAGTTATAGAACAAACCCAAACTGCGTCAGTTAAGATTGAAGGTGAATGCTGACTGTTTATTGCTACTGGAAACAATTTGAGCAGTAGAAACATGGATTTATGGATTTTCTAAGTAAAATGTACCTTTGTTTGTAATCACAAAAGAGGCATAGCCTCAAATAAAAGCTGTGTGTTTCTTCAGAAAAAGAGAACTGAAAAGTGTAAAACAAGACAAAAACCCTTCGGCAAGTCGTAACTGCTTAGGACAGATATTTTACTAGTTTGAATATTCATAGTGCCACAGCTAAGCAGCAGATAATAGATTTTCATCACCGTCCTACAACAAGGAAGTATGGCCTCTTTGTACAAATTGCCATTTAAATGGGTAAGAATAGCAAGTAGATCTACTACTTGCCATTAATGTTTTTAGAATGGCATGAATATGATGCAAATTTATCTTCATATCAGGTAGATTTAGGGCTACTTTGCAAAACACTGAATCAGGGAGTGTGATGGAAATACGCCTGTTGCTCAAGTCAGCCCTGGTGTCAGTTGTTGAGGTCCTGTGTTGGTACCTTACCCAGTGATTTTAGGTTGATGCTAACGGGTGCGTATTATGAGTGATGAATGAACACAGTCCTGTGCTACAATTCAAGTTGCTTATGAAATATGTAATGACTGTGATGATGATAAGGTGGTGGGTGGTTGTGAAAGGTGGATTTAGAGCAAGTTTCGCTATGCTTGTTATTTCTGGAAAAATTAATTTTAAACAAGAAGAATAAAAATATGCTTGTTTTTTTTCCAAGTGGATTTAAAGCATCAAAAGCTATGTTTTTCCTCTTTGGAGTGAATTTGATAGAGCTTGTTTTCATTCATCAGTGTAAATTCTCACTTGAGCTGTGACCCCATTACAAGGCAGCCTAGGAAAGAACAGAGTGGAATGTGCAGCTGTGATTCTGAGCTGCTCCTAGTGTAGTGAAGCTTGCCCTCTGCAAATGGGTTTCACCCGTAGCTCTGGCCTTAAGAATCTGCTTTATCTTCCTTCCTCAATACTTCTGTCCACTTAAGCAGCTCAATTAATATTGTATATGAAAACAAGGCTATATTTTACCCTTTTAAGTAAAGGAGCTGAGCAGCTCCATCTGAATGTTCTTCACAGAGGTATGGGAATCTTTATTAGTCTTTGTAGTGTTCTTTGAAAACTTTTTCTTTTCTCTGCCTTCCACCTGGAAGCCTTTTGAACACAGACGTTGTGAGGAAAAGTCAGATGCAGGCCTTTACCCAGAGCTCTTCTGAAGAGGGAACACCAGAGGGCCCTGTTGTGACTTGATAGCAGCACTACAGTGATACCTGGAACCGACCTTCAGATTGCTGACAAAAGCCACGGGAGTCCCCCCGCCTTTGCCTTGCACCCCACTGAATACTGTCCAGATTTCTATGCCTTATTCAGAAGGGATCATCTTCTATCAGTCGGTCTGAGTACAACTTGTCTCTACCCTTGGATGGTGGAAACAGGAAGGAACAGGCTGTTCTGGAACTGTTGCGTCTGCTGTACCCATGCTGGGCGTCTTCGTGCCCAGGTTACCCATTTTCTCTCATGCTCTTTTAGTGATGTGGACCTGAGACTGGGCTGTGTTGCCCAGTGAAGGTGTTTCCAGTGTATGCTGTGAAGCAGTTTTTGTTTGTGGGTAAGCTTCAAAATCACCATAAAGGTTTAGGTATCACAACCAAACAGCTAACCCTGGTCCCAAACTAGGCTTCAACAAATAGAAGCATTGAAGAGGAAATCAAGGTATTGGTACTAAAGGCCCTACTGCTCTTGGCTGACTGCAGAATTCTGTGGCTGGACTTTGTTATTTATCCATTAGGACAATGATTTCAATTCTAAAATATTTAGACGCTTATTGATTTGAAAATTGCGTGCACAGTGCTGAATCTTATATGGAAGAAGCAAATATGGGTGTAATTTGCAGAATATGCTGTGTTGTGTTGGCTTAGGGAGATAACTCATGCTCCTGTGCATCCAACTATTTGTCTGAATATATAAATGTTGTCTAACAAGTCTTTGAGCAAACAGTAATCCTACAGTGCTCGTGAACTGCCTGATTTTCTTGCAGAAAGCTTGAATCAATAAATCCATATAAATGGCACCTTTAGATGAAAAGGATATTATCTCAGTCTGCCATTTCTCATACTGTCTAGGGGAAAACTGCGTACATCTTGTTCAGCCCAGCCCTCTTACTGAGAAAGAAACATTTCTTCTTATGAGCAAATTATCCAATAGCTTAATAGTAACAGCTGTGAAAGGGTCCACGTTTTGCAGCAGTTGCAAACAGGGGGAGATTCTCAGCAGACAGAAACGTTGCTCTGGTTACTAGCACGTGTTAAGAACTGCTACCCTGTAGCAGCACGTTTTGCTGTGATGCCTTTGTTCTGCTGTATGTCCTCATCTGTAAGGTGCACTGCTGCAAAATGATAGTATTTTATAGGGCTTCTGCTGATGTTCCAGTTGATGTGTTTCTCTTAGATGAGTCTTGACTGGAGCCTTAGCTCTGTGACTGAGTGGGGCTGAACTTCCAGGCCTCAGAGAAGTGTCCCACAGCATCTGGTTGCGCTGCTATTTCCTTAAGAGTGCAGTCCTGCTCTTCGCTTCCATTTCCCACCTGGAATTGTAGCTATTAGTATTCATTTACTACCTCCTATTGTGGGGTTCAGTCCCGCAGAGACTCTTTCTTTCCCTTCCCCTGACAGACTGGCTTGTGATGGCTACTCTCCTGACTCCATGCAGAAGTCTGCACCTTGGATTTCCAAAGTATGAGTTGAGGTTAAGTATCTGGAACTGGGCCTGGACAAACCATCTGTGTGGATAAGCTGTGGGGAGGAGCCCCACCTCCACCAGCTGCTGCCAGAAAGTGAGAGACACCTGTAAGGGATTTTATGGATTGTCTTTCTATCATGTTTGTGTGGGGGATGGAGAAGTCTGGCCTTTTTGCTCAGTTTTGTGTAACTTTGTGAACAGCATGTAGGATTAGGAATTTTTTGCCCAGTGTTTGACTCTGTTACTAGTTTTGTGAACCAGACCACACGGTGGACTGTAGTTTGACAGGGCATGGTGCTCTGACAGAAGCAAACATGATTCGAAGTGATGTCTTCAGATTATTTTATTCAACAGATGTACGTTTTGCTTAAAGGCAAAGCACAGTATGAATCAGTCTTCTCTAAAATCACTTTAGAAAAGAGAAACAAGTAGGACATCAGGTGCAATAAAAGCTAAATACACAATAACCTGAGGCAGAATATCATGGCAAACCGTGCTCCAGAGTATAAAGGTACATAACACTGACAGCAGGTTTTACAACAAGTAGCTACAGTCTTTCCACGCCACAAAAGGCCGGCTGTGTGGTTTCCTCTGCTGATTTCTTTCAGTTCATTTTAATGCACTACAAAAGATGTTGCAGAAGTAAGACAGGCTGAGCTAACAGAACAGATCTTGGTACTGCTGGACTGTAAATTGTGAGACAGACAAGGCTAAAAGCATTCAGGTTTAGCTTACTTGGCAGTTGTTGGCATTTTCTCTAGTCTCTACCTGAAACATGGGAGAACTTTCCTTCATGCCAGTTGTCACCTGCTCCACAGTAACATTGTTGGTTTGTTTTTTTAGTTTAGTGGGTTTTTTTAATTATTATTTTTTTAAATTAAGGATTACAAGATTAGGTAAGTGTTGGAACAGTCAGGGTGTTGGGAAGGTGGAAGTCTGGGATTAGGCGAGGAAATGAGAACTCATTTAGGGAGTTTAGGGTGTGATCAGAGGGCAAGGGAAATTGGGAACGTGATGTCATTTGGGCTGATGGCCGGTGTGGCTCAAGCACAGAGATAGTTCTTGGCCCCATGAAAATTATACACTCCCTAGGACTGGGAAGTTAGGTTGCTCCCTACATAGGTTGTAGGATGCTAAGAGTAAAACACAATCAAACATGTGCCAGTATTTACAAACTGTGGGACGTGTTTTTTTTCTCATGAAGAGTCAGAGCTTGGTTCTGGAGCCAGTAGCAGTGAAACCATCAGCCTGGGTTGTACCAGGACTAGGGTGTGAATGCAGAACTGGAGACAGAGCAAATTAGGAAGCTCTGATCTGGATACCTCTTCCTAAGCTGACAGAGGAGCTCCAGAAATAACAACCACCCAGCAAATCCACTCAAATGAAAATAAAATAAATTAAAAAATTCTTCAGTCAAATGGGGTCTTTTAGCTGTTTGAGAGCAATAGACAACCAGGAAGGTTTGAGGTGCCTGCCCCTCCTAGAAGTGAGATACTGGAAAGGTGCTGAGTAGACTTTAGGATGGCTTGGACTTTTCTTAGTCTGGCACTGTCTGTGCTACTGCTACTGCCTGTATGTTTTGTTCTATACAAATCGTGCCAGCCTTTGCTCAGGTACAGTAAGCTATTTGAAGGCCACTTAAGTGATTTATTTCTATAAAAAGCAGAGACAGAGACTCGATTATTGTAGCAGAAGTTGCGTGCTTTGCATGCCACCAACTTGCACACAGTTTGGAAATGGTTGCAAACAGCATGTTGCTTTCCTGTTTCCAGGGCAGGAGTCTCCATCCACCAAGCTCACTGTGAAGCTCTTTAAGTAAAAGGAGACTAACCCATGACATGTATTTCTCACTATATAGAAGTCATATCTGCCACACACATCATATTTCTTCCAGGTACCTAACTTAGCCAAATGGGTGTCTTTAAAGACTCCGTGCAGTTTTTACAGAAAGCTAAATTTGAACTGTTTTACATTTGAGCTATTCCTTATGCTCAGATCTGTATCGTCTTCAAATTTTTTTCTAGGGAAGGGTCTCATTGGTGACAATTTATCAAAATGAGATTTCCGTGACTTATTTTATTAAAGCAGTAAATACTACATTGATGCTTTCCAGTTTTAGAAAACAACAAAACCAAAGAAAATAACCTAAAAACTAACGGTTTTAATATTCCTATATCACAGGAAGTAATGTAAACACCTTCACAAGAGTCACTTCTATCAGGCAGCTGTTTAGGTCACACTGTCACTGATACAATAGCTGTTGCTTTTCACTTAACTGATTTCTACTGAAAGAATATTTCAGTGCAAAAGGAATGTTTGCTTTCACCCTTCAAAATTTTACTCAGGTTGCTTTAGAGCAAGCAGCATAAATGTCAATCTATTCTTTTAATAAAAGATGGAGACAGGGGAGCAAGTGTAGCGCAATGATGTTACCTGTGGATATTTTGATTTGTCTTGCAAGTGAATAGCTTTCCATAGGAGTTACTGATGGAATCTTTTCCAAAATGCTGATGACCTGATAGTGTCACAGACATAAAGCAATGAATGGTAGAAAGAATATTATTTTAGTCTTTATAAGTAATGTTTCCTTTCTGGATTCCTTTCTGGATTCATTTTTCCAGTAAGTTTCTTAAGCTCTTTTATAAGCTACTTTGGATTTCCAAAGTTGCTATAACTATTGAAACAATTTCAAATAATCTAGTTGAATCTTTTTTTTATTTTGAAAAGTATGAATCAAGGCATCAAGTGAATGTGATTTTTTTCATTCCTGTGTCCTTCCCTCAAGCACTGCTTTTAGAGTGGAGCTGCTGTGTATCTAGATAAGTGTATTCATGCACCTATTGTGTGTATTTGCTCTCTAATCTTGACACAAAGCTAGATGTTTACAGCATGCACTGTCCAACACTCACGCCAGAACAGCAGCACACTATTTCTTTGAAAGTTTTTCTCATCTCCAGACTCCGGAAAGCATAAATGAGTGGATCAATCACTGAGTTGCACATTATTAAGACCAGATAGGTATTGAAGTGTGACGTGTAGCAGACACAGTATGGATTCATTGGGCAAGAAATGATGAGAATGAGGTGAAGGAAGAAAGGAGCCCAGCAAACGATGAAGACCCCAAGTAATATAGTGATGGTGACGGCTCCCTTCATGCAGGTCCGCTGGTAGGGCACCCCATCCACGGGGAGGGCGGCGATCCGCTTAACGTGCAGGCGCGCAAACAAGAACATGTGAACGTAAAGTGAGGCCATGAGAAAAAGCATGGTAAAGAACATGGTGATGAGACAGACAATGACAGTTTTACTCTCTGAGTAGGCAATGAATATGATACCACAGATGATACAAGCAATCCAAATGACCACAATGAGGGTTAAAGCTTTCTTCACGGTCATGATGCTGTGGTAACGGAGAGCATAGAAAATAGTTATGTACCTGTCAATGGCTATAACCAAGAGGTTGCAAATTGAGGCTACCAAAGAAATACAAATCATTGAGTCAAAAACATTGTCCATATGCTGAATGAAGTGGTCATCAATGATCAAATAGCCGTTGCTCAGGATTGCAATCATAATAGTCTCCAAGGCATTTGACATGCTCACTAACATATCTGCCACAGCCAAGCTACAAAGGAAGAAATACATGGGAGAGTGTAGATTTCCATTCTTCAGCACTGCAAGAATGACAAGGATGTTTTCCAGGAGGCTGATGATCCCTAAAGTCAAAAAGACCTCAGCTTTTATGAAGACCTGCTCACAAAATCCATCGCCGCTTCTGTTATTCAGAATTGAGTCATTGAAGTCTTCAGTGACATTAAGCAGCACAGGATGAAATGAAAATGCAAACTGTGTGGTGTTCATTGTCACCAAAGGAGTTGAATTCACAAGTGATTATGGACCTGATAGAGCACACCCTAGAAAAAAAAGAAGGGGAGAAAAAAAGGAAAAAGGAAAAGTAGTCCTTCCAAGTTGTTGCTGTGCATGTGAGACGGTATCAGGCAGGACTTTAGTCACTTTTACAAGGAGAAACATTAAATGCAGATTTTTTTCAGTGAGCTGTGCATCAGTCACAGGCTGCTCTTCTCCTTTATAGGAAAGTGAGCTTCAGATCTTGCAGGCATCAAACAGTTTTCTCTGAAGGGAAAAATCGGCAGCAGCCCATTGCTGGTTCTAGCTCTCCTGATGGTTAAAAGCAGGGAGTTTTCTCATCTGCTGTTGTCTGCTGGGGCCAGTGCAGGTTTGTTGCCAGCATGTTGCGGCTCAGGGAAGTATCTCTTGCTATTTCAGTGGCAAGAGAGGAAAAGAGAACTAAGGGATTTATACACGCATGAAAGAAAAAACAACTCCTACTTAATCCTCCGTGCAGAGCATTGGCCATTAGAAAGCAAGCACCTTTCTGACTGACAGCTGCAAACACCAGGTAGTGCGTCCCCACCGCTGGCTCCACCAGCAGATCTGAAACTGTCTGGCGCCCTCTGCAGACAGCGAATAGGATGGATTCGCCTTAAAATTCGTCTGAAAAAAATGGAATTTTCATCCAGCAGAACTTTATTCCTGTTTTCGACAGCTGGGTCTTGCCCATGGGAGTGAACAGGGGCAGGCAGCTGGGGGTGGTGGGTGTTCAGGGACAGGCAGGATGCCCAAACACTGTCCTGACCTCTGCCTCTCTGCTGCCCAGAGCCAGAGCTCCTCTTGCCTGGTTTGAATGAGCTGGCTGAGCCCTGAACTGTGTCCAGACAAAGCCTGCCTTGGGGATATCCTGTGCTCCCTTAGGCTTTGGACTTTGTGGGTAAAGACTACAACCTGAGGGTGAGCTGCAGCAAGACGGGATGTGGGTGCAAATAATATGCCCGTGAAACGGTTGCTGAGGTGCTCCAAAGGCTATCATTGCCTAGATAACATTGGTTTCATTGCTTGCCCACAAATAGTTTGGGTTTTGTTTAGTTTGATTCCTAAACTCCTTTGTGAAGGAAAGTGCAGGTGTGAGTCTCTGCACTGTGTTCTCTCCATGTCATGACTCCCCTGCTCTGCTGAAGGATTTCAGTCAGCCTAAAGGCTTAACTGCCTCTTGCAAGGTGATCACCTTTTTGTATTTCCTTTTTTTTTTTTTGTTTTTCTTGTATATACATGTTGTTGGGTGTTTTTTTTTTTCCCCCGCCCATTTTCAAAAGTGTGCTATGTTGTACTGGCAGAGAAGAGCCATCCCAGGAGGGCCAGAGGCTCAGCTGGTCATTAAACCGGTTACATGGAAGTTAATTTGTACCTGAATTCAACTTCCAAACCATCTCCAGCAGCACTGGTTTCAAGGGCAGAGTTCTTTAAGTTCAATTGCCTCAGTTAAACGTTTCCCTCCCTTTTTTATTTTTATATTTTTTTCTTTAGCAGATAGCTTAAACCAACAAACTCTTTGTGCCATACCTCTGACCCAATGGCAGAGAAAATGTATTTCCTCTGTTCAAGTGTAGTAGCTACGGATTTAAGCCTAGAGCAGCTATCGTTATTTTGTGCAGTGGGCCCCAGTTGCTTCTTGCCAACTTTCTCAAGGTGATGGAGTGTACTCCAGATAGTGACTTCAAGATATGTTGACTATCACTGGCCTTGTAAACTTCTTTCCAGCTGATTAGGAACCAATTTTTGCAAAGCTGGACAGATGTCCCTCCCTGCCAGCTCTGTCCTTGGGTACTGTCTTGTGAAGTGGCAGGTGGAGGTTGTTTCTTCCCAGAGTGAGGATGTCCCAGCGTCAAAGTCAGAGCTCCCATTCATGGAGGAGGCCTCATCTTGGAGAAATAACATCCTTCTGGGCTTGGCTCTGGATTACCTGCTGATGAAGCAGCACTTGTTTTAGACACCCACGTATAAACCCATTCCTAGGAGTGCTTTGCCATTTACATTGCAGTCCTCTCTTCCTCATCTGATTGGTCTCAGCAATCTACTGCATTAGTTCTGCAAATATCGACTCCAGAATGCTCGGTCCCTTGTTGCCACACTGTTTCAAAAGACCGCGACAGCTTTCCCTGCCTTTCAGCTGAATCTGACAATAAGTCATTAAATATGCTGCATCCTGAACTCTGAATGTATCTGACAGCAGGAATCAAGCTGCCATTAGCACTGAGATGCCATGTGAAATGGAAACTGAACGTTATATACCAAAGTGGATTAATGGCACTATTAGCTTTGCCATTAAGTGCTAAAAATAGTGGATTAGAGCTTCATGTATCTGACTGCAAGCTCAAATTGACTCTGAGGTCTTTGCAAAAGTGGGAAGAAGCTGTGTTTGCACAAGACAGCAACAAGTTAGGCCTTCTCAAGAAATGTCAGGGGATTTCTCTGCTCAGCGTTGCAAAAACCTGTGTGAGCTGGAGTTTTGCATCATATTTTGCTGTAACGTATAAGAAGCTGCTACCTCTCAGCTGTTAGTTCCTGCCTCATTTCCAGAGCTAGTTAGTGATCGTGTCCGTTGCGGCACAAAGCAGAGAGGTTGCTCTAACTTTGGTAACTTATTAAAATGTTCTAACAGGAGAGTAGACTTTCATATCCTCAATCTTAGTGAAATCTACTCATCTTGGGTAGGGGAGCAGAGCCATGGCAATTGTTGCAACCTGAGGCACATACAATGAAATAATACTTGGTTTAGATCCTCCCCTCACCAAAACCTGGTGAAGGTAAGATTGAAAAGCTAGAGATACGAGATGTCTGGGTGTACTCCCCAAAGTCTGCCTTGTGCATAGCTGTTCCCACCTCTTATACCCAAGGCCTCAAGGGAAGACTTAAAACTGCTGCCGGGGATGTGCTCAGGACTGTTCAGAGAAGGTCCATGATTCAAGTCGTGCAGGTTGAGTGGGACCGGTTAAGGTTCTGGATCTTTGGGTTTTGCTGGGTCACGGTGAGCCGGTGGGCTCACAGCGCATCTGAATCTGTACATTAGCAGAGTTGCAATGAAACAAAGTGTCATCATCTGGTTTTAATGAGGGAATAAAGTACCCTTCTCACCTCTTGCCTTGGGCCCTGCTGTCCATCAATAACGTTACATCCCATAGCCTTCCCCAAGTGTTGTGAGAGTGCATTTATTTGATGCCTGGGGAGCAGTGTCCTCTCTCTGCAGTGTCCTTGTTTACTCTCCGGACTCAAAAGCAAACTCACTGTTGAAATTATTGACATTGTTTTAATCTCACGGTGTGCTGGATTAGAGGAAATTCTTGATTTCTGTCCCTGTAGTTGCTATGCAACTGTCACCTACTCTCTGGAGTTCCTGATGCTAAGTCAGGCAGTAGCTGGGGCCATAGGTCAGAGGAAAACAGGCGTGTAGGAAGGGAAAACATCTCTTGCAGCACTAAGTTCAATCACTTTCTGTATCAGTGATCACTGATAATTATATCACCTCCTTCTCATATATTTTGTTCTTTCAGAATTGTTTTGTTCCTCGTAGCTGGAGAGGAATCTGTGTTTCACCAATTTGTCATGACTTTGAGTCAGACTTGTATTTGCAGTGATCAAATAAAGGTGGTAAGAAATTTTTATGGATTTGAGACACAGACTGTGTGTCAGCCTATGCATGTCTTGGGTTTGGCTGATAGAGCTCCGTGCATCTTAGCCTGACCCGGATCTGTAACCCAGCTGGGCAGACACCTACAGAAACTCTCTCCTCACTACACTCTATACCTGTGACCAGATTTGACAAGCGTTTCACAGTGGCCACCTCCCTTTTGGATGGTTTCAGAGGAAAACGTGTTTTTGCTGTTTTGTATTCTGGGCTACTGATTAGAGCTCTTGTCCAGGATGTGCGAGACCTTATTTCCATTCCTTTCTTTACCTGAAAAAATTGAGACAGTTTATCTTCAGGTTCATGTTTTTGCATATCCACCAGTGTAAGCCTTGATTTGTCAGATTTTGCCCTGTACTTTCAGGGCAGCCCAGAGCTCTGTGAACTAGCAGACTATTTCTTTAACAGTATCCTCTAACACACATTTGCCATCAACTTTGCTTATCTGCCAACTCCAGGGCCATTCTTTGCTATCTGGGGCTTCCAAACTTCTATTATTTAGTCCATGATTCTGTAATATTGGTAATGAATGTCATGTATGCCTCATTTCAAGCAGATGGATCCTTAGGAGGAGCAGAAGTAGCCTTTTTAAAATGTCAGGGCAACCCACCCCAAGACAACAAAGATAAAAATGGGTAAAATGGGGGAAATAAGTTCTATCAAGATTTCTTTTACCAAGGAGGCTTTCATCCATGTTCTTTATCTCATCATTTTACTCTAAAATAGCTCGCTTTCTAAGAAAAAAAGGCTGTAAATAAGAGAACATCAGCACAATTAATTAAATATTGACTGTGATGAAGTCAAAGAAAAAGATTTAGCTGCTTTAACTACCAGCAGAAATGAACCATTTTCTTTGGTATAAACTTCACTTATGTTTTACAAAGTTGTTAATATTACGAGGTTTCTTTCTTTTTATTTCTAATGGTAATATTACTCTGTTTCTTCACTAGTTAAACTACTTAGTCTTCGGGGAAAGGTAAAATAACATGTACTGCTAAGTGTGGATAATGGAGTTTTCTAGAGAGAATTCCCTAGTGAGATTGAGTGAAAAACCTTAGCACTTGTCATGGGATTCAAACTGGTAATGGATGATAAATGCCTGTAATTTTACTTTATTTTCACTCTTTTTTTTTTTCAACACTATTTTGTGCCAGACAAAACTGGAAATTTTAAAGGAAATTAAGGTTAATATACAGATGGTTGCTCCCATGTAGCAGGTAATTACTACTCTCCTGTGGTTCCAAGTAGCCAAAATAGTGAGTGAAATGCTCTTGAAAATCTCTCACCAGTTTTATTCTTTATATGAAGGACTTAGATAAAACATTTAATCTTAGCAAAGCAGAACTAAAGTGCACTGTTGTGGAATTCTGTGCATGTTTCTGGAGTGCCCATTACTTTACAGCCTTTGGTTTGGAAATATCTACAAACACGTGCTTGAATTCATTACCTGGGCACTTGGTGATGGTTACTCAGCTCTCTACATGCAAAGTTATTTTATGCTGAAGAGCTGCCTTAGTAGAGTCTTCTGTTTTTGATAATAGAATGCTTGGCAAATGCAATAAATTAAACTTCAGATCCTATTCACCAAACGACATGTAGATCATGAACTTTTAAGTATTGACTTAATTTAAGAAAAAATCCCCAACTGTTTAGCATTTTTCACTGAAATCGTGAAGATAACACTAATTATAATAAACAGTGGAAATGCAGTTTGGACTGTTTTTTACTTGGAAATTATCAAACTCCAACAAAACTGGAAGTAGGAGCCTCACAAGAAAAAGAGGCCATACAATGGCACTGCTGTAAACACTCAGGTGATTAAGCTCTGGCTACTAAAATGCTGTGTTTTTCTTGCATATCTTGGGGTAACAGCCTTATAAGAGTGTTATAGTACTGTCAGATTCACAGACTGCAGAATCACTTGCAGTACTAGAAATCAGATGCAATATTGGAAAGATTTCAATTGTCTTGTTCCAAGAAGCTGTAGTTTGTACTCTTTGGTCCCGTCTGAGGTTAATAATGTTCTTTTGTAGGCTGTGGCTCACTATGATCTGAGGCCAGAATGAATCTGGCACCATCTGAGGTCAGTGAAGGCTGCAGATGTCTCTACCAGTTTACTGGAAGAGATTTTCCAATTGGAAGAGTAGATCCTCACCTGGTACAACCAACTTGAAGTGCTGTTGAAGCAGAGCATGAGCAGTTTGCATCATGTAGGATCTCATCCACCGGATTTTTTTTCAACCCTGGCTGGAGTAAAAAGCACCAGTAGTGCAAATGAAGAGGCGGCCTGCCAACCTTTTTGATGAGTGAGGAAAAGGAACATGTAATGGTGATTGAAATGAGGTGGCTTTCAATGAGTGTTTCTATAATTTCAGCCAGCTAGCAGGTTAATTTAAACAGACTCAACTTTTGGACATTATATACAATTTTCCTTCTCATCCAAGGGTGAAAGGAGACAAAGCAGACCTGATTGCAAAACACTTACTAGCACCTGCAGGTTCTCTGTCATATTCAAGGGATTTTAAGTGCTTTAGAATAATAATAATAATAATCAGTATCAATTTTGTCCTCTCATTTACAGAGTTGAAGACAAGCAGGTGTGATTGAGCCAGCTGCGTTCTGCCATTCAGCTTCATCAGTGCCAAGAATCCCTGGAATATCTTCCTCATCCCTCTGGAAGTTCTTGTCTTCATAAATCTCATCGCCCTGCAGTGCTGGGGCTGAGCAGTGGGTGCATTTGGCCTTTTAAAGCCTAATAACTTGATGCTTCTGAACGACCTCATTCCTGGCACTGTAGATAACTGTAAGACTTTGGAGACTGATGAGCTTTGAAGGTGATTTTACTGAGCTGTCAGGTGCTGTGGATGGGTGGATATTGGGAGAGATTTCTCTGCTGATGCTTAGAGGGCCTCACTTTCTTGCTCTACTTGGAGTCCAGGGTTGCTTCCTTGCAGTCAAAATACTCATTCAAGGAGGACAGAAAAGAATCCCCGGAACCAGAGAATTGCAGCCACTTACATGGAGGGATGGACTGTGTGCTGGGCCTGTCACCAGCCATGCCTAGACCTGCAGAAGTACCAGGTTTAGACTGTTTAAAATAATGGCTACTTGTGTCTCTACCTGTTTGTGTGTGGGCCATGTGAAGACTGCAAAACAGACATCCTTGGCCAAGACATCTTGCAAAAACACAAAAGAGAGGAAAAAGAGTAGGGGAGGGAAGTCCCACATCAGTTCATATTTCAGCATATGGGAGTTTACTGAAATCAATAGGAAAGGCCATGGGGGTGGGTGATTTCCTCTTCCTAGCTGGAGAACACTCCCATAAGACTGCTTCTCTTGAAGATGAAGGATTGCTCTTGATTTTAATTACCAGTTAGGTCTAACTTTTTCTTGATTAATTTGATCTAAGGATTTCCTGTTCTGCTCTTTTCTGTTTGGAAGATACTGTCCAATGGTTGTAAAAAATACAACTTCAGTGCTTTTATCTGCATTGCTTTTTGAAAATAACTTGTAGAACCAAGTGAGACAATCTTTACTTCTTGTGGTTTTGGGGTAACTAGGGATAACAAAGGCCTGTGTCCATCTATTAAACCAACTTCACATGCACAATCATACTGCTACCCTTGAAGATGTTGCTCTTCAACAGTAAAATGGGGCTTTAATGCTCTTCAGGGTCAGAGAGATTCCCTTTTCTAGATTCTGAAATTTACAATAGGATCCATTTTTTTGGGTAATATCAAACTAGAGTGTGAAGATGGAATATTTTCCGTTAGAAACAATATTCTTGATTTGGGAAGCAAATACGGCTCGTGAAACCATAAAACAGTTCATGAAAATAGAAGTGACTACTAGTTAGTGTCATACCATTTCTTGTTTGTTCTTTTTCTTTTTCAGTTCAAGTGCACAAAGTTATTTACACATCTTTCTTTG
Organism: Baryphthengus martii; assembly: GCA_013396935.1. Taxonomy (NCBI): domain Eukaryota; kingdom Metazoa; phylum Chordata; class Aves; order Coraciiformes; family Momotidae; genus Baryphthengus; species Baryphthengus martii. Next base: position 98,161 of record VWZK01016231.1, read on the forward strand.
TATTTTTTAATAACACATGGTTAGATGTTTCTGAATAGCACATTTTCCCATTTAACACAAGAAAACAACGGATGTTTAAGTTTTTGTTTGAACTGAATATTGTCTTGACAAGAAAAGGTGTTGTCATGGAAAGGTTATGTCTATCACTCATCTCACACAACTTCTGATGGCAGCAATAATTAAATTTCAGCTGAATTCACCAAAGGCACTTTTGTTGACTGCTTACAAAGTTTTGTAAACCTTGCTTGTCTAGGTCAGTGCCTTGGACGCAGCTGCCAGAATCCTCAACCAATGAAGCCTGACCTCAGGTGCTCCTTCATTCATAGTTGTCTCAAGGTTGTGTTACTCCCTGACAAACTTTTGCAGAAGGGTAGAGTCAACCTTCAAACTCCTCCTGCTTCCTCTGACTTCAGTCACTTCAACCTATGCTCTATTATTCCTTTTGTCTGCAGTCCTGGTTTTTATTAATGAATTTATGTAGATATACATAACAACTGTGTCTAAGTACAATATATTAACAATATATAGGCATAATATTACTAAGGATTTTCTTCAAGTGCCCAATGCTGCCTTTTTTCCCTCAAGCAGTGAGAGCTTGAAAGGCTTGTGTGAAGTGTCTGGAGAGACTGTGTGCTAACAGGGTGTCCAGAGATCTGTTGCTGCTAAAAATTCACCCCCTTGCCTAGTGGGTTATTGTTCCTTCACTGGCTAATTAAATGTCAGGGCAAGAAGGGGAGTAAAATACTGTTTTTTACAGTTTTGCAGTGGCAATATGAGATTCTATGCCAGCGTACCACATTCCTGGATCTTAACCACAAGATACTTCCCCCCCCTCCAAATGTAGTTCTCCTTTCCCTCTCACTCCATGAAAAGCAGAGAAATAAGCTCATTCAGTCTGAGTCTGAGCCTCATGTTTTCTTCTCTCTAGCTGGGCAGGTAGTTTTCTTGAAATCTCTTCCTTCATTTTTTGTATTAAGTGGGAAGTGATGACTGAAGACTGAAGTCTGCAGACCAAGCTCTGTAGACTTCTCCTTGCTCTATCCAGTGCCCAGCAAACAGCCTGATGATTAATAACTCAGTGACACCGAGGCTGGAATCTCAAAAAGCTCTTAGTAATAACCTGCCACTGGCAAACATTGGTGGCTAAGGTTTCTAAATAACAGCTATGGCTAAAAATACAGAAAAAGAGTACAGCTGAGTGCTCCCTACGCTGTAAAATAGAGGATAATGATGAATGCTTTCTGGAGGGAAAATTGGCAGGGCAGGGTCTCGATTTAGCCCGTTTCAGTTTTGTGGTTTTGCTGCTGCTGCTCAGGACTGTGCCTGCAGGCCTGCTTTCCTGGGGATGCTTTTTCAGAGACTGTGCCAAAAGAGGCTGCCCAAAGGCAAGTTTTTAGTTCAGTGAAATTCCTCATTTGAACACCAGTTTTGTAAATCCTTTTTTTTCCTGGCTTGTTTGCTGAGTTTAGCAATGTGCAAGAGTCGCCTGTTCAGGAAAAACTGGGCTTGCAAATGTGCTTGCTGAAGTTTTGGTGATTCGCCACCTTGCTTGAGCTTAAAACTACACTACTGAGCATATAAAGAAGGGTGAGGATTTTAGTGAATGCTTGGTCATCTTGTTTGAATCGCTCCTGTCTAAAGCCTGCAATGGGATTAACTGTGTGTAGAGCACAGCTGGATAAGCGCGTGTGTAGCTTCAGCCAAAAATACCGCTTAGCTGAGAGAGAGTGGTTGTGTGTGGAAGACTTCTGCTTCAGTCTTACTCTGCCATTTGCTGACCAAGGTTGAAAAGAGGGGAGGTGACTGACTTAGAGCTGTACTCGGTGCTGTGGCCAGCATGAAATGGGGGGAAGGTGAGGAGGCAGCTACAATCTCCTGTCATCTTTCTTTTTTTTTTTTTTAATATTTACTTTTGTCAGAAAGAGAAGACCTGTTTGGATTGATGAAAGGACCAAAGTTTCGAAAGGAGATTGCAGGAAAAGATGTATCCTTTTGTCCTAGAGCTCTTTCCAGGATGAAAAGGGCCTTGACCATCCCACCCACTCTGCACATCAGTAGAGGGGTGGTGCAGTTGTGTTTCACGGCTTTCAGAAGAGTGATCTGACTGTTGCCCTGAGAGGCTTTCAAGAGCCAGGATTGCTTTAGCTCTCTCTTTGATGCCACAGCCAATTTCTTGCTATTTCAAACCCTTCAGCACTTACTGCTTGCCCCTGCTGTGCCCCAGCCGTTCATGCCAGCTGGTGGACACTCTGGATGCAATCGCTGGAGAGTCCATTTTATTCTGACTCATCTCATTTAAATCCATGTATATGGCTCTTCAATGTTAAACTGCTTTGATGTTCCACTTTTTTGAAATTAACGTAGTGTCTGGTGCCATCTTGTGTCACAGAAGTAAATATCTAGAGCTGTCTCTTATTTTGTAACTTGGAAGAATAATGTGGGCTTTTACTTGCTTAGCTTTATGGTGTGTCATTGGGTGCAACACTGGTATTAAGGTGAGATCACCAGTGACATTCAGAGGTCTAGAATTTTGCATGAAATATGTTGTAAGCAGTTGAAAAATAAGTTCAAATATGAATCAGTGCAGTGCCACCAACTTCAGCAAAGCAATCAGTGCAGTGCCACCAACTTCAGCAAAGCTTGACTCTGACATGCAACCCGTGGGGCAAGCAGATGTGAGCAGTACCGGCTAAAGGCCATCCAACTTCAACTGAACTTGAGAGGAACTTTTTGTGGCAAGCACTGCTTGGTTTTATGTTACTTCATCACAATTTTACAAAGTTGTCCTTATCAGGGTTAACTCAACCCTTTCAGACAAGTGATTCTGGCCCCATCGCTCCTTGGCCCCTCTGGGCTGCAGGAGACAGAGAGGATGACAGATGCAGTGGCTGCTGCTGGGACAGGGCCTCTGTGGCTCTCTCCTGGGGTATGGGGTCAGTGTCATCATCCTCTGGAGCTGAGCAGCCAGCTGGGACGACAGGTCCCTTTCTCCCCACTGAGCAGAGCCTCCAGAAGGTGAGGGCACCACAAGGATGCACTGGGAGCACTGCCCTGACTTTTCCTTTATTAATGTTTGTGGCACCCAGTGGGAAGCTTAAAGGAAATTGCTCAAGTAGATGAAGAACTGTTATTTTTAGAAACATGTAGGTTGTTTCTTTTCTTTTCTTGATGGTGACAATGAAACTCTATCAAAGGCAGAAGACTGTTGGAAATGTTTTGTTGTGCAAAATTCAACAACGAAGTAGTTTGTGCATTACCAATTCACAAAGGAACAATTAATAGTTCTGTGGCTAATTACTGATTTGCTTTATGTATGTATCAAGCAACTGTTATGTTTTGCAGAATGTATTGTCCAAAAAAGTGAAGAATGAGAAAAGAATCTTTGCTTTTATAAAAGAAAGCAAAAAATGACACCTCCATCAATTACACAGTGAGTACCTACTTCTTCATTTTAATGAATAGATGCATCATCTCTATCTTCTAGTTCCTATCTTTTTGGTTTTTTTTCCTGAGTTCTCCCACTGTTCATTCAAAATATACATATTGAATTGCAAAATTAACTCAAATTACCTGCAAGAATTTGACCACTACATTTCACAGGGAAATGTTTCTTTTACGGTATTTCTGGTGGAAAAATATGGAAAATATGCTAAATTTGTGACATCCAGCCAGTGTGGCCGGCCTGAGCTTCCACTGCACAGCTCCAGTGCCTCCTTGTATGCTGATGGTCCCCAGGCATCTGAGTGTTGTCCCTAATAAAGCTGTGTTCTTTACCCAGTGTGCAGAATGAAACACAGAGTCAAAATATTTGTCTTATTCCTGTTCTGTGCAGAAAAGGATGCTAGGTGATAATTTGCGAATGAGTTACCTGCGCTTACACAACAAAGGTCATTTACACATGTCCTGACTCTCACATAACTCATTATACTGAGGTAGTCCCATCTTTTCATAGCAAATCTTCTTAGAGGTGTGTTTTTTCAGTATGATAATCTGCTAAGGTAACTAGAAGTCATTTCTCCATCCTATCAACCACCACCAAGTTTTTGGTTAACTTCATGTCTGGCTACAGTTCCTGTGTGAATCTGTTTCGATCAACGTTCTGTTCTTAGGGACTCTCTGTTACTGTGGTTTCAAAACAGACCCAGCATAGGTGCCTAATTTTTGGTGAATGTTTAACTCCCCTCCACATCATGAGAGCCCTGCTGGGTTGGACATCCTGCCAGGCTGACAGTCCTATACAAGCCACCTCATCTCTCTCAACTCTCTCCTCTGTCCCTTTTGCTTTATTTCAAAGTCACAGCTATAAAATAGCAATTTAATCTTATTTTGATTATTTACAGTCTGCTGCTTTCAGATCTGGAGCATGCCCTCTCTTGACCCTGCCACAAAAGCTGGACTGGGTTTTGGATATGAGAGTCTGATTTCAACAGGAACAGTTGAACATAAATTGTTCATTTTTCATATTGAAATACATTATTTTGGCTTACGGTTTAAGAAGAAATTTAGAGAGATGTAAAAGAAGCTAAGATGTACGAAGCTCTGTACCTTGAGAACGATTTATGAGTGAGAATACTACAAAAACTGGCCGAATTTGTGCGAGCTTTGTGTGCTATCACTAGATGTCACTCTCGACCTGAATTTAGTTTCAGACTTGCTTGTCGGAAGTTTTAATTTTAAATTATCCATCTATTGTCCTCGACCCCCCCTTTTTTTTTTTCTTGCTTAGAACCAGGATCAAAATGAGGTCAAATAGAAACACCTACGATTTGCAATGCCGTCCTTTTCTGTGCTAGATACTCACTGGGGAAATTGAAAAGGCAAAACCCCCTGAAATCGGGTTTCCGCCTAACAGGTTTGGTTTGTTTTCCAGTTTCATCCAAAACTTGTTGGCACAGTCATGCCATTTATCATGTGAAATGAAGAGGAGGGTGTCCATTTCAGCCCAAAAGATCTCCTCTGCTTCAAAGTCCTGAGTCTTTGCTTGTGCTAAAAAGCTAAGGTGATATTTAGGTGATTTGTGATTTAATTTAATAACGTTCTCTTTCAGATTGATAAGGATTTCTATTTTGATATTTCTTGGCTTCTTCATTGAGCCCCATTTCTTCAATTTCATTTCTTCAAAGAATCTTGAAGGGACCTTACTAATGTTGAAAATCCAAATAATCCCTGCAGTATGGCCCCAAATGTTCTCTGTGTCTTTAAAAATAAAGGTGCATATAAGACAATTATTGCTTTCAGATGTGAGAAGGACCAGATTGACAACTCCTCCCTTATCCCTTCTTCCCTCAGTGCTTCCCAGCTTTACTTGTTGGCATCACTGACTTCAAAGGAGGCACAAAGGATCTGGCTGAGAATGTCTCAGCTGTGGGGTGGAGCACCCTGGCAGGGCAGCTCACGTAGCAAATGAAAGGTGTCGGTCTCCCAGGGTTGTCAAACTGGTGGCTTTAAAATAGCAACTAAAGTAAAATTATCGAAAACTTCCAAACCACAATGTTTCTGTGGCAGGAGGAATGAGTGCATAGGAGGAAGGATGGATGAATAGACAGACAGATGGATGGCTGAAGACCAGTGCTTATCCACCCAATGACTGCAAACATTTAATGTGAAGCACAAGCCCAGCATTCCACAGGGTAGTTTCTGCTGGTCTCCTTTGCGCCAAGGAGCGTCTCTGAACCTGCTGCCTCTTTCTCACTGTGGAGATTCAGGCTCTGCTGAAGGTCTCCTTTGGTTTTGCTGCTGTTCAAGGCACTTTGGTCACTGAACAGTATGTATATGCCCTTTATCATACCAAACTTTAATGTCAGGAGGCTTTTTACACAGTATCTCAGTTAGTTCCTTCATGTACCCATTAACTTAGTCTAAGAAATGACACTTAGAGGGGCAATATGCTTCCTTTGGAGTAGGCATTCTATCCCTTCTAGCCCTCTCAGCCTTTTCTTCCTCTTTCCATTAAAAGAATGAACTGTTCTCTCTTAAGTTACTTATTTTTTTTTCCCCTAATTCTTTTTTTTCGTGATTTACCTTCAGCATTTCTACCCACATCACTTTCTGCTGATTAACACCCATCCTTCATATGCTCACTGTCATACTAGGTCAAAACCTCATATTACATGATGGAGTCATTAGGAGCTTTGGCTTTCTGTCTTCACCACCATTCCACAGAAAAAAGAGAGCCTACTTATAAAATTGGCTTAGGTAGTAATTTTGAGGTGAAACGAGGTGAAAAGCTTTTGTTTTTCAACTCTAAAATATTTTGTGAGAGCATTCCAGCTCTGCTGAAACTTTCACGCTTGAATAAGAATCAGAAATTTTTCTATGAAGTTAATGTGCTTTTTTTTAAGAAAAAAAAAAAAAGTAGTTTCATTCAAATGCTAATTTTTTAACCTGAAATGACTTATTTCATGATGTCCTTTTCTTGGGTATGAAAATGTTTAAGAAAATTTTTAAATGAAATGAGATAGACAAACTGTTTATTTTGGGTTGATTAAAAACATACTTATCCTAGGATTTTTTTGTTTTAACTTCCACAAAAAGTGCAAAATAATGAGTTCACACAGGGTTACCCACAATATGCAGTTGGTAGACTCCTGAAGATGTAGCGTTTTCAAAAGCAGGTAGGGAAATCTCTGGTTTCTGGCACGTGAAGTAACTCCCAAGCCTGTGAGGGCCCCAGTGAACAAGAGAAGCGAGATAACCCAAACCAGGAGGTGGACAAGGAGGTCCACACCTTGTGGATGGACACAGAAGCAAAAGAAGCTTAGAAAAAGCTGTTCAGAATGTCTGTCAGTACATCTCAGTCATCTGAATTGTCTTTTTAGCCTAAAAAAATCAAACGGAAAGTGTGGCAGCTGTGCACTGGTGGGAGTGGGACCACTCTTGAGGACCATGGCCAGCAAGTGAGCTGGGCAGCAGTGCTCTCGGAGGTTGTGGTGAAGCAGAGCACAGCGTTTCTCCAGGCAAAGGACTCTCCTGCTTGGCAGCAAACACACCAAGTGCTACAAGTACTGAAGAAGAGGGGAAAAGTGGTTACACAGCCATCTTTGACACCAGCTTTTTTTTCCCCCTGTTGTCAGAGTTATTTGTGTGGTTCTGAAGTAAAATATACGTTGCGCATCAGTCGAACAAAACACAAAGTCTTCTTGTTCTTCTGTGTTGGTTCAGAACCCTTTTCCCCATTCTTTTTGTCTTCACTGGAGAGCAGTTTATTCAAGTATCAATTTTTCCTAGGTGTTTGCTGCAGCACATGATTCTGGCATATGTTTGAATCGATTAACTGTGAAGGAAAAAGAGAAAATTATGCCAGAGCCTTTATTAAAGGAAGATGTAATTAATGACTTCAGATTAATTGAAAATGTTTGCTCTAAAAGTAGCAATTGAGCTCCATTCTGATTAACTGCTTTCTTACAGACTTTGTAACCTTGCAGAATGTGCTGTGCAGCAGGCAGTGGAGGGGATAGACCATCTAATATCTTTGCAGAACCTTTATAAAAGAAACCTGTCATCTTCCAATTCTACAATGTTCTGTGGTGCTATAATCACAGTATAAAAATAAGTTCCTTGGGATTCTTTAATTTAAAAAGAAAATCATAGTTCCTCGAGGGCTGAGAACTCTAAGGGAGAATAGGCCAGTGCTAGAAATTTGATTCTGAGTGAATGAGTTGCTATTTTATTTTAACCATAAGACTTAAGATAGCTGTCAAACATGTTTCCCATGATTTCTCTTTCCCATTTAGTGAAAAATTTTCATCCTGTTGTACTGGACATAGAAGAGTCAGACTTGAGAGCACTGAAAGAAAGACAACCTTTTATTAAATATTTCTTTAGAAGATCTGGACTTACGCTCTGTTACATTATTGGCCTTTGTTAAGTGAACATTCTTTCAGAGAATAGGACTTTTAATTAGTTCAAATTACTAAAACCTGTTTATATTAGCATATATTGACCTTCCTTTTCATTTGTATTGCCTTAAGTAATCTTAGGAGAATTCATTCCTAATCCTTTCCCTCCCACACATTTGTTATTATGGTCTCTCTTGGGTCCATTTGTGGTGTTTAGCAAACGTGAGTTTAAAGCTCTTGACTGTGAAGTTGGTGAGTCCTGCTATGGCTGTCAGAGCCTGCTCTTAGGCAGAAGTTTCAGATCTGCTGCTGGCATGTTGAAGACCTGCCTACAAGATGAGTGGGTTGGCCAACTCTGCACCACGTCACTCTCCACAGCTTGTCTCTGGTTTCCAACCCAAATTCAAGCTGCCTGTGCTTGCCTCTTACTTACATTTGCAGTGCTGTCTTTTGGCTGAGCTCTGGCAGATAAATCAGATGAGCTCCTCAGCAAAAGCTCCATAACTATGTCAGCTGATAAAGCAAGTGGCATTTATACACATGGGTATGGGGGACAGGGCCAAGGAGCCCTGCGCTTGCACCCAGAGTGGTCCAATGACACCTCTTCTGCGCTGAACTTCTCAATTTCCTCTCCCTGTGTTTCTTCTATTAAAAAATTGCTTCTAGGCTAGTAGAGGAAGGAGACTTGTCATCAGAGCAAAATGCTTCAATTCCCATCCCTTCAAAAAAAAAAATTACATTGTGGGAGACATTTGATGACTTGTGATTTTCCCTTTGTCTCTTTGGAGAAGAAGAAATTTCTAAATAGGAAGAGTCCACCTTCCAGCCATGTCTGTTCAGATCTTTTAACGTCTGAATTAATTTCAGTATTTTTTACTGTCTTATTAGAAGTCACCATATATAGCTGGGGAAACTGAGGTGTATTTTCTTTGTAGCCACTGAACAATTTTTGTTGGAGCCAGGGTTAGATTTTGGTAATGCCTTACTGTTAATTCCTTTTTCTAGTCACTAGACTCTCTCCTCCAATACAGATAGCAAAGGCAGAGTTTAAAATGCTGTTTATCTTTACAGGAATTTTGTTCATTAACCTGCAGGTGCCTTTGTGCTTTCATCCAATACGCACATATTCATGCTGGAGCTTGAAGACATGTGTTAAAGATTGCTGCCATGCATAAGAAATATTGTTGTGAAAATTGAGCACTGTATTTGTAATTCCTCAGGAAAACTTTGTTACATTTAGTATGAAATTTGTTTTGGTAACTAACTTTTTGGGTGTTCAGGTAGGTGCAATGTACAGTAATAAATCACAATTTAAATTTAATCATAATTCAGCATTCATGGCTTGGTCATTTCAGAAAGTCCCTAGAACATAAATATCAATTCAGGAAAAGCAACCAAACAACTTCTACATTTTTGTCTTTTCACAGAGCTGTGATAAGGAAGCAAAGCATCACTATTGTTTCTTTCAGTTCTCGTCATAAAAGGAAGTAACACTTAATAAAAGCCATTGGCTGCAAGATTTCGTGAGAGAGAGAGAGAAGGAGAGAGAAAGAACGAGAGCCGTGCTGTGGAAAAGCAGGTGTGATTCTTGAATAAACTATAGTTTGCAACCTTATGGGATGCTGATGAAACAAATAGACTTTTCACAGACATGGATAATACAAGAACACAAGACACCTTTTCTCAGGTAAAGGCAGAAACTGTTATGACTTGTGTGAAAGTGCTGTTTGTTGTGCGTAGCTGAAGAGATCTCAGCAACTGAAAATGGCTTTGTATTTTATTGGCAAGGAATTTGCAGTCGATTGTTTAATGAACTTGATTCTTATGTGATATGAGCTCAGACTGGTCTAATATATCAGAAAGTGTTTGCAGAAGGTGTGTGTGAAACAGTATTTTTCTGTGCTTTCTTCTTAAGAAAGTTGAAATGTATGAGGCTTTCCTGATACAAAGAAAGGGGCAAAGTGGAAAAATCGGTCTTTCTATTGCCGTGCTAGAGAGGATTTATTGATACTATATATTGTCTGAACTAAAAATTTCCATAAGGTAATTGGAGGGGGGAAAAATTGGTTTATATTATAGGCAAATGCATTTTTTTTGATGATCATACTGGAATATGAAGTGATTGATATGCCAGAATTGATTATAAATCAGCTTGCAGCACTACTAAATTTGTCTGAGTGCCTGCCAGATATATAGTCATTATAGCATTCTGCTTGTTTCAATACTTGCATGTTTGGAAGTCTGTAATCTGGAGCATTAAGCAGTGGAAAACTTCTCTCTAACTAGGATAGCTGGTGGCATGTATTGGCAGAGGTTCCCTGGTGTGTGATTTGGAGTAAAGAGTAATTAGGAGAAATAATGATTGTGTTGTTTGTTGGCCGAGAAGGTGTGATGGAGTGGTTTAAATTCCTCCTGGGCAGCTACCGAGGGTGACTTGGCCAGCAAGGCAGGAGAGCTGGGGAGGATCCAGCCCTGTTTGCACTATTTCCCTTTTTCACTGAGAAGTACGAGATGTTCAGTGAAAAGATTTACTAAGGCAAGACTCTAGACAAACTCAGAGCAATTGCATAAACCAGGGTGAAATCTTTGTATTGCTCTTTAATTCGTCAAAGAGGAAAAATGGCTCAGGACAAATTGCTGCCTTTGGTCGCCTCCACACAACATCAACCTCCTTGGACTTTGAACATTTTTGTAGTGGGCAGTGTAACAAGTGATCTAAAGACAGAGTCATTTAGCTTGACAAATATGAATTGCTTCAACTGAAGTAATAGCACCTCAAGTGTAATAAAATTGCAGGTCCGGTCTGACACTATTCAGTATTACAACGTGCTGAGGTGCTGGGATCCGTTTGGAGAAGCTGTGAACGGCAGTGGTGTTGAAAAGACACAAATCCAGTCTGGATGTGTTTTTCCCTTTCTCTGATGTCTACAGCTCGTATGTTTATTGCTTGGCACTGATGCATGGGCCTGAGTTGCGGCTTATGAATCATTGCTCTTATTTCTTACTTCAGGTACCGCTGGGGGAGGTCAGGGGCAGCACAGATATGGAAATAACCAAATGTTTGCTACCAGAAAGAGCTTACGTGAATGAGAATCAGAACACAGGAAACTGTAGCCAGATGGTGCCACTTTTCCCTTTCTTCCACTCCCCAAGGCCCACAATAAAGCGTATGCAGAAAGCTCAGGTTGTACGATCGCCAACGTATTTACAAAGCTAAGTGGCACCTGAGAAAAATGTGTGCGTTAAACTTTTTGTAAACTCCTTTTAAAACCTGTCTGTTTGTCTTCCTGAGGTTTTTCATCTAAGTCTTCTGAGAGCTTGATAAGATCACGGTGCAAGGTGGAATGGTTGTCAGACCTTTGCTTTTCCACCCTGCTTTACTTTAATCAACAACTTCAAAGTACTTTATCCCTATGGCTTTGCCATACAATTTTTATTAGACTTTTTGTTAAAGGCCATCTCTCTCTGGTGACTGATTTCCCCTTCCCCCCACCCCCATCTTTTCCAAGGTAGCTTAAAGTAGATTTTCACTGTATATTTACCAAGGGATCAATTCCATTTAAATAAGGCCAAATGGTTCCATATCTTCTGATATGTATATTCATGAACGTGTACACAGCCTCAGGAGCAGTTCTTATAGCCTCCAAGATGGGCTATTGTTGTTAGACTACGTATTAGAAATCCAATGTTCTGCTAATCTGGGATTTCTAATGACTTGACTATACATATTGGGCGGTCAGTCCAGCACAGATGTGGGTTCAGAACAGTCTGCTCCTTGCAGTTACTATCAAATGTCAACAAGTGCAGAGGACTTGTGAGATAGATCAGCTTCCTTGGTTCTTGCTGGTGATTTGAACCTGGGTATTTGTGGGTTCTGCAGAACTACTGGATGAGATATGCTCTATCAGTGCACATTACTTTGAGACTGCATCTATACTTAAAACCAAAATCATCGTAGGCAGACTAAAGCATCAAGATGGAAGCAATCTGTGTGAGAATCAGAGCTCACCTTTTCTTGATCCATCTACAAACATCTCAAAGCTTGGGAATATGTTTCTTGTATAAAGCAAGATTAGAAGACCAAGGCTGAGCTGAATTTTCCTGTATTTTCTACTTAGCAGGAAGTAGCCCATTAATAAAAGAGGATAAAAAAATGCCTGTGGGATAGGGATGAAGTACACCCTGAGGTATGTCTTCCTCACCACTCATACAAATATGAAATCCCTCAGTTAAATTTCCTGCTACTGAGCCATTTGGAGCTCTGTCTGTTTTCATTTTCAGTACTGTCTGAGTTCCTGATACTGGGAGCACAATGAATATTGCCAAGTCTCTTTTTGAAGGGCAATTACTTTGTGAGTTTAAGAAAGAACCTGGAGACTTGGCATAAATAGGTGTCCAACTAACCAATCCTGAGGAAGTTGACCTTGTTTGGAAAATGTAATGTACTTTTGTAGGGAACTGTTAAGAACGCAGCTAAAACATTTATACAGATGAGGACTGTATTCTGCTAAATCTGTTTAGGAGGAGAGTGACAAAGAGAAATAGCCCCTTTTTACCTAAATATTTTGCTAGGATGATTTATTAACATACCAGAATCCCGGAGAGGTCAGAAATAATACATTAGCCAATGGATGCTCGTTGGGGTTTTTCCTTAAACTCTCAAACTGTGTTTTGATTAGAACATAATGAAGAGTTTGTTTGTTAAATGTTCCAGCTTATTAATGTAAAATTCATGGAGGTTCTGGATTCTCCATTAAACATGCATGAAATCAGCGTTGTGTTCTCCATATTGCACTTCATACTTTTTGCTTAGCAGGAGTTAATTAATACGATCTAATAAACCTCAAGTTTATATAATGAAAAGAATCTCATTCAACATTTAAGAATTTTAACAGCCCAATTCCTGCTTGTAAAAGAAAGATACGTATCAAGACGTTAGGGGACGAGATGAGATTGTAAGCCTGTGAATAGAAAGAGGCATGCTCTTCTCCAAAATAATTAGATGTTACTGTTAAATAGTCTGGTAATCTTTGCAGGATTAATTGGACTATCACGTTAATAAGAAAATATGATAATCCTTGATAGTTCTTATCGCTGTGGATTGTTTTAATTGCTGTAACTAAAGGAATAGAAGATCATTATTTTAGTAACAAACTGGAATACTTCTGTGTGAACCACTTCCTTATTCTGTTTCTGTCCATTTTGTAATATAATGTTTAAGTTATACCTCAATACACCAAGAAATTACAAGTCCTATTCACACTTACGTTTTTGTTTTGAAATCAGGGATCAATTAATATATTCAGGACATACACTGCATGTTTCTGTGGTGGCAGGACACTGAAATCAATGGCAGTTTTGCTCTTGCACTGAATGTGGCTAGTGTAAAAGTATCCCTGAATGCTTTTGAAAATCTCTTAGGAGCTACTTCAAAGGTAAAGGGCCTGTATTTGGGCAATTCGAATTGCACCCACTGAATTGGCACTCACAGCAATGTTCACAAAGTCGGTCTCTTATCGTATAAAAGTGTTTTACATTTTTTTTTTAAAAAAAGGATTCACTATCTTTACGATTTTTAATGTAATCTGTCCATGGAAGCCAATATTTGGAGGAGAACAAAGAGATGGTGGAAGAGGATGTAAACCTGATTTAATAATGGCTTAGGCATGGCACAAAAAAGTGAAAGCTGAATATGTCGGCCATTCATTACACAAACCATTGGTACAAGCTGGAAAATAATTCACACTGGGACCTCTTACATTTTTATCGAGGTGCCTGCCCTCCCACCTTTGTAATACCAGTTGTAATATAAAGCTTTCCATATATGTTTTCCCCACCCATGCACTGTAGCATTCCGATCAGGTGTACTTCTAGCACACATGGGGCAGGTGACATTTTAAGCATTGCAATCCACAGGAAAAATGGAAAAGTTTCAGTGCTCGACTTATGACACTTACACTGAGGTCTCTGTACACATGCACATATATGTGTAGCACGCCTAGAAATCCTGCAATCTTAATTTTTATTTTGAGTGCTATCTGCAGAGATATTTTGGTAGGTATTTGAAGAAAATCCGTAGCAGGCAATTCAAAGACCATGATAAGATTAGTTAATTTAATATTGCACCATCTTAATGTGGGGCAAGTGAGGCAGCAAAATCACAGAATCCGTGAATTTTAGCGATACATCATATGTTTAGATAGCCAAAATTCTAACTTCTATTTGTAAGCAACTGAAGTGAGATATAAAGGAAGTGTGAGTGGAAACTCATAAAAACACTATTCAAAGATTGCTGTGAATTTCTATTTGAAGATGCAGAGGTGTGCAACTGTGTCTTTATACTCCAAGAGTGCCCTTGGAACCATCCACCTCAGCTTCAGTTGTCAGTACTAAATAAACTCAAGAGACAATTGGCACCAAATGGTGCGGGGTGGAAATAATAATGATCGTGAGTGTGCTGATCGTGTTTGATCTCCACCAATATTGAAGAACTGAAGCACTGCAGCCTTGGCTCTGCACAGCCAAGGGCATCTCCTTTCCTGCCTTGGATTTTCCAGTCCCTTAGTACAAGCCTGGCTGAAACAGGACCTAGGATGTATCTTAGGATTTGGAAAACATAATTGTATTTCTTCTGAGGTGAGGCTTGCTGTCAAAGGTTTCTCTGTAGGTCTCGATCTTTGGTACTTCATCGCAAGGAACGCTGAGGCTGCGTAACACTCTATCAGAACTGACACTGCCTGGTAAAGTAGCACGTGGCCTCCTGAAAGCAGGGGTTTTCAGGGAGCATCTCTGCATTGGAAATAAACTCTCACAGGCTGGATGAAGTTTTCTGAACTCTTTTAAAACCACCACTTTCCCTGAAAGTGATGCTTTGAAAAGCTGTGAAAACATCTCTTCTTTGCACTCAGGCTTGGACTTCATTAAAATGGAAAAGAAATATGCAAAGTATGGGTCAAGTAAGAAGGAGGTTAGGTATGGCACATATCTAGTAAGGCACCTGTCAAAGCACCATCCAAGGCTTTTGCATCTCACAGTGTTCATAAAACTTTGTTTAATTCTTCTCAAAGATGCTCAATAATGGGAGATTCCGTGATCTTCTCTAGACATCTCAGTGGTTAGTGTTGTCCTTGCTGTTTTCCAAATATCTAAGCTGAACCTCTTTTGGTGTAATTTAAATTGTATTTCTTCTTATCCTACTCCCCAGGGCACAACCTACTCTTGTTCTTTTTGTAGCAGCTGTTTCTGCACTGGAGGAGTGTGACTCCCCCAGCCTGCTCTAGGCTGTGAAATCCTGGTCCTTGCTTTCCTTCCCCATAAATCGTGTCTTTTTTCAAAGCTCTGATTATTTTCATTGTTTTGGTCTGGACTCCTCCAACATGTCCAGCTTTTTTTCTGGAGATATCGAGAACTTCACACACTCTTCCAGCAATTCATTAATAAGTGCTGGGTACTGAAAGATGACTTTTGTTTTGCATACTGTGCTGCTCTCTGTAACCTCCCAGTGGGATATTCACTTTTATTGCAACAGTACGATGTTGGTAACTTGTGTAAGTTTGTAAGCTGCTCTAACTTCTTGGTCTTTTTTGGAAGAAAATATGTTCCTCAGCCAGTCCTTGTGAAAAAGGTAATTCCTCCTAAACTTTTTCATGATGATTTTTTTTTTTCCCCCACTTGTTGAACTGTGTACTATTACTTCTCTCATTTGTCAAGCCTGTTTGGAATTTGAATCCCTCTTGCAACTCACTTGCAGTTCTTTCCACCTTCATGTCAAAGACTGCAAATTTAATAAACAGGATCTCTAGTCCGTCACCAGATCATTATTGAAAATACTGAATAGTACAAAACGAAGTCAGTCTCCTGTGCAACACTACTCAATATATACTTTGAGTTTTCACAGTGAAACTCTGGTAATTACTTTTTGAGTGTCGTTTCCTGACAAGTTCCAAGTGGTTTTAGAGCAGGGAGGTCCATGCTGGTCTGTTAAGTGGTGTTCAAAGGAAACTCTGGAAGTATTTGCTTTGTGTGATACCTATAAATCGTCAGTTTTTCAGAGGGAACTTTAAGAAATGTTTAGGCTTTGAGATTCCTCAATATGGTGATATTTTCAAAATGGGGAGTAGGTAGACTAGTTTGTATTGCACACTCTACTACAGATATCTCACTAGACACCAGTTTATGTTTTAAGTTCCTAAGTATTTTTGAGACTTGCTCTTGGAGATTTTTTTTGTTGTTGTACTTAATCACTATATATACCTTTATATCAATAAAATAAATTATAATAAAATATATTTGGGGTCCTCCAGCCACTATTGAAAGTGGCAGAATTTCTGCTGTTTTCAAAGAAATCAAGCTACTGTTTGATGAATACCTTATTCTTTGAATAAATGTTGACAGATATTATTCAGCCAGATATAGATCTGGACAAATAATGCAAAACATGATTACAGATGGATAATTTATTTGATAAATAGCCGCTCTGTTTGACAAATATTATTAGTCTATCTCTATGACTGGCTACAAAAGGTGGTATTGCCCCATAAAAATATCATATCAGTCATCTGTATTGATATTTCATGTAAATTATAAGTGAAGGCTTTTCAGGTGCCACAGTTATAAAAGACAACCACTCCCCTGTAAATATATGGGAGCACTCAGTACACTTCAAACCTAGTAAAAGTGAATACATCAGGTGATGAAAGTTGATAACACCAGACTGGAACTTTTAAGGCAACCCAGGTTGTGTCTGCTGTCTTTAAAATCACTTAAATGACACGTTCAACATGCAGGCAGAGTGCAGCTCAGCATAATATTGTGAGGAAGTCAAATACCCGTAGTAAGCCAGTGCCTTTGATTTTTACAAAAAGAAAAAAAAAAGAGAAAGAAAAGAAAAAGTGTTTTCTTTAAAAGCACAGCTTGGAAAAGGAAGTTGCTACTTGAAATTTCATCACAGGTCAATTGCTGCATTATATCCTGGCACTTATTTTTAAGCTTTTGCACTGTCCTTGCTTTTCAGAAAGCGTTGTGAACTGTAGCTGGAAGGCACTGAGTCAACACAAAATCCCCAGAAGGCTTTACCTCAAAGTTGCTTTATCCTGTTGTTCTGGACAGAAACCAAAACCTTCTGTTATTAAAAACTGTATTAAAAAAAAGAACCCTACACTTCAAAATAAAAATATGACCCTGTACTGGATAAAGTCAGGCATGTATGTTAAGCCAGCATTATTTCTTCTTTTTTATGTGGACAACACCAGCCTTCAGTCAGATTTATGCCCAGAAATTAATGAGATCTCTGTAAAATAATATGTAGTAGCCACTACTTGGCTCTTTCCTCTTGGATTGAGCCCCCTTGTCCCTGGAAGTGTTGATCTTAGCAGTGCTAAAAGGGAGACATTACTGTGGAAGGCACAGGATGAAGAAGCCCTCTCAGTCCAGCCTTCCCTTCTGGTTCCCACGGCAGCCAGGAGCTGGTTTGTCTCACTCCTTGCAGCAGGAAGATGAGAATGTTTAACACTGTTAATGTTTAATAAGGACAAGTGCAAGGAATGCTTAACAGTGGAAAGCTTGACTAGACTTGAATAGAAATTTCTCCCCATTCGTACAGGGAGCAGGATTTCTGCATGACTTGGTTTTGTTGTCACAGGAAATGATAGAGCTCAGTGCACATTAGCTATGATCTTCACCTAAGTAAACCTGAAATAATGCCTCACAGAATGGCGCCAGCATTTGTAATGATGAAGATCNCTCTATGTCTCCATGGGTGTAGGTGCACACGTTCCAGGAGTCTTTTTATATTAGATTGCTGTCATATTATGTTGATTCAGGTAGGATGGTCCACAGAATAAGAATAAGCAGAGCAAAAACCACATAGCTCCAATTGTTCTGTAGGCAATGGAGGGAAAGAGTTGTCAGATAATGAGACAGGTCTTGCATGCTGTGAATTGCCCGGGTATCTCCATTGACTGTGTAAGAGCCACGGCAATCCTGCAGTTGATCGGGGAATGTGAACCGGTGTCTGTTAGAGGACGAGAGTCAGGAAGACGTTAGGCTGTCTTATCCTTGAGCAGTTACCCGTGTCCTGCATGCCTCCCGCTGCTCTACTCAGTCAACTGTAAATGGCTCAGATGACGTGGCTTTAACCCCTCTTTCTTGGTTGATGCTGAGAAGGTCTGGGGACCTTTCTGGAGTCGTTAGAGTAATATTTCCACAGCGTGGAGACTACACACAAAACCTTCCTATACCTGTTAGGGCCTCCTGTGAGACTATGCTGGGTAAATGCAGAATGGCAGGAAGCCCTGGAAGGGGTCATGTGGAGTAATGGGTTGGCAGCTGCCCAAGAATAAGCCAGAAATCTCGTATCTCATCTCTAAACACCCTTTACACCATGTCTAGACCAAAAATATAAAAATCTCACCCTGCAGAGTAATGGACATACAGAGAATGCCTGGAGCCCCACACTCTTCCTTCAATTGTGAGCGTTGATTTTTCTTTCAAATCACTTAGGTGGCTACACTGAATTTTTAGTGGGTGATGAAAATTTAATCTGTATTAAACAAGCTTCTTTAATCTGGCAGGTAAACAAATACATTATTAACACAATCTCATTTGTTTCCTTAATGTGCATGCTTTATAATAGAAGTATTTAATTTTTTTCGAAGTTTTGTTATCCAGTCTTGTACAAAAACGTTCTGTTTGGCTGCACCAGTCGTATCCTATTAGGCAATATAACACGATCTGACTTGGTGGCATTTCAGCAGATAATATGACAAAAAATTGTTTCTTTTTAAGAAAAAAATAATAGCCAAAACAAACATGGGAATGAGCATTACAGAAATGGTGATGTGCTGAGAGAAAAGCCCCACAGATACAAAACGATAAAGGTCAGGATCTGTTACTCAAGTCTTGTTTGCAAGTAAAAATACCATGCTAACGCGTGGCTGTCAAAAACCTGAGCAAGCCAGACAGACTTCTGACAAATAATTTTGATAGTGCTCATAAGCTGAAAAGTGCCTTTTTTTGTCTCACTTGTCTTTTTGAAATGCTTGCTCTTGCTGCTTACAGATGTGCACAGAGAAAGAGAGTTAACAGAGACATTAAAACGACAGGGGGCTGTTAAAAATAACCTGTACCAAGCACGGTCTTTTGTGTGCTCTCTGGGGAGTGCATTAACTGTCAGTAGTCTAACTTGCTAACTAACTGTCTGGAATTTGCTATACACAAAATGATTTGCTTCTCTTTTGCAAACATTCTTCTTCATACATTATAAAGCAAATTAAGAAATGTTACCTGTTGTTTTCATGTCTTGGGTAGAATTTAATTCTAGTCTAAAGGAGACTTTGGTGAAGGTAAGCAGAAGGAAGAGTTGAACACTTCATAGAGCCCAAAATTTCCAACTTGTTTGGGAAAAAGGAAAAGAACCCGAACAAACAACAAACCTCACAACTTTTGAAAATTTTCAACAATGCAAAACACGGCGAATTACAAGAAAATATCTTGGTTTTAATAGAGAGATGGTGGCAAGGTTTTCTGGTCCTAGATAGAGTGTTTGGCCAGAAAGGCAGACCTTAAAATAGCTGGTGCTTGGGGCCGAGGATGGAGCCTGCTTGCATGACACCCAAATCACCTGTAGCCTAGAAGAGAAAATTCAAAACCTCATATTTTTCAAGTTGAAACTTGTTTTCTTGGGCACTCTTGGGAAGAATCCCTGCAGATGCGCACAGTAGATTGTGTAGCTGGACAACACCAAAAGATTCAAATGAGAAGCAAGTTTGTGTAATGGAGTGAAGAAAATAAATACTTCTCTTCTTTATGTTAATCAGACTGTGTCTTCGACAGAAGGCACTGATGTTATCTCTATGTTGTCAGCGTTGTCCTGACGCAAAATCTTCGAACCTTTCCACGTACAAAAGGGCTAACAGTTACAAAAATACTATCCAACTTCCTATCAAGAATTGCTACCCTGTATAAAAAGGATCTTGCAATTTAAAGCTATCAGAGATTAGCCTTAAGGAAACTATATTTTTCGATTCAAATATATCCCTATTCTTCTTAGTTTACACAGAGCCTGTTCAGTGGGGAATTATCTTGTTAAGATCTAATCGTATACAATGTATGTGTGGTGTAAATATATGGCCATTTAAAATTCAAATACAGAATGTGGAGGTCATTGTAGGAGCCTTCTGTGCCTCGGCAAGTGTGAATGAATTATCAGGCTGCTTTCATTCTTTCCTCACTGTTCACATTACTATTTGCAGCTGGTGGCTATGCCATAAGTTACCTTTATACTAGCATTGAAAATTCTAAGGCTTTAAAAACAAAATATTTCTTCTTTTACTCCCAGTTTTATTTGTAGGCTGTAAAAACATACAATATGCCTGTTGATCAGAAACTGCTTGAGATGTTAGAAATTTGGTCAGCTGCAGTGCATTATATTACTTGGAAAAAGAGAGAACCTGTGGATTTACTGGTCCCTGCCCAGTGTGTGGTGTAACTGGTTACTTTTCTGTTGCCCATCAGACTTTTGCCAGGTGACTGTGGTGCTTGAATGGATGGGGAGGATCTTGTTCTGCTGCAAGGCTGCATTGTTGGGGTTTTTAGCAGAGAAGCTGCTGTATCTGTGGAGAGCTGTAGGCGTAGGTAAAGCAAGCAGCTGGTTAGGACAGGAAGGTGCTTGGGGTGGGAAAGCAGCTGCAGCCCTGCTGCCTGCCTGCTCTGCCCGCCTCAGAGCCCTGGGAAGCAGCTTGGTGGCTGCTACTGGGGTGCCAGTCACGAGTTTCAGGTGGAAAAACTGGCAGCTCTCAGAAGCCCTAATTTCTACCCAACCTCCCGCTCCTAGGCAGCAGACTTCACTGTTTGCCTGTATTTAGCTCTTCGTCTTCTTTTTTCTACGGCAGGAAGAGCAAAACACCTTGGAGGTCTTGGTGCCTCATCCTTGGGAAAGCCAAATTCAAGTTTACCCGTAATGCTGAGATGCTTTGAGCTGCCTTGCTTTGAATCTGTTAGCCTTCTGGCAGCTCCAGCAACAAGGATGCGTGGAAGGCTCCCTTCCCATTCCCAAGACAACTCCTCTGCCCCTTCCTCTTGGTCCTGCAACAGCCTGGACAATGCTGCTGGGGTGGACTTTTCACTTTGCTGCCCACATGGAAGAGCTTGAAAAAGGTGATTTGAAAGAAAGATTTTATTGATGAAACTTTTCTCCTGGTGGTGAAGTCATTCTCCAGGGGGTAGGAAACACTGTATGTTGCAGCTAATTAATTATTGCAGCTAAGTTACTGGATAAAAACATCCGAAGTTCCTGAGCTCTCGTGGTAAAAACCATATAATCCTTCCAAATTCCCAGTTCTGCTACTGTTGAGGAATGGATATCACACGAGGGAAGTCTTTGGTCTGTCTCAGAGGGAGGTTGTTTTTTCCTTCTACGAAGTCTGTGGAAGAGTTTTACCAACAGCGTAAGCAGCTGTAGTTCTGGATCCCTGATTACTCCACTTGCCTTTTTACTTTGCTTGATACATGTTTGGCATCACAATTCCCACCTGGTTCGCTTTAAAGCAACATAAATTTGTGTGTAAGCTTATTGACAGTGCAACCTCCCATTTTTAGTGAAAGAAAAGGGACGTGTACTGCTGGCTTGTTAATGTGTTTAGATAAGT
This sequence comes from Baryphthengus martii, assembly GCA_013396935.1. Classification (NCBI taxonomy): domain Eukaryota; kingdom Metazoa; phylum Chordata; class Aves; order Coraciiformes; family Momotidae; genus Baryphthengus; species Baryphthengus martii. Next base: position 119,645 of record VWZK01016231.1, read on the forward strand.
TCATGTGACAGCTGTACCTGCTGGTACCAACATCAATTTTTTTCCTCTCTTCATCCTGAAAATTTCGAATGGTTCTGTCTTTGCTTTCGTGTTGCCTGTATGCAGTGCCCTACACTAAGGGTAAGACACAGGCAAGCATGCAAAATTGTTGTTTTCACTTCTTGCCAGATTTTCTAACTAAAAAATATTTCCTCCTGGCAGTTCTATCTCCAGATATTACCACCCCATCTTCTAAAACTCTAAAAGTCCCTGTATATTTGATATCTTGTAGACTCTCACCAGGTTTCAAAGGGAGATTATATTTGCTGGGCAGGTTGTCGATGGAACATAAAATATGAATGAAATTGTAATTTTATGGCAGATACCGTAGCTGTAACTGTCACAAGCACTCTGTGTCCTCAGTAGTCAGATGAAAAAACCAGTCTCTAAAAACATTTGATTGACTTTTTTTTCCAGTTAAGCCAGGAAAAAATCCTCAAAATTATGAACATGGTGAAAAATAAAGAAGTGAGCATTGAAGGAGCTTTGCATTTGGCACAGAAAGAGGTGTATGCTGAAAAGGTAAGATCTCTCCTTCCATTTTGTAAGACATTCAGATATTCGAGCACGTTGTGGAAACCCTGTTTAAGTGTTAGCAGCATGCCTGTATTCCTTTCAAAGATGCAGTCCCAACTTGTGCAAACTGATACACTCCAGTTTATAACTAAATATGTCAGATACTAATGGCTAATGCTACGTGTATCCTACTTAACGGATCAGCTACACTGATGTCATTACCTGGATTCAGCAGTTTAAATCTAGATCAGGTGTATCCGTATGAGTTTCTTGTTATACCAGCTGCAACATCAAGTACTGTAACAATAAATGTGGGCAAAATCCTTGGGTGGATACCGGGAAGCACCTCAGGAAAATGATGGCTCTAATCTCTGAGGGTTCTTCTAGTGGTAGGTTGCCCTTGGGACATGACTAGTCACTATAAGAGAGTCTGACAACTCTGCGTTCTGCATGGCCACAAGAATGGCTGGCTACAAAGTACAAAGCCTTGGCCAGTCTGATTTCAATTTTAACATTGCCTGTGGCTGTCTCTGACCTTCCACCAGGCAAAAGTGGAATCGGCATAAAGGTGGCTTAAAACTGTTTTGGCTTAAAACAAGCTATCTTGGGGTCCTACAACAAGATAGCTTTGCTGAGAATACATCAACAAGAACAAGAGGTCTAGTCAAGTGATTTCTTCAGGCTCAGATTGAGACACAAAATTTTCATTTTTCTGCTGTTAAAACCGTCATCTTTTCACTGACAATCAGAAGTGGATTGTTAACATCTTTCCATTTTATAGAAAGCATGAAAGTTCTTTCCTGAGAAAAGTAGAAGGTGATAATGGTGGTCAAAAATGGTTTGAGAATGAGGAGTACATTAATTGTGTACATCAGTGTTGTATCTCTCCCTGTAAGTCCTATCCAGTATCTCTCCCATTGCAACCTGTGTCCGTCATCACCACAGAAATACCAGCAGAGATTTTTCAGCAGAGAAATAGAGAATTTTCACTATTTCCCCTTCTACTCTGGCTTTTTGAACCAGCCTCCTCACTGGAACAGTTCCAAGAAACAGTGAAATCTTATGATGTGCTACTGAAATTTTTTTTTGTACTGTAGAAGCTGATAGTGATTTTGAGATAAATTTGGTGCTTTTTGGAATTTTAAAAAATAACTTTCTATACTGCTTATTAATATTTTGGCTGGAAAGAAGTAGGAAGGGAAGCAAAATTAAATACTAATAAAAAACCAGCACAAGTTTTGCAGAAGGGATACAGTCCAGAAAAATATTAAACTCAGCAGTGTAAGACTATAGAAAATAGAAATATATTCTCAGAGTAAGAAGAGAAAGGGTTCCTTTTCTACATCTCCAGTGTTAAAGTTTTTGTGATAGCTAATTACTAGAACGAAATCAAATTTAATATCTCTTGATTATGACCTTCCCCTCCCTACATTTTCCTGAAGATTAAAAAATTAGTCATTTTCCATGTACAGAGTGTAGCTCTGTAAGGGATCAGAAAACAAATTGTATACTCTCATATAATACCAAGAAACAAAGATCTTCCATTTTATCACACTGCATTCAAGGGTCTGTAAATATCTTTCTTTAAAATCACCTATGGTTCTCTTTCTGCTTAGCCCATTTAATAGACTGCTTGAACTCTTCTGTTTTAAAATGTCATTAGTACAATTATGTGGGTTCTCTCTTCTCCTTCCCATCTTCCTGATTTCTGCTCTCCCTTTCACCTTCCATCCCAATCTGTGATCCCTTCATTAGTTCGGCAACACTTGTGAATATTTTGTGCTTGTGAAAATCACGTCAGGAGGATATTTCCCTGAATCTTCTTGGGTAGTCTTTCTGCAAAGCGCCCAGTGCTGTTTGAACGCTCTTCACTGAGGGAGATTTCACCTAAGAACACGATTGGATTTGAGTGGACAAAAATTAGCACAGTGTTGGATGTATTGCTGATTTCTGGCCTATTTTTCAGGATCCACAGGATTTGCTAACTGGCTCACAATTTAACTTCATTATCTACAAATACAAACACTATCGGTGGCAGAAACGAATTTTGCAGGTAACTTTAAAAATTCGCTCTTTTGAAGAAATATATAAAAAAATATAGTCTGCTTAGGTTGCTTGGGAAATGTTATGAGAGAGGTCACTGAACCATGAGATTTTTTAGGCTATAGAGAGGTATAAGATATTGAGCAACCTTTCTACCTTTTACACCACAAGTATTTCGGGGTTAATATCCGAATCCTCTCTGCTTAGTCTCTGGGAAGGCTGTAGAACCGACTTGATGATTTAAGACATTGTTTCACCTCTAAAAGTCATGATTTGTCACGAAGATGATTGATTATAATAGGTTCTGCCTGGGAGTTGTTCTTATTAGTTAGCAACAGTAAATGCATACAAGTGATGTAGACGTACTTAAGTATCTGCCCCTTTTGACAGGACATCGTTTAAACTCTACTTTCTAAAGCCTTGGGGAGAAATGTTCCTGAGAATATTCAGAAGGTTCATTTGGCAGACTATGCGTTTCATTTCTGGGTAGTCTATTCTGTGACCTTTTTTTTTTATTTTTTTTTATTTTTTTTTACATTATGAACCCTTAAGGTTTTATTGACTTGCACAATATTAAAGCAAACTTCTGTCAGTGATACCTGAATGGTGTTTTCCTGACTGAAGTCAGTGACAAAAGTTTTACGTTGTCTCCAGGAACCTGAATTTCACTGATTTTTTTTTTTTTTTTTTTTTTTTTTTTTTTTT
>VWZK01016231.1:122994-147460 GCA_013396935.1 Baryphthengus martii
CAAAAGTGTTTTTGGTTTTTTTTTTTTTTGTTTACTACATCTTAACTGTAGAAAGTATAATCTCCTTATTTCCCTCAATATCCAGAGATTTTTGCAATGAAAGGATTATTTATTTAGGCATAAAGCTGATGGAAAAATGGAGGAGGCTATATTGCATGTGGAAGTTATCAGTCTGGGAATCTGTAGTCGTTTTATTCCAGTTCTCTAGTTACCAGCAGCCTTCAAAAGTCAGAGATTATAATGAGAATGGTTCTACTTTGGAGATTCCCTGTTATAAACAAATCAGAGGGAAAGTCCAGGGTGTTAGCAGGTTGGCAAATTGTAGGAATGAAAGGTGCCAAGAATTTCTTATGACTAAAGGTAAATACCTAACTCAAGTGAGAGCTGAGACTTTTCTGAGTTTCTCTTCTCCGTGGGCTGCATTCAGTGAAGCTGGGCGGTCAGATAATATTCACATTTTATGGTATCAACAAAGCTACTTCTGCTCAGCAGGGACTGCTGCACAGAACAGTTACTGGAATCTCTCTGTACCAGATTTTAACGCTGCAAATATAGATTGAGCAGTGGAAGAAGAAGGATTTTACATTGAAGCAAACAATTTTTATTTGTTATAGCTGTGAAACAGACATAAAATAGATTTATTGACTATTATCATCACTTCCTTAACCATTTGTACACATATGTGTACATGTACATACAGAGAAAAAAAATCTGTTAGATGGGTTCCAAACAAAACACTAATATTTATATCAGAAAGTAATCTCTTAATAATATCCTCTTTTCCCAACACAGAAGTGGTTGTTTTAAAAATAACCACCTTTATTTTAGTACTGGGACATAGGTTGAACCCGTTAGTAATTGAATCTCTGCTGGGATGGTCATGCCATTAGTTTGTGCTGCCACTACTGCTGAATGGGAAGTTTTTACGCTGGGTTGTATAAGACAAAGAGAATTTAAAAAGAAATAATATTTCAGAGTGATAAATAGGTGCATATTCATCAAAAGAGATAGGGAAACACAGTTACAATGAGTATCTGTTTGTTTTGTAACTAAACCAAATATAGTACAGTATCTTATGATGGATTGTAGTGTTTTATCCTATTCATTGGCAAGATAGATACACATTCTAAGCTGGTTCTTACATGGTAATGTTTGGGGTGCTGTCTTTCCCTTTCAATGAAGAGAAGTGATGGAGTCAAGTAATGAAGAACTTTCAATTCCAGATTGATTTCAACACAAGGACCATTTTTAACATTGAAAAAGGAATTATTAAGAAACAGTTCCCTTTCTCACAAGTGAAAGCCTGTGAGGATACTGAAAGGAGGCGCTTCAGCATTGTGTTTCATGGGCGACAAGATTATGAGCTGGAAGCAGTGTCTCTTGATGATAAAAGGAAGGTAGGTTTTTGCAATGACATACAGATTGCTACAAAAAACAGCTAATGTTATGGTAGTACCCAGCAGGTCCCAATCATGAATGAGAATTGTTATGCTGTGCTTTGTGCAAGCAAAGAAGTAGGTATGGCTTTATTCCGTGTATGTTGGTACATAGAACACCCCCAAGCCCTTCTCTGAAGGTCTGCTCTCAATCCACTTGTCACCCAGCCTGTATTTGTGCTTGGGATTGCTCCGCCCCAGGTACTGGACCTTGCACTTGGCCTTGTTGAACTTCATGAGGTTGGCATGGGCTCACCTCTCCAGCCTGTCGAGGTCCCTTTGGATGCATCCCTTCCCTCCAGCGTGTCGACCGCACCACACAGCTGGATGTCATCGGCAAACTTGCTGGGGGTGCTCTCAATCCCACTCGTCACAGGTCTCCATTTGACATTGAGCCATTCATAACAGCTCTTTGAGAATGGCCGTCTAGCCAATTCATTATCCAACGAGTAGTCCGTCCATCAAATGCTGAAGCCAGCTGCACAATTTAGGTTACTATACAAACTCCCCAAAAGCATGAAAGAGTTTGCATCCAAACTTCTGCTGTGACTCATTTTTCATGAGGTTGTTACAGAGGGATTCATCCCTCATGAAATGGAATTGTTCACTCCATGTGCTGGAATTTTTATTCCAAATGACCAGTACCTCATGGTTGATTAGATTAATTTTTAGCATAGATTACATTTAGCGGAAGACCTCAGAGAGATACATGTATTCTGTCACAAGAACACTCAAATATGGCCCTGTATAACAAAAAGAGTGCTTTAAATTCACCGCCACCTTAATCCCTTCTACTTTCAACAGCAGGCAAGCCGTCATTTTTCTGCTGGATTTGTTTGAGGTTTCAAGCTAAATCAATCAGGTACTACTTGGGCTTGAACTGAGCTGAACAGAAACTTTGTCCTAGATTGCTTTGTATGTGAATTAAAGTAAAATTATGTTTTACAGTAACCCCTCAATAATAAAATGATATTCTGCTTACACTGGCAGGTTTAGAACTGTGAGTATAAAACCAAATTGCAGTTAAGTAGTTTAGCATCATAGAAAGGTCCTATGCATTTTAAATTAATTTATTTTAGCCATTTGGCTGCTGCTTATAGTGTTGTCCATCATTTTTATACTTGAAAAATCCACTTATTAATGTCTTCTTCAAGGGAATTAACATGGGAAATGTACTCTCTCTGATGCCACTTATTATATAGATAACATACCTTCTGAGCAGAGTTATACAGAGCAATTCGTGCAAGAAACCAGCAGAGTCCTGCTCTGGAAGACCTGCAGAATGTGATGTGATACATGAAGGACTGCTGGATTTGCAGCAAAAGACTTTTGCATCCACTGAATGGGTGAAGTACGAACTGCACTCTTGTAGACCTCTGGGTTGTGGATTTTGTTAAACTTCCTAATGAATACATTAAGATTTTACTTTGCTGATAATGAGTCAATTATTTAATTGCTTTTCAGAGTTAAACCTAGATGCCAAATTTGCCTGAGATGAAAACGTTGAAATTAACTGGTACTGCAATAGCAGTACCCAGCAAAGTGAAGTTCTAGTGTGTGCTAAAGGCTGCTGTGTGCATTACTAACACAAATACATAGTGGTGATGGTGCTCAGGGTGATTTTAATGGTGAGGCTTCATTATGTTTACCTTTTTACTCCATTGTCAGTCATAAGGAAAATGAGAAAAAGAATGGCAAAGCAGATAAGGAGTCTAGAAGTCCTGCTAGAGAATATAGACTCGCACTGGCCAAATGGCTGCGCCCAGATTCGTAATTCATTCTCGTAGTGTTCTGAACTTCCCTCCTATGGGGGTGACCAACCATAGTGGCCTAATGAGGTGGTGGTTTCAGAAACAGAAATCATTATTTGGTAGGAAATGGACCGTCACCACCATTTCATGCAGCCCCTGAGCAATCACAGATAAGCATGACTTCTGCTTCCGCTTATTCAATTACTGAACTAGTGAACCAGCCACAATGGTTTTACTTAGTTTGCTCCCTATCCTACAGACAACCCACCTAAAATATATGGAAATTGCTTATACTATCAAAGGAGAGAAAAAAAAAATCTGTCTAGCAAAAACTAATGAAAAAAAAATTTAACATTGTAATTAGCTACACAGGGCAATTATCTCAAAAGACTTCACAGTTCACAGAAAATTATTTGAATTGTTTTTAAAAGGCTACCACTGTACGTCTTGTAAACGCTATCCTCAAGTGTGTCCCAGGATTTGTTACCTTGCAACATTTAACAAGTTTGTTAAGAAACAAAAATTGATTTTTGTTTATCTTGTGAAGCAAAACGCTTGTTGCTTTCTTCTTGATATTAATCCTCTCTTTTTTTCTTTTTTTTTGGCAAAGTAAATAATGGTGGAAACATCTGGAGATCTGATTAAACTATAAGTCCTTACTTTAAAGAAAGGAGAGATCAATATAACTGCCAGCTCCATTAAACATTTCTTATCACTCTGACTGCTTATGTGGGAATAGATGCAATTTATATTTTATGTTTAATTCTTCTGGAGCAGCTAAACTTATTTAAATTCCTCATAGAACACCTTAATCAACTAGCCACACCTTGAGGATAGAGTGGAGGAAAAGAAAGTTCCGATAGAACTGTCAGAATGATAAAGAAATGCAGTAACCCTCAAGAAAAAATGAGAATGCAAATGCTTAAATAAGATTAAAAAACCACATACAGTAAAGCCCCACTTGTTGTTGAATGTGGGATCTTTCATATAAGCAGCAGAGCAGAATCCTAGAGGAGAGACTGAAGCAGAGTATTCTATTTTAATAGAAGTTCTGTACAGTCAGATAATTTCTGCCAGGATTAATTTATCATTTAAATAGGTAATACTCAAAATTTGGCACAGTTATTTCTGTTCTCAAGGGCTTCCATCAGAATACTTTGACTGTTTCCTGCCAAGTGGCTCATGGGAATGAAGGGACACCAGGATCAGTGCTCATGGAGAAAGAGCATGCACAGAGATTTTTCCAAGAGGGAGTTATTGGACTATAAGATTGGACGCTAACTTACATTCTGATTACTTGTTTATAGCTTGGTGGCAGTGAAACCTGGAAGACACAGAAACTCTGAAGCCTTGTTATATTATGCACTGCTCAGTCACACAGTGGATTTCTTTGAAAGCTCATAGTCCAAGAGATCCACCAACCCAAACAATTGAGAGGAATAAGTGGAATGAGAAGGACAGAGTGTGGCTATCAAATTAACAGGATGTGGGTGATTTTTAGTTGAAAGTCAGTTCTCCTTAATTTTAACTCTCTCATTAGGCATGAGAGGCTGGAAGTTCCTATTTTATGTCAGAGTTTACTTATGTGTCAGATGAGAGTAAGAAGCCCTTAACTTAAAGGTTTTATGCTTTAATATTGATGCTAAAGAAGAATGAACTGTGTCTCTGTTCTTTGTTCTTCAGGTACGTGGTACAACTACATGAAGGAGAATTGACTTTATATTCCATAGGTCTGGGAGGACAGAACAAGAATGCAGATCCTGTAACAAACACAATTAATTTGTCAGGTGGTAATGTGACTGTCAGCAAGGAGAATGGATGCAGTACCTTCTCAGTCCAGACCAAAGAACACAATTATTTGTAAGTATAGCTGGTAATTAATAATTTGTTAAAACAGAACAACTGAAAACAAGATCCAAGCAACAGAGAATCTCAATGTCTCACAACAAAACACAACAGTGGAGAAATGAAGCCCTCGGGATTACATAGATAGTCCCTTCCATAGCTACGCAGTGATTTGATGAGTATTTTAAGGAGGAATTGAATATACCACATTGTGGAATTGAGAGAATACATTGAAATACTGCCCAGAAAGACTTGTCTAGTTGTTGTGTCAGGAGCCAGTGGATGTATCATTGTTTGAAAGGACAGATGTGTGAAGATTCTAACTAGCTTGTGCAACAAGCACAGTAAGACATAGCATACTGTTCACCTTCCCCCAAGGTGGAGAAGAGGAATTACAAGGTAACTGCACCACAAAGTCAATATATGGCAAAACGTCAGCTCTCTAACCTTAGACACGTAAGCAATTAACTCTGTCTGAAAAGGTCAGAGTCAGCAGCACGGGGCTCCTTTGACAAGTAAAGCTGCTGAACATCATTCTGCTTAAATAAGAAATATCTGTGGCTGTATTAGTCAGCATGTTATTTACACTTCCTCGCGTTTATATATATGATGTTCTTAAATTTCAGGTTTCGAATACCCTTTACTGTCCGAAATAACAGGACAGAGGATGCTAGCAAGCTCCAGAATGAATGGGTGTCTCTCATAGAAAGGTACTGTCCACTCTGCAAGGACGCCTCACTGCCTCAGGAGGGATCTCAAGGATGTACCTCCTCTGAAGCTGATTATGAGGATTTTACTATACCTCTGAACGAACAGAAAGAGGAGGCCCTCCACTTTGGTGTGAGTTCTGCAACAACCAGTTTGATCAAGTCTTCAAGCCCCCAGATAAAGCCTGAAGAGGGAGAAGCAGCCCCAGCACCACCACCTCTTCTATTTCCCCTGAGTAAGCCAGAGATACCACCAGCCCCGCCTGTGTTTCCACAGCTATGCAACCTCTCTCCGTCAACAAAGAGAACCAAAGCCTTTCACTGGGATGTTGTTCCTTGTGATAAGGTGAGGATTAAAGTAGTGGTAGCTGTTGAAAAAAAATATTGTGGCCTATATTACGTGTATAGTTATTTTAAAAGTACATCTGTGCCCTGAAACAACCTGGATGCCCTTCTGTATGTTTGGATGGAACACAGTGACTTTGTTCTTTCAGCTTTTTGTTTACTCTGTCACTCCTATATTTTTAGATTCAAAAATCTGTCTGGGGATCATGTGACCCATGCAAAAGGAAAATAGATGTATCCAGACTCTATGATCAGTTCCAGATCCAAGACATGACAGTATCTTCAGGCAGTGAACCTTCAGTGAATCAGCACATCATGTTAGATCAAAAAGTTGCGCATAACTTCAGTAAGTGTGTTGATAAGAACTGTGTGCTCTAATCTAGAAGCCTGGGGTGAGCACTGGATCCATCTTCTGTTTGTACTTTCTGCCATTCAACAGGCAAAGGAGACAAGCTTTTGTCTAGGGCATCTTTTAATTGAGTGCCCCTCAACTAGTTTTTAAAAATAGACCTTGTGGCTTTGTTGCTGTAATTGTGGTCCTTAATGATGTGGAGTAGAAACACCAAGCTTCTCCTCCTCTTGCACAACACACATGGATGTGTCATCGAGCTGTGATGCTATTGTCTTAGGGCAGACATATAAAATCTTGTACAATACTTGTGAAATCAATGTTAAGATGCTGACTTCAAAGACTTTTCTAATTTTGTGCTCTGGTCAGGTAAAATAAGCCAAGAGAAACAGCTTGGTATCTAGCACTTTTAGTACTGTGCTCACTCACTCTTCTACACTGAGTTCAAGAATATTCATGTAAGTGTAAATGGGTTGGTGTGAGAAGCCTCTGAGATAGCTACAAGCCAGGTCACAAGAACTCTCTTGGCCTTTCTCTGGCCAATAGCTTAGACTGTGAATGGATGTCTTGAATGCTCATGATCAGGATCCTTCCCTCTCATACGCCAGGCATGATTCTGACAAAGGCCTGACCTAGAACAGTCTTTCACGGCTAATGAGGCAGTTCAAGACATAGTTCTGGTCTTACTAATAAAATGATGTAAAGGTCTTTCAATTACTTTGATGAGAAGTGGTAGATATTAAAGGAGCAAGAGTAATTGTTCTTGAAAGACTGCTCTGGTTTCTATTACAGAAATGGCTTTCCAGAAAAGTTCTATAACCTAGAGTTGTTTTAAGAAATGTTGTGTGTAAAGTATTTGAGGCAATTAATTTTGAAGTTTTAATGATTTCAGGTTTATGAATATTGATAAGAAAGACTATATTTTGGAGATTGTATAAAGTTTTAATTGGGAACTATAAATGGAGATGACTTGTTGGAATTAGTGCATCCATTGACTAACAATTTGAAGGGTTAAATGGAAGTGAGTGACACAAAAGTACTGTTGCAGATAAAAAGAATCCTGTACTAGCACTTTTATCTACTAAATTATTACAGTTTCTTTGAGGAAATTTCTCTGTTTTGGTTTGCAAATAGCACAATTCTTTCTTTTGATCCTATTCCTGTTACAACTTTTTTTCATTGAGACTTTCTGAATCTGTTCCTTAATCTTATCCTTAAAGTCCCATAAGCCAGATCTTTGACATATACTTATTATAATAATGGACATTACTTAGATCAAAAGTTAATTTGATCCTGAGAATTCTGATTATTTTCCTGCAAGAGCTGCAAATCACACTTCTTAAATTAATAAATAAAAAGATGAAAGTCAAAAATGCCAGTAGGTTAACCTTTTTTGAGAATTTGAGTGGATTTCTGAACACGAGAAAAATGAGTTCTGAGAGAAGATCTCACTTTAAATCTAAGTTCAGCGTATGAGAAAATACAAAAAACCCCGTGTTACCTAGTGGCTTCCTGTAGAAAAAATGAATTTCTACTATACAGAGAAGAGATATCAGAGAGACAAGTAAAACATCCTCAGATTTCCAATGAAAATTTTTGGGAGACACTGTAATGTTTATGTTAATCCAGAAATGGGGAATCTAGTGCATGAAAAACTGACTTGGGAGTCAAAATACTGGCTTCTGTGACTTGATTGGTGCCTGTTTCTTTGTATTACACCCAGTTTCCCATGTATACAATTCTTATTTTGCCTAGTAAAATACTTTGGCAAAGTCTGACTAGAATTTACTCAGCAGATAATTTCAGCTACTTGAAAACATTCAGGAAAATAATAAATGCTTTTTAGATAGGTTGTGGAAAAATTTAAAATCAACATTTTATTATGAGATATACACTCTGTTACAGTCTGTAGACATGACCTCACTTGTAGAGGTACACGATTTAAAAGACATAGGGAAGCAAAAGAGATAAAGCATAAATACCGTAAGAAGGAAAATGGGAAGATTCTGCCAGACACAGGACTAAACCTAGATATTATAACAAAGTTAAAAGGGTGAAAAGTCTGCCAGAGGAAGAATACTCCATTGGCAAACAGTCTCCAGAGAACCATTAATAGCGTATTTGGCCATAGCAAGTTCCTACAACCTGAAATACTGTTCATTTTTAGAACTGGAGAAAAAACCCCAGGTGAATCATAGATATCTTTCCTGAATGCTCCTTCCTAATCCCCTCATGCTGCTCATAGGAGTTCTGTCTCATGCCAACAATGAGAAGCATTTAAACCTTTTTGCTTTCTCTACTGATAACTGTTTCTGTACTCTTAACTGTCTTGTGCTTCCTTTTTACCTTCATCCTTTGGTCACACCGGTGGAGCAGACAGTAATTAAAGAGGAAATGGCAGGACAAAGCAGTGTGGGAGCAACAGCCTTGCAAAGGGTCCTTCACCTGTTTGGGGAAGAGATGTCTTATTTCCATTTTTCGATTGTAATGCATATTATGAGCCAGCCCCATGTCAGCACAGAAGTCTTAAACATTCTTAATCAAATTTTAGAATATCAGACAGTATGGAAGAAATGAGCACTTCTGTTTCCCAGGTTGCCTTCATTTTGGGAGTGATTTTTATTGCATGGGCTCTAACTACCTTCTTTTGAACTCAGAAAGTTAAACAAAGCAAATAAACAAAAGGAAGATGTAATTTCTTTAACTTTCAAAATATTATAATACCTGAATACATTGTGTTGTTATTTGGAAAAAAATATTTTGACTATTGAGCTGAGTACAAGAGGAATATATATGAGCAAATACTTGAATACCTTCTGATAGCAGTATCTCAATAGATCTCTCTTATACATTGACTGTATTCTGACAAAAGTACATTTTTACTTGACTACTGCTATTTCTATTTGAAGAAAATATGAAGACTAAGTTTTTTGCCTTAACATTAGTAGCTATGAAGTGGGTTTATTAGTTTTTTTTTTTGGTGTGTGTGTTTTTTGTTTAGTTTTTTTTTTTAATGTGGAATTTTTCTGTAATGTGGATTTTTCTTTCCTTGAGCCCTTTCTTCCAAGTAATTTAAGAACTGTTTTCCTCCAGACATTCTTCTTAAAAGCTTCCGTATAAAACCAACTGAGCTGAAAGAAAAGCTGTACATTATCCATGAAGAGAGTGGTGGACTTACAGACGAGCAGATCACAGCTCTAAGAAGGTAATTTTTGGGATTCAATAGTTTCTTTATAATATACGCTGCCTTTTGGAGAAGGCCAATAGTGCAAAGTTCGGGATAGATGCTACTGCAATATTGGATCTTGACTGTGAATAAAATATTAGGGTTACATGCAGAAATCTCAGCCCTTGTTTTAGAGTACATGTCGTTATGTGAGATTGCTTGTATGAAGTTTGCCTGAAGTATGAAGGGATATGAACGTGACACTGAATATTTAAATGTTTTAGAATTATAGAATCAGAAGATGTTTTAGGTTGGACAGGACTTTAAAGGTCATCTAGTCCAACCTCCCTCCAGTGACCAGGGACACCTTCAATTACAGCAGGTTGTTCAGAGCCCTTTCCAATCTGACCTTGAACTTCTACTACATCTCTAGGCAACACGTTCCAGTGTCCCACCACCCTCATCATAAAAAAATTCTTCCTTATCTAGTTTAAATCTACCCCTTTTTTTTTTTCAGTTTAAAGCCATCATCCCTTGTCCTGTCACAAAAGGCCCTCCTAAAAAGTCTGTCCCCATCTTTCTTATAAGCCCCCTTTAAGCACTGAAAGGCCACAATAAGGTCTCCCCAGAGCCTTTTCTTCTCCAGGTTGAACAACCCCAACCCTCTCAGCCTGTCTTCCAGCAGCAGAGGGGTTCCAGCCCTCAGGTCATTTTTGTGGCCTCCTCTGGACTTGCTCCAACAGGTCCACATCTTTCCTGTGCTGAGGACTCCAGAGCTGGACTAAATATACCAATGTTTTGGAGGCAGTGCCCATGCTGCCCCAGTGCCTTATAAGTTATACCCCACACTGGTGCACAGCAGATCGTGAGCTGCTGAAGGGTGTATAGCCCTGCTGAAGGTAATGGAACTACATTGCCTTTCAAAAACTGACCTTAAAGGCTTCATTCAAAAAAGAAAGATCTTACTGCAGTTTCTAATTGCAGTGGTGGTATCGGTCAGGAGATAACTGCAGTGAAATGTCTTGGACATTGAGAGTGCTCTCCAGCTACACATGTGGCTGTTTCTGGGGGAACTAATGGTTGGAGCTGTCAGAAATGAGGAAATTATTCCAATCTTGCAGCACAGCTTGGGGTCTGGCCATCCCCATTTACAAGGACAGCGTTTGTTCACATCTCTGTTTGAAGGAAACCACTGAACACACTCTGTTGTTGAAGCCCTAATACAGCGCTGCAGGTTCAGTCCAGGATCTCTGTGCGGTTGAAATTAGTGTAACACCACTGAGATTTACAGCATCTGGGCTCTTTGCCACCAGACAATATTAGTAATAATAATGATGGCAATGAAGCCTGAAAGATTTTATTTTTTCCTTGAAGATTTCAGAGTCTTCCTTTGATAACACTTATACTGCAGGAATTTTTCTAGCAATGGAATGTGTGAGAGGTACTGGGTGCTGTGTTGCTATGTGCTACATAGGATCAAGGAATCTGTTCCCGGGATTCTGATTTATTGCCAAAATCTAGGAATGCATATACAAATCTTGTAGTGAGAAGAAGCTTATTTTTCACACCCCAACAGTTTTAGAAGCGTTACTGAAATAGATGAGATGCCGCAGAATTGACTGATGGATTTCCAAGGCAGTTCAATGTCTTACAGCTCCCGTTCAGACACTTCATCGAAGGGGCAAAGGCTTATCTTGAAACATCAGCACTCAGAAATTTCTCTTGTACTGTAGTGGAGTTGGCATGATAAAAGTAGCAGGACACTTAGCACTTTTGAAGACCTTTCCACTTGATTTAGGTGCCACAGTGGAAAATTTTGCCATTGAAAACTGTGGCCTCCAGTTAATTGAGAACCTGTGGTTATGACAGGACTTTAATCAGGATAGTCAGGCACTGGAAAATTAATCTCTGTGCAAATTATACCTGTCATATTGTCTAAGCTTGAGCAGGAGGTCTAAATTCTACCATTGTAAAATAAAAAATATTTCATGCCAAAACTAAGATTACATTTTCAAGACTGTGACCAGTGAGCAAAATGTTCTGCTTATGTATCCAGAGAAGGTTAGTGAAGGTGGTGGAATATTGTTAGAAACTTCAGGACTTATTTTGATATAGAAAACTTTCCACACTGCTCTGAATGATTCTTTATCCTGAAGTCTTAAAATCAATAGCAAAGCACTCTTTGTCTCTCTAAACTTAATGTTTCATAACAGTGTGAGATTTTTCATTGCACAAATTCCGTCAGAGTTGTATTCATGTAAAAAGATATTTATGGAATGCATTCACATACTCTTGTGCTTCCTTTTCCATGGCTTCCATTGTTTGCTGCTGTAGATGTTAAACCTTCTAGATAATTTTTAAATTTAGTTTCTTATACATAATGCATTAAAACAATTCGAATTTTCTTAAAAAGTTAAGTTATTTTTAATGATAAATAAAGAAGCTTTCATTTGCCAACATACAACTGTTATTTCAAAATGAGAATTTGTTTTTTTTTTTTCTTGATGATGAAGCATGATGAATGGAATATTCCATAATCTGCTTTAATATAGATTTAATAATTCAAACCCCAGCAATTATTCAATTGAAGTGTCAAATTATTGACAACATTAAAAAAAACCAACTTGTTTTTCCTCTATTTAACATGTTAAAAATCTTTGCTTTGTTTTTTCCATCTTTAAATAAATTTCCTTACTTTTTATGAAACCGTGTATCTATCACCATGTACAAACCTACAAATTTAGTAGGTTGTTTGCAAAGAAGGGAGAGGAGATAATAGACCTGAGTATTTGTTTAAGATTCTCAACACTTTCTCATATGTTAGCTATAACATCTATTCCATTTTTCTTCTTTAAGATGTTATGAATTTTATAGTGTATCGATTCAGGCAGGAACATCTCCAGAGGAGAAGAGAGGAACTGTGGTGGTGTGAGCTCGTTTTTCCAAGTGGAGGCATGTTTAGAGACATCAGTTTTCTAAAAATCTGCGGCTCTGGAGTACTGTGAGAGAATATTCTGTTACCTTATGCAGAAAGATGAAAGTTGTGGGTCTGTGTTACAAGTTATCACAACAAAACCAAGAAATGAATCTTGAATGGAATGTTGTGTTAAGAGGCACAGGAGCGCCATTGCCTACTTTTGTTCCATCAGCAATTAAAAAATTTTAGATGTAGGAGCCAGTCAAGCTGTGGGGCCCACTAGTTAATCACACCATAGAATGAGTCTACTCTGCTTTTGTGCTCGTTTTTCAAAAAAGATATTGCTGGAGACCAACTGAGCCATGTACAAGATACTGCTGCAGACAAACTGCTCAAAAATGTGCATTGTTTCTCGATGTTTCTGGAAGGTTCATCCAACGTATTTGGAGGTGATTTTGCTTTCCATCACATAGTTGGCTCAAATGTCTGTAAAATTCCAGTTGTTAAAGAATAAATATGCTATGTGTAAACCACACTAAATAAGAAATTCTGATGGAGTGGATGTTTTATGTTACAACAATATAGAATGAAGGGGGAAAGGACATGTAATTTGAATTTGCTGTTTTACAGATACATGCCGACACCAAAAGATGCAGAAAGGTACCAGTCATTCAAGGGGTCTCCTTCAGAGCTGCATGTGGTTGATCAGTTTATGTTAGAGGTAAGAAGGCACAGTGTTAAAAGACACTGTATGCTATTTCTAGCACGCTGTCTTCTAGGTGAGATCACTACAAGAAGCTGTTGTTTGAAGCTTGAATTTATAATCTCAGCCAGAATCAGTGTAAGAGGATTTATCTGATAACGAGTTGAGACAAGTAGATATTATGAAGAGAGCTGTAGGATCCCTTTGTGTCTCCAGCTCAAACATCCTCTGTTTCCTCCAAAGTAGAAGATGATTTATTCCGATTTGCACAACCTTAAAGCATATAATTTTAAGCTTGTAATTATTCTTGATCACAAGAAATGAATGTCATTGATTTTAATACTGTCTGACCCTACATGCATGCAGTGTTTTCTCGAATTTGCTTATGCAAATGATGCATATTCAGGTGTGTGATTTATTTGCCGTAATATAGCTACAGATTTAAGGCCTAGAATAAAATTAATAAATGAGCACAGAAATTAGGAAAACTATACTGCAGCTGGATTAATAAATTTTGAAAGATAGATGTGTATGTTTTGGTATAAACATGGGTTTTATTTCTTTTTCTGTTCAATTCTATGCAGATGTGTAAAATCCCCCACTTAGGCCAGAGGCTGGATCTCCTGCTTACCGTACGTGAGCTCCCTGTGAGCATGAGGGATTTAGAGCCTGTAAGTAACATGACTTCTTCATAGCGTGTTTATAGGCAAAATCTACCAGTTAGGTAGTAGAGTGGCAAGTGGCCTCAATGCACTTCAAAGTACTGTAGCTGGGGAGGTTTGTATTTTTTTTTTTTTTCCCCATAACAAAATATCTCACAGTCCATGATGTGAACAATTCATAGCGTAATAATCCAGGCAGCCTAGTGTATATAAAAAAAATATCTATTTCGTGGCACTGTTTTAAAATAACAAGCAAAAAAGGTTAAAAAAAATTTAAAAAATCTCTATAGGTCATGAGTCTGATAGCCAAGGAACTGTAAATGACATGAAACTGTTAAGGACAGGTTACATTTCAAATATAGCAGCACTATCAGCTGGTGCATTTGGAATGCTTTTGGGAATCCAAATAATTTTACCGCTTTGTTAATGAAAGTATTCCACAGTACTGGTTCAAAACAAAACATGGTCAAGAGAAAAACTGTGGAGACAACTAAAAGCTATGATATGAATGTATACACTTGTACGTGCATTTAATATCCTTATTCCACTGAAATTCAAGAAGCAGTTGCTAATGGGCTTGGCAGTGGAATAGATGTCCACGTGGGACGGGGAGGGCCTAAGGGAAGAACAGGAAAGGATTTCCAAATTTTTATTTGAGGTTCTTAAACTTACCTCTTTTCTTGGCCAATGATAACATGGAAGCAAGTTTCACCATTAAAATTCAATTTCTTTTGTGGGGAGGTTTTTACCCCACAAGCTGAAAGAATCAATTTAATTTCATAGATACTTAGAGCAAGTTTATTCAACCAGCATCTCAGACATTTACTACTTTCAGAAGACTGAAGGAAGTTCTTTACACTAAGGATTACAGCACTGAATTGAAACGTAGCAAACCAGAGTTCAAGTCCCTTTCTGCCTTTTTCAGGATGGCCCTAGGAGTGGGGTGGGGGAATGGAAATAAACAGTGTTCCAGTCTCGTGAACTGCACCTTCCTGTTCCAAACCACTGCCTTAGCTGCCAGAATTCATATGTGCTTTGATTCAAAACAAACTGTTTCAACATGATTCTGTTTCCATGAAAATGTTTCATAGGTTTTGCTCTCATTGTGCATGGGAATGAAAACAAAATTCGAAAGTCCTGCAAGTCCAATTTGTTATGCTTTATCTGGCTGTGATTAAAACCAGAGTATCAGTGAACAAAACTCAGAAGAGGAACAGATGGAAACACTGGGGAGATGCACAGATTTCTGACCCTGCCTGGTGCAATGCTTCACCTTTGCTGTCCTCCACTGAAACCAAATATGTGAATATTTGGAAGCTATTATGTATAGTATTAGCTTTGAAAGATGTCTAATGTTCATTGAAGAGTTGATTAATTTTCTAAGTAATTTATTACTAATACATGCTAACACATGTTTGTAAACCACAGATTATACACTTAAAATTCTAAGGAACAATCTGAATATTGGCTTTCAGCACCCTCTGGCCCTGTGACGCACAATATATGTTTTAATATGTTTCATCCTTTCCCTGTTTTTAAATTTCTGTGCTGGTGACTTATGAAGAGAGGTGTGGTGCTCAAAAAAAATACATTTCCTAATTCAAACCAAACTCACCTCTGGTATCTGTAGCCCTAGAAGGGAGGTTCTTTCCCTGGGAAAACAGAAATTGATACTGAGTTTGATTACAGGAAATTATTATTCTTTCTTAGGGGGAAACTGTGCTAAGAATTTTGATAAGATAACAGTCTTCCTCTGCTATAAACAGAAGGGAGGGAGGTGAAGGATGGAGAACCTTCTACTGTGCTTCAGGCTATCTGCTTCCCTTGATGCCTGACATTTGGTGCAATCTGGTGCATTCGAACAACAAAATACTTTTTCTTCAGAAGCATTTTTAAGAGATGAGGTCGAAGTCGTTTTGGCAGGGCTGGTTTGGCAGCCAGAGAGGATGTGACCTCCGTCGGGGACAGGGTAACTGTGCCAACACTGGCTTTATCTTAGTGGGAGACTTTTCACTGGTCTTTTCTGAAAACCCCTGGCCTCTTCCCCCAGGGAAGCTGAATAAGAAAGTGTCTGTCAGTGAAGTGAGACTTGCTTCAGATGGGGACAATGAGGCTTTGGCAAAGGGAAGATAGAGGTACCATCGATTTATTGGCATTTGCAGATTGAACTGAAGGAAGATTTGTGTGTTTCAGCTAATAAACCAGAAAATCCAAGCGAGTAAGCAGCTGCAATCCAGCCAGAAATTTGTTGCTGTTTTGGAGTACATTTTAGCCATTGGGAACCATTTAAATGAAAAGGCTGGAAAAGAGAAGGCTAGAGGATTTCGATTGTCATCTTTGACCAAAGTGAGTATGTATTTTTCCTGTCATTATGCTATTATAAAGTATGTTAGCCATTAATATTAACTCAGTTTTGCCCTGTATGTGGGGAAAGCCAATAATTTTTAATGAGTAGCTAACATTTTAACATTTGCTCTTGGTTGCAGTAGAAACAAAGTCCTGTATTCTTTAATGTGTTTTATAACTACGTACTTTTCCCCATTTTAGAGAGCAGCACTGCCTAGATGGAGGCATTGTGGTGTTGAACACACTGTGTTTCTAATGAAGTAGACCATCAAAATTCTGACTGCCCATGACTGCCAGATCCTCTGGCTAGAAGAGGCATCTGAGCTGCAGGCCCCTGGTTAGATACGAGTTTAGATAAATTGTAGTTTGCAGTTTTGTGCAGAGCGCTGTTATATGGATCCTCTTCATTTCACTGTGGTCAGAGGCTGTAACTACCACGTTTCTTCTGTGATAGTTGTACTTTTATGGCACTGGAGTAATTTCTTAGCGCTTTGTTTTACTCCAGTGCAAAGGTCTTTTGCAACAAGTGGTACAATGCCATTTTAAGGTAAAGTAAAACGCAAATAAATCAATAAATTGAAAGGGAGTGAAATTTACCTGCAACAGTTTTACACCACCTCCCCATCACCACTCTCCTGGACGATTGAGTAGGGAATGAAGGTAGCAGTTGTGATCTTTAATCATCTAGTTCTTAGTTCTCTAATTGTCTCTTCACTGACCTACCACATTGGGCTGAGTTTTCCATTAGTTTTAAGGAAATTGCTTTCCCCCCTTCATCAGGTTTTGCCATCAGAAAACGCTGCTACTGAATGTGGGGTTTTTCCTCTTCTCCACCCAACAGTGGCAGAGCATCATATTCCTATCCTAAAAAGTAAGAAATAGATACAGATTTCCTAAGTTGCCTCGTACTTTTAGCACTATTCTAAGATTGTGCCTGATCTGTAAATAGAAGAGAGAGGATTTTTATTTTGTTTTTGTAAGGTATCTTTCCCATCTGGAGGCTTGAATATATGAGTGAGTGATTTGTAACTCTAATGACAATTCTGAGACACAACTTGCACTCCTTTTTTCTTTTCATTTTTTTCTTTTTCCTTTCCTTTTTCTTTTTTTTTTTTTTTGATATCTAATGGCTGTAATACAACATCTATCATAATGAAAAATGCCTACAAAATCATTTTCTGTCACAAAACATCTTCCCAGATTCAATTAAGGAACTTTACTGTCTTTGTGAACACATCACCCTGCTTTTAATTGAAAGGGAATAATGACTCTATCTGAAGGTCCAAAATCAGTTGCAATCAGTTGGGGTACCCTAAGTTGAAAAAAGACCCATGTGAATAAGAAGACACAAGAGAACAAGGAAGGTCAATGGATATTAAAGTGTAAAGCTCATCTTAATCAAGAATGTCTGTGAAATGGCAGCTTGAAAAGGAGAAGTTTCATTTCATTGTTTTCTGTTCTTGTCAAATTTACCTGGGAGCTATCAACATACCTTTTCTATTTTTTTTTTTCTTTTTAAGTACAATAGCTCAGTCTGTCAATTATCGCTCTATTCTATTTGCAGTTACCTCTGTTGCGTGGTAAAGAGAGGACATTCACCTTGCTCCACGCCCTTGTGGAACAGATCTCCTTACATGAGCCTGATCTGGCTAAATTTTCTCAAGAGCTGACAGAATTTGAAGCTGTTCCTGATGGTGAGAGAAGGGAGGGGAAATCAACAAATAATCAAAAAAGTCCTTCAGCTTCTGTGGAAACTCCCATCCTCACAGTATGAATGATACTTATTAGCATCTTTTTCCCTCTCTCTTCCTTTCCAGCTTCCATGAAAGGCCTCAGTGCTGAAATTGATGGTATGTAAATGTGGTTTCTAAATTCAGAGAGATTTTCATACTTTGTGCAGTCATTTGGAACAGGTTTTCATTGCACTTCTGTAGTTTGTAAAGAGAGGTAAAAGTTCAAAACATTGAGGAAAAGTGTTGCTATGGTGATACTTAACCTGCCATGTTACTGTAAAGAATTGTTTTAAAAGAGAAATATTAGAGTGTGTCCAGGTGGTTTAGAAATATAAAAGGTATACTGCCCATGGTAAATAGAGTTTAAATAAACCACAAATGTTAAGTGGTACAAGTGCTCCATCAAAGTTACTGCTGGAGTGGATTCTCCGGGAGAATCCGCTGCAATGCAGCAGGAGAAAACTTCCTACAGTTCAGTCCTGAAGTTTAAGCACTTCTTTGAACCAAACTGATCTCCTTCTCTAAAAAGGAGTACAACGCTAGTGAAGTTGACAGAAAGACACAGAATAAGGTTGTTCAAATACAAGAGAGATTTTGGGAGACATTTATAACTTATCATTAAAGAGTATCACAAGGTGACCAGTGAATTCAATGTTTTTTAGATTGCACCCTTTGAGAGCTGAAAGAAAGTGTATGAGTGGATTAATGTGACTTTTATTATGACGAAAGTTTCTAAAAATCCATCTTTTGAAAATGTGGCATGGGTGTTTACTGTAACTACAGACCATTATATCCTATTTCAGCCTTTGGTAACACCTGAACGATAGTCACTCTCAGCCTTCTCTTTGAAAAATCCTTGTGCCTATTCTGCTGGGCTTTGGAAGTCAGCCAGGCATGGAGCTTGAGGCTACTAAAGTGTGTTTTTATTCTGTTTCAAGAAATTCCAATCATTTTTAAAGAGCCACAAGTAACTAAAAATAGCACTATTTACCCTCAGTCTCTTGTGTTCTTTAGGGACAATGTTGGTAGCAATTCAAAATCAGTTTATATTTTAAAGACAGTCTTGGAAAGTCATGGGTAAAGCAGTACAGTGGACACAGTGCCAGAAACTGTTTGGAGCAGTCAAAGGAGGTGAATCACGGGAACTGGGCAAGATTGATTGTCTTCTCCCCTCCATGGATTCCTGATGGACCCAGTGTAGTCACTCTTATCTTCTGGATCCCATTTACCAGGGCAGAGAGGGAAAGAAATGGACCAAATGCCACTCAGACTTTTCCACCATGCAGTTCAAGGCACATCCTGGGGCTCATCTGCTGCCAGAATCTCATGAGCACAAGGGGAGGAAGATGCTGGCCTGCAGCCTGGGTCTGTTCAGGATCAAGCCCACGGAGCCAAGGCTGAATCCTCTTTTCCCCCCACGTCACACCATGAGAGCTCCCACGGTAGCAATCTGACGTAGTGCTTGGTGCCAACTGACAAGATTTCTTACTGTTACATAGAGTAGAATTTTATTTGTTCATCGTTAAAGGGACCCTGAACTTGCTACACAAAAACGTAGGTTTGAAGAATGTTATTTTCATTGCTAATCCCAACACTCAAAGCTAGGAGAGGTCAAATTTACAGCTGCTACATAACCATACAATCAACTTCTTCATTATTCTGCAGTCGCTGTGATGTGATCACATACTATTTTTTTCTCCGTCAGACCCTTGCCTCTTTCAGGTTTTCGATTTCAAAACAGAAGATTAATATTCCTAGATGAATATCTTATAGACTCATTTTCCACGTATCCTAAATTAGACATTTGTAGTCCTTTGGGCACAACTGCATGCTAGTGAAATTTCTTATTTTCTTTCTCTTTTGTTAGTTTTAAAAAAAGAATTGGAAAATGTTATTCAGTGCAGGCGGCTTATAAAACCCAAGACAATCAAGGCAACACCCCAGGAGTCACAGTTCTACAAGGAACTAAAGGTAACGTTATCACAACCTTATTGTGGGCTGGTGGTAAATGATGAGCAACTGGTTTAGTTTGTGCTGAAACCTGCCCTGACAAAAGAGTCAGGAGCATTTGAGGGGAAGTGGCTTTTTATTCCCCTCTGATATTGTCTCATACTATAAGCTACAGCATGGGAAGGGCTTTTCAGAGTTTCTGCATCTCCTGCTTTTGCTTCACAGGCAAGTGGGCTGGAGTGGATGAGGAACAGGCAGCCATGTGGTTGCCCCACGATAAGCACTTCGGAATAACAGTAATTTTAGAGCATATATGAATTTGTAATAATTTCCTCTGCCCTCACACAGAAGGAAAAAAAGAATAGAGAATCATAAAGTCACGAATTATTTAGGTTGGAAAAGACCTTTAGAGTCATTGAGTCCAACTGTAAACCTAACACTACCAAGTCCACCACTAAATCGTGTCCCTCAACACCACATCTACATGTCTTTTAAGTACCTCTGCGGCCTGTTCTAGGGCTTCCTCTTTCAGGGAAGAATTTTTGCCTAATATCCAACCTAAACCTCCTCTGGCACAACTTGAAGCTGTTTCTTCTTGTCCTATCCCTTATTACTGGGGAAAAGAGAACATCTAAGAAACATCATCCAAGGACATGCCTAAATTGTGAGTATAGATTGATCTAAGTTGATTCTGTCCATACTAGTGGCAGAACAGGGTGGCTTGAAGGACACAGTGGAGATGTGGCTGAGCAGGCTGTGGAGAGCCTGGTTGTGACCAGGAGTCAGCAAAGCCAAACACAGGGCTTATTAACTCAGGTACAGAGAAGATAATTAACTCTCAAGAGCCCTGTTGCACCAGTTGTGAACAGAGCTACTTCCAGCGAAGACATTGCCCACTCTATGGTGTGGACATGTTCATCTCTGCTGTCCCGGACATCTCCGTGCTCTGCTTCACTGGGTAATGTCAGCATCTGCTCAATCCACACATTTCCCTCTCCCTTGGAAGAGCTCAACAGTGTGCTTCTTCAATACATATTAAGCTGTTGAAAATGAATACGCTACAGAGGATTAAGAAATTTTACTTCAGAAGAGATGTTTCTAAGGCCTTGTTGTTACCTACCTGAGAACTAGCAACTAGGAGCACTTCCTTTTTTCATGGGACGCCTAGACTGTGCCAAATGTGGGTGGAAATTAGGACTTTATGATGCTTATCTAGTTCTGCCAGTTTTAATACATTTAGGTAGTGTCATTGGATGATGCTGTAAAAATTTCTTTAACATTACTGTTTCTTTTTTTGTCTTTGATGTCTTAATATTTGCAAGGAAATGTGTGTGCTTGATGTATGCTTACCTTTTGTGAAATGTGAAATTTTTGTGACATGAAAATTTTGACTTGAATTATCTTGTTTTCACTGCTGTTTAATTCCTGCTTTAATATTATGCTGCTATATCAAATTAAGAAGTTTTATTGTATTACAGGATTTAATTCAGAAATATGAAGGGGACCTATCCCAACTGTCAAAAAGATGTGATGAAATGAAGAAGCTTTATAGCAACATACTGGTACATATCATATTTTCATTGCATTTTAATAAGTCTACATTTCTTAAAAAAAAAAAAAAAGAGAGAAGATAGAAGTGCAAGAAGTTCCCATACTTCCACATACTTTATAGTTCTGCTGTTCACAGAAAATGAAAAATACATTGTCACATGTAACAGTGGTTTGAATGAAAATTTGGCTTTTCCTTTTCTTGCCCTCTTAGAGCCCACTTTTTAGAGAGTCTGTGGCCCAAATACCAAAAAGAAAAGTAAAGGCTCAGCAACTTTATAAATTCAATGGAATTTTATAATTTCAACATATTACAGAAGACATGTTACAGAGTACTGCATGTTTTCTGGTTCCTACCACCAGTTACGTATTTGGCTGGCAGTCAACTGCAAACCTTCTGTTACTTGGGCTGAGGGTTTTTTCCAGCGACGAGCTTATAGTTCAGGGCATTGATTTAGCCACTGGTATTTGAGTGAGAAGGAGACAGAGATAGAGATGTTAGTAGTAGCACAGATCTAAAAATGAGCAGAGAAGAAAGGAAGCTCGACAGGCAGAAGATTTCTTGTAAAGAAACTCTCTGTTCTTATTTGCTCCTATTATGTTCACCCACTCTTGCACCAGAGAAGCACCTAACTTTCTCAATCATTTTTTCCTCTGAACAGAAGCAAACCATCTAGCTCCAATACACTAGAAAATGTGTCTTTTGGGGTCAGAGGGTCACACCAGAGGGAATGATAAAAGCTCCACGCTGCAATTTTTAACAGCGTAGCATGTAGATTCCTCGATTAGTACAATGTTCATGGAGTGTGACAGAAATTCAGGAGGTCTCTGCTATGATGACAATGTTCTCTGTCAGGATAGTCACATTAGGAAGTTTTAAGGAAAGGGACAGATGTGCTGAATTATGGTGCTAATTTCTTGGTCTGGGATTAGGACACAGCTTTAAGTGATGGTGTTGATTTTGTTTTTTTTTTCCCCCACTCTGTTATGAAGAGAAGTAGCAAGGTTTTATGACAGGCAAATGTAACATGGGAGATGCAGCCAGGAAGAGCTTTGGGGACCTATCTGAACAGACGTTAAAGATTTGTGAGATGCTGCAGATACGTGTGAGGTTCCTTGCTTTCCTTTCTTGTATTGGAAACTCTCCTCTGAAAGTTATTTGCATCTGAAGAGGATTTCATTTTCCTTGTAGCTGGAAGTTTCCTCAAGTTTTAATCCAGCTGTTTTTTTGCCCTCTCTTCCCCATTACTCTCTAAAGTTAGGCATTTGATGTATTTCTCTCCCTTAGAATGGATTTTTTTTTTTTCCTTCTGAATGTTATTGCTAGACAGATCTTTTTGTTTATTTATAAAGCAGCAAAAATGTAAAGCAAACATAAAATAGGATGAGTGGTCAAAGACTAGGCTGTCATCTCAGCAGCACTAGGAAGGAATAGTCCATTTTAACTAGGGGAATATTGATCTGGAAATGTGTTGTAGGTAGCCATGGAAAGTATGTTGCACATAAAGGTAGGCTTGTGGATTTTAATTTTTTTAAATTATTTTATATTCTGCTTATACAATCAAAAATGACCTTGGCATGTGACGCTTCTATAGAATGAACAATAAATTGAGGATAACTGCCTGTGGTATAGCTGTGGGCTATCAACTTCTCACAGATGGTCATTAGCTCCAGGAAATGCCCCTCTCATTACTGTTTAACTGATGGGACACCATGGGTGAGTGGTGAGGCATGCCAAGGATCAAGGGCTTGGAGCACCCAGGAGGTGCAATTAGGAACACAACAGGCAAAACTATTAATCAGGTGTCACCGGTTAATGTTAATGTTTTTGTGACTGGATTATATGTGAGAGGTTTGTTTTACTGTGTTTCTGAATTCCAGGCAGAGGGTTTATTCCTAAAAACACATCAGAAGATGTCCAGGTGAAAGTGTTCAGATATTGACAGAGACCTGTCCAAACCTTTTCCTGTATTTCAGTAGAAATCTGAAATAATGAAATACAACTTCATTGCTCCTCAGCCTTGGGAGATGCTGAGAGCGCCTCCGTATCCCCCAATTACAGAGTAGTTCTCAATCACAACCAAGATAAGAACTTAGAGCAACACAAGATACCTTTTTAAACTTTTTGCTGAAGCCTTTGGAGCATGTTCTCTAGGTTTGTTCTGCTCAATTACAAAGCCATGGCAGGCAGAGTTATGTTCTTTAACTCACTGATCCCATTAAGGGGAAATCTTTGAAAATGGTGACAAACCTCTTGAATTAAACCTTAGCAACAGATTTAATAAGAAAAATCCTTTCCTATCTCGAACTGGAGAATGTATGTGGAAGTGATTTTAGTTAATGCAAGAATTGCTGTCCTAGTACTGAACTTTGTCATATGACTGCCTTTTGCCTCTTGTTTTATAGCAGGCAGATGTGATGCCAATGTTGTTCATGACTTTTTCAAGAACTTTCCATCTGTTCACTTTTCAAGTGAAGGAAAGTAGAGAACAGGGAAAGGTGGCTCTTTGATAAATTACTTTTTCTTCCAAAAATGTCTACTTCCCTATGAATATTTTGTTTCTTTGCAAAGCAACATGACAGAAAAGGAAAACTTCTTGGCTTGACCGTGCTGCTACCATGCCTGCCATGGAATATAAACCGTTTCCCTAATGTACGCGTTTTCTTTTACGAATGAGTTCATCTAACAAACTGCAGAACCAAAAAGCTTCACGATTTACTGATTTTTCTCCTCTTCAGATGGAAATCTATAGTCCAGTCGCAGAGACTGGGTGATACAGAAACCCATGTCACTGAGGTAATTCCATGACAACTCCTGGGGCTCTTTTACTCGGGATGTTTTAGATCTCGGCTTGCTGGAGATTTTAGCCAGCTCTAAGTTTTCTAACTATAATAATTATTATGAATAATGAAGGTATCTGAATTTTCTCTTGCTCTCATAATTTCATTAAGATCCAGGACATGGTTTAGATTACTGGATATACTAATATTCTTTTTTTTTTTTTTTT
>VWZK01016231.1:147474-165765 GCA_013396935.1 Baryphthengus martii
TTTTTTTTTTTTTTAAATTTACAGGTAAAATTTGGGGAGCCACAAGACCTAGACTCTCAGGAACTATTTGGATGGATATCCTCATTCATTAGTGAGTTTAGGAAGGCCTGTGCTGATGTCCTGCCATAAGAACAACAAAAATCTTATAAAGAGGTGAGGGAAAGAGGAGTCCAGGAAAAAATGTTTTAAGTTAATTGGTTTGAAAGTTTCCCTACCAATATGCAGCATATAGATTGTATATAGTCTGTACAGCAGTATACCTTGTTTTTAACAGATATTCAACTTATAATGTGTAATTTGTAAGCAGTATTTGATCTGTGGGATCACAGATCACTTATGAGCCTCTCCCTCATTTTTTTTTTTCTGACGTACATGCTTTTGTACCTTAAGATGCCTGAACATTTAGAAAAGAGACACTTTTGGCATTTTATTTCTCTTTTTAATCTTTGATAACCAGTCTTCTGACTGAGTTACTTTCAGTGAATAAGTTCCAGTATGGTGATCAAATTTTAATGATTTTTGCTGTAGTTTTCTAGATAATACAAGTTTTATAATGAAATAAGAAGCTGTTACTCACAGGGAAGAATATGTAGCAAAAATTCTTGTTTATATTTCAGCTATTAAAGCATTGCAGCCTTAGTATATAATGGATAAAATGGTTGGCTGGATGTTGGGGTTTTTTTTTTTTTTTATTTGTTTTTTTTTCCCCAAAGTAGTACAATAAACAAGAGCTTTTCATGGCTAAGTCAAGTATTCAGGTAAAATACTATAGAAGTGAGATTTGCATTGGCAGGAAGAGAAAAATATCAGAGAAGCAAAATAAAAATGTGTTATGAGGCATCTAAGTAACGGATACTGAAGGTAATTATCCACGGTTTTCAAAAGAGACAATACTTCTGTTGCATTTGTTGGCTTTTATATTTTTAATTAGAATAATTATCTGGAGCTAAAATACATGAGAAGAAAAGGAGGCCTCTAAATGCAAAGACAAAATGGATGTGTTTAACATTGAAAACAGAAAATAGTTCTAAATGTCACTGACAAGAGTTGGCATTTTCTCTACCAGTTTTGCAAGCAGTGTTGTTTGAGGAAAAAGTGTATTACCTGACTTATTTTAGGTCTGACTGCCCAGGTCTCAGAGTGTTTGGGCTCTGGTAGAAATGCTGAATACTCTCCCTGACTTCAGTGCTAAAAGGAGTTAGGGATAACCATTTGAAAGGCTTAGATGTGCTTGCATCTAAATATTACATTATCACAACACTCTCAGCTGATGTATTTCTCTATCCAGATTTTCATTTGCTGGTCCAGATGTGACCACTGATGAACATCTAGGTATTTAGGGAAAGGTCTAGTAAAGAGCCTGGGCACCCACCAGCTAGGTGCTTCAATATCTAGATTTTTAGTGCTGGTCATGTCAGACAATAAAGGACAATAACCAGGAATACAGATACACTTAGACATAGAGAAAATGAAGATAAAAGAAACTCAAGATTTTTTTTCTTGTCTTGGCCTCAGTACTTTAAAAGGTATCGCAGGCAGCAGTTCCTGGGAGCTTATGGCTTCTGATGTGCCACGTCTGGCAGCACACCCCTATGTGAAAAGGTGGGAAAGAGTTCCTGCACCTAATGTGTCCATAACCAAAAACCAGGGCTTTGTTTCACATCAGCCTTGATAAAACTGTTGAGGGAAGAGGTTGCAGCTGAACCCTTGCCTTTCATGGGTGCTCCTGTTTGGAAGGTGAATCTGCTCCTGAGGGCGGGTGCACACAATTTCTGCTTCAATGAGCAGGCATCAGAAGTGCACTGTAAAAATGATAGTTCCCACCTCTATTTTGAGGAGTCAATGAGGAAGTGAAATCCTGCCCCGAAGACTTCAAAACCTCGTCAAATCCTCGTCTTAAAGGAGTGCTCTGGTCAAAAGGTGTGCTGAGCAGGCAGCATCTCATTCCTGGCCAGTGAGCGATAACTCCAAGGAAATTTCCTCAACAAGAGGCATCAGGTGCTAAACAAAGATGGTGAACAAAGAAGCAACTGCTATTCCAGCTTTGTGAGAAGCAAACCTGGCAGCAGCTGTGAATGCCGGTGGACCTCACTGCTTAACTTCTCTGCCTTAAATCCACCCTTTGTCTTAGAGGATCTCTAAAAAGGTCTTTGAGGAGCAGGCTCAACAGACTACGTATTTAGTACGCTTAATACAATCTTCTAAGTGCCAACCTATCATATATAGAAGCTATCTTGTGTGAGGTAGGTGATGCCTGTACTAAACTCTGGAACTACAGCAGCAGCAAAGTACCCAGTGGGTCCCCTCAGCTTTGTACCACCAGTGTCGCTGCCACCCTTAAGTTCTTGCGTGTCGGTGCTAACAAAGTGCATCATTTTGGCTTCTCAACAGTCTTGTCAGGACTATGCTCCCAGTTAAGAACATGCAGTCATGTTTGTCAGGGGCAAAAGGAATAATAGTACTAAAAAAAAAAAAAAAATGCGAAATTAGTACCCCTGATACTTATTTTACTGAAAATTATTTACAGAAGCACATAAAGGGATTTATTGTTACAGAAAACATATTGTCTGTATTTTCTTCAAGTCAACATCAAATCAGTGACATCTGGTTGACCCTAAAGTCAGTGGCATCTCTGTATGTATCAGGAGCTACAGGTTACATCACTCGTTTCTGAGTGAGAGAGAAAAAAAATAAATTCCTTTTAAATTTCTTGCCTCTCTATACCACAGTGCCCTATACAACAACACTTGCAGATTTTGATGTGTGTCTTTACCGCTCCAAAATCCAAACCAACTTCATTTATATGTGAATCATGTAAGATAATACTGAATACAAGTGCCATTTCCATGGTATCAGGATCCCTGAATCCCTGAACAGCATTCGTGATGGTCATGATAAGTTTCATGTTTTTCTACCGTTACCTTAGCTCAGGAGTCCTGGGAAGTCTCTTTTAACTAAACAGGATTTTTTCCTTTTTCTCATGACTCACTTTTTTCCCCTAGTCTTTTTTCTCTTATTGTATCTAACAGCTTGTACTTGTTTTATAGCTCAGCTGGCATAGCCTCTTCCAATTAAAAATGTATTCGACACAGTAGTCAATATCTGTGTCTTTGTATGAATATTCTGGAGCATTAATTTAAAAAAATTAATGTCCAAATACCTTCTTGGCAAGAAGTTCTAGCCCCTTCAGAGAGCATGAAGCTTTCCTATGGAGTGGGAGCCCACCAAGGAGAGGTTTCAATTTTCTCAAATGGGCTATTTCTTCACTGCCTGTGTTTCAGACACTTCATGATTTATAGGTAAAAAATAAATAAATAGGCCTTGTTCCCTACTTCATTCTTTTTTTCCCCAGATGTTGTTTTGTATAAGACTGGGTTTTTCAGGTCTCCTAGAGTCAACTGTATTGCTAAGTTTTAGTAGTTGAAAGAATAATAGTTGCTATGCCTCAACATTATTTGGAATTATATAGACAAGTCTCCATGTGGAAATGTCTTCGGAATTCTTCCTTAGCAGCTGACAGTTTTATCCTGCAAACCCATAGTCATAAAAGTCAAAGTGTCAGGTGACCCTTCTGCTTGTGGAAACCAATACAGTTGGGAAAATTCCGACAAGTAGCAACCTCCAAGAACTGTAATATTTTTACATCTGGGTTATTTGTTTCCCTGTAAAAAACGCAAAGCTGTCATTTGGCATATTATGAAATGTGAAAGCTTAGTGATGACGTTTTATAAGTAGTTCTGCTCAATAAAATTCGTCTCAATATCGAGTTGTGTGAAGTAAGGCTGTGGGTCAAATGCTGTACTGATTTTTCTTTCATGACAGCTCAGCTGTGTAAGAACCGTTTGCTTCAGAAGGAACTAGAGATCTCTTTTGATTGTTTCCTTAAAACGCATGCTACTGGTAGTATATGCAGTACTTTAGCAATAACAGGAAAGATAATTTCTGGATTTCGTATTAGACATCAGTTGCCTTCAACTAAAATGTGACTGGGAGAAACCCCACCCTCCAGGATTGGAGCTCTAGATAGAAATCCCTGACTTTATCTGCCTGCCCAGTGTCTCAGTGTATTCAAATCTGCCCCAAGAAACGCTGTAAGAAACAGAGCTCATATAGGTATGGGTCACCGAATTTACTTTTTTTCCCAGAGGGGCTGGCATTACATGTGTACCAGCACTTAGAAGGGCTTTCCAAGAATTCACAGTTTGAAACATAAATACCTTAACTCGGGGATGGAAGTTTCCCAGAGTTTCCTCAAACCAAAAATAGATGTAAGAAGCTGAGATTTTCCAACACTAGACTCAGTGGGGGAAAAAAAAAAGTAACTCTCAAAACTAGGCAGTTATATCCTAGGACAGTGGCTAAAGTTTGTTGTTCAGTTTTCTTATTTCTTTCCTATTTGAATTTGCAGAAGACCAGACAACAGGCAGGGTGTGGCTCCTAATTTGTATAAACGAACAGTAAACCAAAAATAAGAATGGTGCTCAGTGGAAAGTGTCCTCTGCATAAAAGCTTTGAAGTCACTCGTGTATGCTGGTCTTCTGGTTTGAATTAATGCCTTTCAAATACAAACACCAATTGTATAAGAAAAAATATGTGTTAGACAAAGCGAATGAAAATGCAGGGTCTCTAAAAAGGAATCTGTTGGGCTCTCACTGTACAACAACCAAAGCCTGGAAGTATTCTTAGAAAATACTCACTCCTGTGCTTAAGAAGTTGCTGCTAATGATGACTCAGAAGAACCACAAACAAATTTCAAGCTGCTCGCCTTCAAGAAGAATATATTAAGAAACTCATACTGAGGGACTGCTTTTATGAAGTGCTGAGGTGCTCCAACTCAAAAAGCTCTTAGTGAGATCCTTCCCTGCATCGCTCAGAAGATTTGCTGTGGGTATTCATAGAACAAAGATTTTATTCTCTGATTTGAAATACGTTTTTCAGACTGCTAAAATGCTCAGCTATTAACTTTTCTCACCGAACTAAACGCAAATATTAATTTTTTTCGTTTGTTGCTGCTCACTACCCTAGTAGAGTGTGGCAAAAGTTGAACCATCTACTTTATTCCCAGACTAACAGAGAAATGGAGAGCTTTTTAATCAAGACTCTTCCTCAGAGTCATGCAGGTAGGAATACTTTGTGCAAAGAAGATTTCCTTTAGCGTTAACCTGAGTATTTCACATTTGCAGCACATTACTGCAACTGACACCATACCTCTAAGAAGCAGGCTGGGCCTTCTTGGGTATACATTGAAATGATTGCAGCGGTTGCTAAATGTGCTTAAGCTCTACGCTTGCTGCCTGTTTACCCGGGGATGAATTTTGCCTGTTGAGAATATTTTAGTCAAGGACAGTCAGCAGTAATTAAATAACAGAAAACTACAAAGTAGGTAAATATTGCTTTAAGCTCATTTTACAAATAAGACACTTGAAACAAAAGGCTTCAGATGCAGATTTTAAATCTCTGGACGCAGTTAAAAATGCATTTTGAAACATAAGTGACTGGCACTCTTTTGCTTGCACAGGGATGAATAACTGATGATATATGCTATGGTGACGTCATTTGCTTATGAGCGCTGAACTAAAAAAGAGAAATAACCCCAGAGGTTATTGTCCATAAAGATCAAGTACCGATGAGCGTATTTATACTAAAAGTCTTGTAGCTTCTAGAAATTTTCCTGAATGAGCTCTATAGGACTTGATCTGAAATAATGTAATTATAAATAGAAATTTGCTCGCCTCTATTTCAAAACAGGAACTTTTCATTCCCAAATAATATCCCAAGTTGCTGTCATTAATGCTTAAGTTGAAGCTTGCTATTTAGAATCCTGCCTTTTAAAAAAAATCTGGTGTCTCACTTTGCCGTCAGGAATTAAGCTGATTAGGAAAATGAAAAACAAACAAAATCCTTTTGATTATGGATTTACTGAACTTGCCCTGTGAAAGGACAACCCGGCTGCGATGACTCTTCTCTCCAAGCTGAAGTACAACTCTGACTGCCTGGGATGAAATGCCCGTGGAGCCAGCCTGCAGTGCGTTGAGTTGATGGCTGCTCCTCTGGCTCTCACAGCCTCTCCTTTAGAGACACTGATTGTACCATATCCGTGTGGGTGTGCTATGCAAAATAGATATTTCAGGGAATGAAATTTAGAAAACAGTTGTGATTCATTTCAATTGTTTCCACCCCTTCCTCCTGCAGCTGTGCAAAAAAAACAAGTGTTGCTGAACTGTGCATAGGACGTGAGTGTCTTGAGGTTGGGACACTCAGTTGGAAGGAGGAAACCTTAGTGCCAGTCACTGCTTCAGGAAATGTTTGTATATTTTTATATTGAAAATCTCTTGGTTAAAATAACTAACTACCAGTGGTATAGAGGCCAGGGCTCCAATCTACCTCTCTTCAAGACAAGGTTGATGATACAAAACTGGGAGGAGTGGCTGACATGCCGGAAGGCTGTGCTGCCATCCAGCGTGACCTACACAGACTGGAGAGATGAGCAGGGCGACATTTAATGAAATTCAATAAGGGCAAGCATAAAGTTCTGCATCTGGGGATGAACAACCCCATGTATCTGTACTGGTTGGGGGCTGATCTGTTGGAGAGCAGCTCTGGGGAAAAAGACGTAGGAGTCCTGGTGGACAAGAGGATGACCATAAGCCAAAAATGTGCCCTCATGGCCAGGAAGGCCAATGGCATCCTGGGATGTATTAGTGGATCCATGGCCAGCAGGGCGAAGAAGGTTCTCCTCTCTCTCTACCCTGTGCTAGTGAGGCCCCACCTGGAGTACTGGATCCAATTCTGGGCACCCCAGTTCAAGAAGGACAGGGAACTACTGGAGAGAGTCCAGCGCAGAGCCACTAAGCTTATGAAGGGAGTGGAGCATCTCCCTTATGAGGAGAGGCTGAGGGAGCTGGGGCTCTTGAGCTTGGAGAAGAGGAGACTGAGGGGTGACCTCATTAATGATTATAAATATGTAAATGATGAGTGTCAGGAGGATGGAGCCAGGATCTTCTCAGTGACGCCCAATGGCAGGACAAGGGGCAGTGGGTGCAAACTGTAGCATAGGAGGTTCCTTTTAAGCACAAGGAAACACTTTTTCCCAGTGAGGGTGACAGAGCACTGGAACAGGCTGCCCAGGGCGGTTGTGGAGTCTCCTTCCCCGGAGACATTCAGAACCCACCTGGACGCGTTCCTATGTGATCTACTCTAGGTTCCTGCTCTGGCAGGGGGGGGTTGGTCTCAATGATCTTCCGAGGTCCCTTCCAGCCCCTAACATTCTGTGATTCTGTGTTGTGGGCTATAGACTGAGGAGCTGGAACCCCTAGAGCCTGGTTTCCATGAGCATGGTAACTACACTCGGATTTTGGATCTAGTTCTGGGAACCAAACAAGCAGAAGTTATGCAGGGCCTGTGTTGTAGATGTGTAATCCTCTCTGTCAATTTGTCTCTCCTTTCCTTCAAGCAGGAAGGCTGTTCTGAAGCCCTCTTCAAAGGTCAGGGTCCACAGCAGGGTGCCTAAGACCATGTTCAGTGTGGTTTAGATGATGGAGAAGACAGAGATTTCGTATTTTTTTTGTGAGTTTAACACTTCTAGAACTGATTAGCTGAGGACCAAAAGGAAGCCTGAATGTGAGTTTAATTTCCTTAAGAAAATGAGTTAAAAGAGTGATAACGGATTGGCAATTGGGAAAGACACCTACCAACCACGGGTAAGAAATTGATGGATTTGATGGACTTGATTCCTTAGCTGTGAAATATATGTATTGTTTTCTTCCCTGCATATTTTGAAAGCATTCACTATCACAAAGATAGATAATAGATATTTGTTTTTCTTGACAGCTTTGCTTGGACAGAATCAGGAGGTTTCATTAAAAATTACTCAGTGACACATCCAGAAAATTATTCAAACATAAAGAAAAAATGCTTTTAAAAGACTTGGGTTTTTTTTCCATCCCAGAGGTGGCTACAGTTCATCTATAAGGAGCTCTAGGTTACATATGGTTAATTATATGATATTGGGGTTCTCTGGGATGAATTTGCTTTCCTTAGAAAGTGTAGAGGTGAACTGAAGGAGAACATCTGACCCAGCTCTTGCAATGTGTTTCCCATGCAATGGCTGATCATTTTCAATGGTATTGTCTTGTTTGGCCCTTGATGGTAACTGCATGGTTTCCAGGTTATTTTCTGTGAGTATTGTTTGTAAAGTATCACATGTGCTTAGAAATAATAGTGAAAACTGCTGTTCAGGAGCAGTGATGAGGTTTTACCTTTTGGATTCATTTGGACAAGCCTTGCAGGACACATAGGGAATGTGTTTTACCCTTCACGCTGCTGGTACAATTTCTAGACTAAGAAAAGATGGAAGGATGGAAGACAGAAAAGTTAATTTAACGCTTCTGTACTGCAGTAGCGATGTGTGCACAGCACAGAGGAGCATTGCAAATGTAGCGTCAAGCTTTAAGGAGGATTGAGAGTGCTGAAAAATAAGAATGTATCTAACATGATCTTAGTATTGCATTCAAACTTCAGAGTTGGGGGATTTTTTTTTTTCTTTATCCATATATAATACTTCAACAGGCATATCTGAAGTGTAGGATCGACATCAAGGGAAAGACTGCTTATATATGGCTGCAAAAACCAACCAAAAAAACAACAACAAAGCAAAACACTGTAATCACCACCATTTTTCTTGCCACATAGCTTCTGTGACAAGAGCAGTTTTAAACATTTATTAGGGATACACAATCAGACAACTCAAATGTGAAATCATCTGAACTGTATTTTAAATATCTGACCAAGGAGAAAAATGCTTTTCTGTTAGCATTCCATTTTAGAGAGATGCAGGAGAAGCACTAGTTAGGCTTGCTGGAGGCAAGTAAACCTTAGAAGGTTTGCTTTGATTAGTAAATCATCATAATATTTAACCAGATGAATCAATTCCCACCTGCTAAAATGATTAGACTTCTCATAGTTTATGTTTATCTCTATATATATTGCTAATTTGCAGCCAAAAATTATTATGCCAATTAACGATATCAGAGATAAATTTAAAAAACAAATCCAAACATCCTTTCTTCTAAAATTGCCTATCAAGCTTTATTTCCAGACCGCTTTAGGTAATGATACAAATAAAAAAGAAAGTAAAATTTGATCTTGAATCCTTAAGCAGGCAACCAAGAGACACAGGCACAGTAAGAGTCTTACTATTCAAGCTGCCTGAGCAGTTGGGTAAGTTACAAAGTCTTATTTCCTTTCTCTAGTTGAAAGACTCATTTGCTTGTTTTCTAACCGACTACCAATTGTGAACTGCAAATATTAGAACTGAATAGACACTTGACGTTAAGTATTGTGCAGATTTAAGTTACATGAATTACATGCGCTCCCTAAATTAGTCCTGCAATTTGTAGAAGAAAATGTACATTGAGATTATAATATTTGCTTTCCAAATGATCTATTAACCAAAATATTAAGTGGAGAAAATTACACATTGGTTTTAAGAGATGTGTGCTTTTGGGAAAGCAGCAGTAACAAGACTTGAGATACTGTGTTCTGCCTGTCAAAGTCTGAAATAAAATTTAGATGCTTTGGGGTGCTTTTGCACCTTTGCAGTCACAAATGATTTCTGGAGAGGTCAAATTTTTAGGGGAAATTTCTAGAAGAATTGGGGTGATTTTCCTCCTGTCCTTCTAGCCCTACTGATCCCTAGCAAAACAAGTGAAAAAGAAAGGGGAAAAATAGAGAAAATGGAAGGAAAGTAGAAATGTCAAAACTAACACAAAAAATACCCCAAATATAAAGATTTTTCTTTGGAATTTTGTTCTTCAGAAGTTATCTAGCATTTAATCATAAAAAGTCTGTAAACAAAACAAACACCTCTACTCCTCTCAAAGAAGAGATTCATTTGACATAAGCGTATTTCTTTCTTTGAAGTGGGAAATACACTTTTGTGGGTTGATCCACAAATAATTTTGTTCCTTTAAATGTTTGCTTTGCTTAGCTAATTTTAAAGAAGTCATTTATTTACTCAGCTTTGCTCACGTAAGTGTCTCCATACAGAGCTTTCCTGTGGTTGTTGCACTACTGTGCCGTCCCGACTTACCTCGACACGAGCTCCTGCAGGCAGCCTGACTGCTGCAGGTTTAAGAAAAAATGTTGAAGGAGTGGAGAATACTTGTTGGAAGCGATGTACTGGGGAGAAGTAGTAAAAAAAAAAAAAGCCATGGCACATTTCTGTCCCATTTGCGATGGTGTTTCTAGAGATTTAGAGGGCTGTGCCCAGCTTCTGAGATTTGTTGTTATGATAT
The DNA here is from genome assembly GCA_013396935.1 of Baryphthengus martii. Lineage (NCBI taxonomy): Eukaryota > Metazoa > Chordata > Aves > Coraciiformes > Momotidae > Baryphthengus > Baryphthengus martii. The sequence goes on from VWZK01016231.1 coordinate 157,770, forward strand.
TTATTCTAAAATAAGAGGAAGGAAACCAGCTACTTGAAGGTATCATGCTCTGGTTTTTGTGTTTCCCAAGAGTACATGAATGTAGCTGGACCATCTGATACGGCACATGCTGCAATGGGGTTGGAAACTAATCTGAGCTGCAAATGGATGCAATGAGAGATGAAAAGTTCAAAAATGAAACCTATGATGTATAAAAAAATCAGTTTTTTTCTTCTGTTGGCACATCTCAATAGATGGCACTAAAAATCCTAGTGCGAAGCCAGTCCCTGCGACTTTTTCCCTGAATTATCATCAAAAATCTTCCAGTCAATCCACTCCCTTTAAATATCAAACAAGCAATACAACCAATGGGCGGTCTCTTAATTCACTGTCTTAGACACTTCTTTTAATGCAAATGATTCCCTCTGCAATACTATTTCTAGTTTTTCATTGGCCCTTGCTATGAAAACCACTCAGTGAGAAATTTATCTGGGACAAATTCTCCTGAGGGAAGGTAATCTGTGTACCTCGACTGATGGCAAAGGAGATGCACTAAATTACACCACTTCAGGATCTAATTTTTCTGTGGTTTCCTTGACATCGAATTAGCAAACTATAGCCACAAAATTTATTCAGCTGTTTAAGCTAAATTGACTACCAGCAGAATTCTGAAGCCTTTGCAAACTCTATTCTGAGTTCACTGTAACCACCTTGCTGAGTGGAATGGGCTCTGAAGCTTGGAGCAAGTAACAAAACATGTTCCTTCCCCATTCCTCTTGCTAAAAAGGAAAGATTTTCTTGCAAGGCTTTTTTTTCCCAGGTTTTCTGACTGTATAATCAGATTTTATTTCATTTGGGCAAAAATCACTGTTCTTGCCTTATTAAAACACAATTGAAAAATCTAAGACCATTGCATAGGTCAGTGCAGGGCTTTACAAAATTATTTCTTTCATAAAATTTCACGAATGTGTCAAGTAATTTAGTTGAAAACACAAAAAAGGACGTTTTTTTCTTGTAGACATGAACCGAAAAGCAAGAATTAAATTTTACTTTATATCAAGTTATATAGCTGCAAGTACCTTGTACAAAGGCAGTTGATGTACATAAGTTGATTTTATAGTCATAGTCCACCAAACCCCTGATTTTACAGGAGGGTTAAACACATAAAGTATTTTGAATAAAAATAAACACAAGAAATATTAAACTTTGTGAATAGGCCAGCCAAGATGAGTGATGAATTTTACTGGGCTATTGATGTTGCAAACACTTCGCTCCTGCCTAGGATCGTTAAAGGAGTAAAATGAACCTAGAGGGTCAAATTTTGCTCCTAGTTTTACACAGATGTAAATCTAGACTAAGTCTACTGGACTCGGTGTAATAGTGGAATATTTCCAGACATCCATCAAAGAGTAAGTGCAGAAACACGCTGCTGTAAGGAGCTGCGGAATCTGTCCACGGGCATTTAAAACCCTGATTTGCACTTTGTGCTTCGGCATGAGCTGTTCTCATGTTTGCAGTATTGGCCAAACAGAACATTTGGCTGCATAAAAAATGCTGAATAAAGACCTCAAATGCCAACGCTGTCAGCATATCTGAACAGTTTTACCTTTACGCGTATTCGGACGTCCTGCTAACTTCATTTGCTCAATCTCCTCTAAAATTCACACAGAATTTTAAAATTCTGTTTCCTAACATGGCCATCAAACCACAAATTTATTATAGCAGAGTGTCAGGGAAATTAAAGAAGCCAAACAAATATAAGGAGACAATTGTTCTTCCCTGGTTTCTCTGTTCTGCTACTTCAAGAATTAAAAAAAAAAAAGTGTGTGAGATGAAAAGGATGCCTATTAAAAACAGGCAAACATACAGAAAAAGCTTACTTAAAAAGCCAAGCAAAGTTACCTTTTAGGTTAAGCAAGGAAAACCTGGACTTGATTCTGCATCTATCTGAAATAAATAGCAAAAACTTTTGTTCATATTATTTATTCCAGCGATATACATATCTATTGATGAAGGTTTTGTTATATTCCTATAGGATGTCTTTACATGTTATAGACATTTTAAATAAATGAAGTGAAATTTACTTTATAAAATATTTACAGAATCTTCTTAAGAACCATTAGGCTCATTAGGCAGGTGAATTCTTTTTGGATTCCGCCAACAAACTGTGTAACTAGCTGAGAGCCATAGGGCCAGCTGTCTGAAAGACAAGTTAGTCTGTACAGGAGCCAACAGCCAGATGGAGACGACAGCCAACTCACGAAATACAATATTTAGCCTGAAAGACTGTCAAAATATAGCAAAAAGTCTGACCACTGAGCTCTCTAAACAGAGGTTTGAATCATGATCAGTATTCTGCCTTTGATTGCAGCCTTTCCGCCCCGCTCTCTGCCCGCTGCTCCCGCACCGGTTCACCTCCCGTGTCCTCATTAGGATGAGTTCAGCAAAAAGCCAAGGAGAAGCAGCACTGGGGAGCTGGGGGTTTAGTCCTAGGAGGAGGCTGATGGGTGCTCAGCCAGCTCACTACAAGTTCATGTTAGACATTCAGCAAACAGAAAGCTCAGCTTGACAGAAGGGAAATATAATTAGGATAAAGAAAAAAAGAAAAGAATAGGAAGGAGGGCTCCTGTTACCGAGGTGTTAGTAGAATTCATAAGGCCTCTAGATACAAGCAAGAAGCTCAAAAGCAGGAGAGGAAGTCTGAGGCAGATTATTTCTCCCTTTTGTAAGGCAAATGACTAATTATACAAAGCAAGATGTTTTTTTCCAAAGACATTTGAAAGGTATCATGCAATATTGATACAGAAATCATATTTAATGCAGGTTTACAAGGCAAGAGATAAAAGAAAATGTAAATGTAAACATGGTGTTTTCTGCTTATTCTCCCTGTGGCTCTTCCCTTTGTCAGAAAGATGCCTCACACACCTGCCTCAGTGCAAAAACTTCGCTGTGAAAGAGCAAAATACTTCCAACTAGAGACAGTTATAGTCTTGCACAGTATGTGTCCAGAAAGGGAAAGAAACTGAGATTAATCTACCTGAATTTCCATTCTTGGGCATTGTTGCTGTTTATTTTACTCATTTTTCTTTCAAAGGAAGAAAAAAAAATAATCCCTGTTAGAGGGAGCTGGATCAATACTAAGAAATTCTTTGTCAGATAAAATAAGAACAATCATTAACCTTGCTGCTTGTGAATTAAACGTAAACTTTGCTTTTCAACTCGTCTTTCCCACAGCAGCCCCAGTAAAATTTTCTTGTTTTGTTCAGCAATTAAAACCCAGCCCAACCACCCAAACAAACGCTGCTACTAATAACCTTTAAGCTCTCTTCCCACTGTCGATGGGGAAAAAAGAAAGAGGAGGTATTAACAGGTATGGTTCAAGTATTTTGGTAGATATGATTTTTTCAGTTTGTTTCCCTAGGTGTGGATTTGTGGCTGGATTATATGTTAGTTATAGATCCTGCCTCTCTGGGAGCATCATGTGAACAAAGTTCATGGCCGCGGCAGCATCTCCGCACTGGTCGATGAGTGGGAACCCCCGGCCAAGACCAGGCCCTGCCTTCTCCATGCAGCTGGCTGCGGGATCAGCTGGAACAGCACAGTTATCACCTGGGAAATTATTGATAGCAGGCTCTACTCTGCTCTCCCTTTAAGGGCCAGATCCATTGCCTCCAAGAGTTTATTTTAACTGCCACCATTACTCTCTGAATTGTGAGTTGGTGCTATGTCTGAGCAGTTAAAAGAAACTTTATCGTTGAGCGTGATGCTTTGCTTTTGAATGTCTGAGAATGCTAACTTTATTCAAGGTTATGTTAATTTTATTTCCAGGAATTTCCAGATTTTATTTTCAATACAAATCTTTTCTCCCCCAAAATATACTTTCCCTGATGGATTCTGTTTTGCTTTCCTATTCCCAGTGCAGAGGAAATTTATGAGGGTTTCCTCTGTGCTTGTAGGACTTGGCTGTTAAATCATGATCACTGTGTAGAACTTTGGTCGTCCCGTTATTCTACTGCTTTCTCTCCATCCTGCAAATGGCTTATTGCTAAGGAAAACTTGTAATAGTCTTATTCATCGTTTGAATTCGTAATGTTAATAAATGTAATCTGAAATCTCAATACTAGTTACCCTTTGGGGAAAAGAATGTTTTACTGAAACAGAGCTTCTTCCAATTCCAAGCATGGAGTAAAATATCTGACTGAGGTGGTGCTGGTTCCCACAAGGGAGGGAGCTCCGCTGTCCTCCGGTGTGTACCAGTGGCTGCAGAGAAGGGCCAGAGCTGCTGCACAGCCTCTATTCAGTCCCATTCCTTCAACTCCATAAAATAGGTAATTTTACTGAGCTATAATCAAGCCAGAAGCACATCAGAGTCAGTAGTACTCTAGAATATGTTTTAGGCATGGAAAAGAAAATGATGAAATGATGAAAAGGGTTTTTCCAGACCCTTTTGTAAATAAGAAAAAGTCTCCAAAGTCAAAGGCACCAAGACAGTAAGGGGAGCCCTAGTGGCTGAGGTCTTCCCGTCTCCACCACCACAATTCAAATGGTCTTTCAAATAAAATAGGAGTTTCAGACCAGAACTACCCAGGAGCACATGCCCAGCATAAAAGCAGGCAAAATACGGGGCCAGAATCTACTCCTTTCCTCATGTCATCTTTATCAGCAGCCTCATTTAATTGGATTTACTTCAGATTAGGATACCACTGATGTCACAATTTAATGCCATCTGCCAAAACATTTTTGGAAATTGTTGGCAATTCTGAAGATGTAATGCATGCTGGAGGACAGAATACACCTCAGTCCCCTTTTGTAGATGACAAGTATGATGCTAATCATTGTATGTCTTATGTTGCCTGTGCAGACTGACAGGGAGTTCCAAGAGAATTTTTATTATATTTTCTGATTTTTCCAGAAGAGGTTACATGAGATGAGGAGCACTTAGCTTTTGCAGGCTGTGATCTCAAAAGCAGATTTATAACTGCATGCAAAACGTACGTGCAAATTTGTTCATAACTTAGTTTTAACTTTATCACAACTAGCTCTGAAATTAAGTAGCTGTGTTGACAAGTGGCTGTAATTAGTTAGCTGCGTACTTACTTACTAATATGTTCACACAGTTAAAGTAGCCTGTATGCACAGCTCTGGGAGAAAAGCACAGGAGTGAGAGGTGCTTCTCGTCTTGACTTTGTCTGCACTTCTACAGCTGCCCTGTGCAAAACAGGTCCTTAGGTATTCAAGTGAGAGAAGTGGAATGGGAACAAGGTGTTGCCAGGCCAGGTTTAGCAGGTGCCTGAACCTGCAGTCAAGGAAATAGGAAAGTCAAATTTTGAAAAATCTGATTCACCTTATACCTTGTCTTGATTATCAGTTGATTTTTTTCAGTTCCCTCATCTGAGTTTTGGCTGTTTTCTTGGTTTTCCATTTTCTTCCTGTTATAGAGGCAGATGATGTCATTGTCCACAACCAAATGAAGTTAAAACAACTTGTCTGAGATTATTGTCAAGTTTTTAATCTCTGACAAATGATTGATCTTTCAAAACGATCAGCAGTTTCAAATTTCAATCTAGATTTAAGCACATATTATATTTGCTATTGTTTGTGCAGCGGCAAAGGGCTACTCAGCAGCATGACATACAGGAGAGGTGTCTTCAAGCATGAGTTGTTGAAAGAGTGTGGAATTATTTATACATTCCTATTTATTTACAAAATATTGTGGCATGAAATCTTTTCCTGTGCTCATACAGCTTTGTTTGGCAAGAGTCCCCCAGACGAGCGTTCCTATGAGTTGGCATTAATCTTTTAATCTGCAGATACAATTTCTACAAAAGGGATGTGGTTGTGCTGCAAGTATTTACTTGATTTCTTGTTTCCTTTCCTTGTTAACAGCAAGTGGTACTCCTCAGCTTGACTCTTCTATCTGTCTTTGTTGGTGTCATCAAGGAAGAGGATGTTGATACCTTCCTAGAAAACACTAAAATTTCTTTTTGCCTCTTGTCTGACTGATAGGATTCCTTAAAATTTGAGCCTGACTTTCTGAATTTTAGAGGGTATTGTAGTTGTTGCTGGCTAAGAGGACTTTTGGCTGCTTTATAGCTTCTTGGAGACTTTGCTGGGTTCTGCAGACTTAATGCTTCGCCTTCAGTTTTCCACATGAACTGGAAAACAGGCCCAGCTTGCATTTGCCTGTGGAAAGCCTTGGTGTGCAGTAGAGAGTGGGCTTTGGTGCTTTTTATTCCTTCTCTTAGTTTCCTGTTGCTCCTTTAATTTCTTTTGTCTGTTAGTGTCCAGGTTTATGGCCAGTCTTTTTTAGCTCATGGAGCTGAGGTGCTCTGTGAGCTGTCTATATCCCAAGCCTCTTCCTCCACAGAATGGGAGGCAGCAAGAAGTGCTGGCACTCAAAGCTACAAAACAGATCAGCACCTTTCCCAGCTGGGTTTGAAAGGCAGGAACGCTGCATGCAGATAGAGATGCCTCTGGGCAAAAAGTGAATGAAGGCTGTTGGTGGTTGACGGTTGATATGGGACATATTAGTTGCAAAGCTGTTGTAGGCACAAAAAAATATGTTGTATTGAAAGGTATCTAAAAATCATATGCTCAGTTTCTTACAAACTGCTAACACTTTGTTGTTGGTTCAGATGGAAATCTGTTTAGCTAATTCTCCTTCTGGAAGCACTGCGTCATTTCTGCCAGTCCCTGAAGAGGATTTAGGTTTCACCGTAAGACTATTTCAAATGGGACCAGGTGATGCGGGAAAGATCTTCTCTAGAAGCCATCAGAAGCACCAAACCAGTCATGTTTTTAATAATCTTGGGAGTACTAAAGTAAGGTATCTTCTCAGTCTTCCAATCCTTTCAGCACACATCAAAAAAAGAAATTGATAGTAGACAGAGATGCCTAAGGTGCCATTTGGTAGCACCATGAAGTGATACCTGACAACACTGATCCTCAGAGAGCGGTCAGTGAAGTCCTATCAGCAATCTAAGTGTCTGAGTGACTGACTTTGAGGGCTGCTTCCCTCCTGGCTGCATAACAGGGAATCCACGACTGCGTGTACAGGGTCAAGGTGTCGTACCCAAATACAAACTGCAAATAGACGCACAGGAGGTCTGTGCCCTGGGAAACTCCTCCAGGTTTAGATGCTGCCTTTCAAACAGGCTGCTGTTCTTTCCCTCTCCTCCTTTAGAAAACAGGGGACGTTGCAATGTTTTGTTGCTTTCTCTTTGGTTTTGTAGCTGCTTAAAAAGTTGCCTGGGAAGACAAGTGTGTGTCTGCATAGCGGGCAAATCCGAGAGGAGGGTCTCTGGTAATGAAGCGTCGTATCTGCCCAGCTAGGTGAGAGCTGGGCAGGTTTGTTGTGACATAACTCCTTGGGGAGGGGTGGGGGGTTGTGGCAGAGGCAGAGGAGGAAGAGAGAGAGACAAGTGGAGTCTGCAGCACCCCGGCAGTGATATCAGACACAGGATCTTGGCAGCTTTGGGGTAAGCTACCACCTCTCTACTCCACCACTCAGCATCCTGGATCTCCAGCTTGAAGGGAAGAGAGAACCAGGAGCAGCAATTATGGCAGCATCAAATGGTTTTATTTCTTCATGACCTCTCTCTTCTCCTGTCTCTCATCAATAATTTACCTCAGGGCTTCTTTTTTTCCCAACCCCCTCTCGTTCTCCCTCTCTTTTTTGATGCGGAGAGAGGGAAGAAAAGGAGGCACCGGAAAGTGTTTATTTCGTTCGGAAGCTTTTTGCAGCGTCTATTAAAGAGCTCACGAAAGGACCCCGGGAAAGAAAGGGAAAAAAAAAAAAAGGCACAAAGTGGTGGCGAGGAGGGAGGAGGAGAAGAGAAGAAGGAGAAGAAAAAAAATAGAGACTAGAGACAGAGCAAAGAAGCCGGAGGAAAGAAGACTTTCAGCGCGGCGCTGCCGGGAGGAGAGGGTGCGGGTGTGTGTGCGCGGGTGCGGGTGTGCGCGCGGGTGAGTGTGCGCGGGTGCGGGTGTGTGCGCGGGGGGAGCGGCTGCCGCGGCT
>VWZK01016231.1:166109-193782 GCA_013396935.1 Baryphthengus martii
CGAGAGGCAGAGCTCGCTGAGCCCCGGGCGAGAACGTGGTCCCCCGAGGCCTGGGGACAGGGTTTTCTCAGGTACAAGCAGCTTACGTAGATTTTTAGACAGCTTGTGCAGCCCTTGAGGGGGAAAAGAAGAACGAATTTTAAGGAGAAATTATTTAACTTTTTTTATAACAATCCCAGGTTCATTGTACAGCCCCTCTCATCTCAGTCGCTGATATTAACGTACAGGTTCCAGCACACATTTCATACACCAGCTCGTGTCCTAGGGCAAGTCCAAAATAATTGAGACTGATGGTTATTTTTCTTCCTATACCGTATTATAATGACCAGTAAATTGTTGTGACAACTGAAGCCAGATATGTCACATACATAGCTTAATGCTAGCCATGTAAATTGCTCGAACTTCACGGCCATTCCTAGTGGCTTTCTAGGGCTGTGTGTGGCATGAAGGAGTTTGAGAATATCAGTTAAAAATAAAGCATAACTAAGTGGAAAGAAAGAAAAATGTAGTAATTAAGATATTCAGCATATGGATGGTGCACTCATTTAGTACGTCTCACTCTGTTACTCGTCTTTGTTTCATCAAACCCAAATTATTAGTAGCACTTACAAAAATAAACAAAGCAGCAAAGGCTCACAGCCAGTTTTTGCTCTGATGTGCCAAGTATTTCAGTAACTCAGTCTGACTACAAACCGCTGAAGGAATTGTATCGTTCATGTACATCCTTCCTCACAGCTTGATACTTTCAGGCAAACAGTGTTGATTTCACCATTGCTTTTTAGCCAAAACCAGTACGCCACTCTCTGAATTAGTGTTTCGATGTCATTTCTGGGGAACGATGGATAAAAATGCCTTTTCTTAATTGGCTCTAAATGTGAATAGAAGAAGAAAGGTGTGATATAGAATCAAAGGTATGATATGGTAGCAACGTCAGAAATCTTTTCTACCCTGCCTTTGTATTCAAATAAAACTAAATATCCATTTTTATGAGTAGTATTCCAACTTAATTGAGAGAAAAATGTATAAAACAGCATAGATATAGATTAAAAAATGTTATGGTGATTTCTAAAGTTAATATTCTGTATTTTATTTAGCACTAATACCTGCACTAATTCTCACGCTTTTATTTTTTTTTTTTTTTGTAGATCCTAGTAAATGTGGGCAATTTTTTCACATTGGAGTCTGTCTTTGTAGCACCAAGAAAAGGAATTTACAGTTTCAGTTTTCATGTAATTAAAGTCTACCAGAGTCAAACAATTCAGGTACGTTGATCAACTACGATTATAAAATCATGTACTTAAAGTCTTTATTTAGAGTAGGAGCTTGACTGAGCACAAGAGTATTTGACACATGTTGAAGGAAAAATAGCTTATTTGGAAGCAACCTATGGTGTAGAGTTCCTATCAGTAGAGTTTAAACTGAGCAGATGTAATAAAGCAAGATCCTTACCTCAGATAAATTGCCACAGCTTCACTTCTATGCCATAAAACCTGAGTATCTGGGGTGATATAAAATATTAAGTAGAATTAGTCATCCAAGAGCAAAACAGAGCTCTAAATTTCGCTTAATTGCCTGAATATTATTGAAGAGTCATATTTTGCTACAGGTTAAACTCACTGTCTTGAGTACAGGAATTTGGGGAATATGTACCACATTTGGCAGTTTTTGTAACATTTTGTGACCTGGCTGACAGCTCGTGATGCCAGGCATCGGTTTAGGACACCAGTCTGCCCTGGACCAAGGTTAGTTAAGGTGGTCTGCTTGTTCTGTAACTCCACTGACATGTTATACCTCTATAGGGATGCCTGCTAGGCAACCTTTATAAGAGTTTAAACTTTTTTCTACCATATAATCGATAAAAAAAGTGTGTGATATATTTAAAAAGAAGGAGGGATTCTGCACTTTTTTATCTGTAGCTTAATAGCAGCTGAACAACCTAATTGAACACAAGTACGTACTAGCACAGAGGAAAAGCCTCGAAGTTCCTGAACATCCTCATGCTGAGCCAACAGTAAATTCTTTAAAGTACATTCCTTAATCATCGTGTCAGGTCACGCAGTTTCTGTGACATACGTACTGGTTCTCTTGATCTGAAATAACATCCAGGGCTTCCCTTGTTTTCACCCATGAGACCACCAAATTCGTACAAATACTTGATGCTTTTCCCCTGATCTGTCTTGCTCCTGAATATGGATTTCAGTGTACAAGGCTGAGATGAAACATATTTCTGCAGGAGGAGTGATGAGCCAGGTCTTTGTGGCAGCTCTGGCTTTGGGTTGCTGGTAAAGCTCCTGAGAAAGGTGTAAACGGTAGAGATGGCAGAGAAAGCTGGAGTGGGACAGAGTCACAGCCCTGGTGAAAGTTGCCTTCACTTTACAACATGAAATCATAGTGCCATTCAGGTCAATGATAAAAGCTTTAAATGAAATATTGACCTCATGAAAATCACTATAATGACCTTGTAAGCTATTTAATATACTCAAACTTTGTTCCCTCAAATGCTGAAGGTTAAAATGGCCTAGAATAACTGTACGTCAGCCGACTTCTTTGGATTGAGAACTTATCTTGCCAAGAAAGATGTCAAGGCTTAGATTCTGGAATCCCAGTGCAGGCTTTGAGGTTTCACATGCCAGACACACAAACTCGGGAGTCTGGGGCTCGTAACAGGGAATATTACAACCTCTGACATGGCCTGAAATCTTTCATTAATCCAGAATTTCTAAAGTGATGGATGGGTTTGATTGACTCCATTTTGGCATAGTTAATGTGAGACCACCCGGTGCAACTCTTCTGCTGTGATTAAAATAGCTGTAAGACGATCTACAGGGCAACCTGACCTAGAGAGATGCTACAGAAGGAATGACACAAACCAAAACCGAGCAATGAGTAAACTCTTGATGCCCTTTTTCTGCATACATGATAACTACGGGGGAGGACCAAAAGCCATTGCAGTGGAGCAAATCAGCTTGAGTCTCAGCCACATGCAGACTTAAACAGCACTCAATCTCCTGAAGGCTTCCTACATAAATGATATCACTATGCCCCTGGAACATCTGTTAGTGCCATTAAATATCATTAAACTGAAATTGGTTCCCTGGGGACTTCTGATTAAGTGGATTTCCCAGATAGGTGAATCCCAAATCAGGGCCGTATTCTGCTGCCCTGACTTATGCTGAGCACTAATTTATTCCATGATGACTCCCATTAAAATTAATGGGAGTATATGCAAGGCCAGCATACTCAATATGAATAAACATTTAATAATTCACCCCTCTGTGACTGCGTTATAGCCACTTAAAAAGGAAAAAGCAAAAGAATGTTAATAGTTTGCCATTGGGGAAATGAAAAATGCTTGGATTCCCCCAGCCCCTGCCCATCTTTATTTACAGAGTGTCTGTGTGGTGTTGTTTTCAGAGAAGAGACGGCGCTGACTTTCAGAAATGGTTTATAAAAAAAATGAACCCGGTACCAAAACACAGTGCAGTGGTTCATAAAGCTAAAGGTCTATTCTGAAAGGTTTTGCTCTCAATGAAGTGTAAGCTCCCAGCCTACTGTGGTACCTTGGGCATCTCATTAGGTGCCTACCCAGCATCTCTGGGTGCTTAAGTTTCATGAAAATGTCCTCTTTGCTAGGATGAGCCTAAATAGCCCATGAGGTAGGCAGAGCGAAACAGAGGCCATAGCTCACAGTTCCTTGCTACCAGAGAGTTAAAACAATTGATGTGCCCACGCAACAGATGAAAGCAACACCATGTTTCCTTTTGCATTGGGTGAGCCCAGACAAATGAAAAAAACAATCAGTGAACACTGGGACCTGAGCAGACCTCTTACACTGTAATTAATATTCAGTGATAGTTCTCGATGTTTTTCTGTTGATTAGTGCTTTTCAGCGTTTTTTTTCTCTTGCAGGTTAATTTGATGCTAAATGGAAAGCCAGTCATTTCTGCGTTTGCTGGGGACAAGGATGTCACGCGTGAAGCTGCCACTAATGGAGTCCTGCTCTATCTAGACAAGGAGGATAAGGTTTACCTGAAGTTGGAGAAAGGTAATCTGGTCGGTGGATGGCAGTATTCTACATTTTCTGGCTTTCTGGTCTTTCCCCTGTAAAGTCGGTTTTCCTGTGACATTCATCCAGGTGTGGACTCATCATTGCCTCTGTTACATGAAGATCATTTTATCATCATGGGATTGATATTTCTTTATTGGTTTTTCATGGGTGAATATGGATTCTCTTTATGGATTTTGGCCCCATCCGAACTACTCAGACGTTTCACAGAATTTTGTGTTTAAATACTGTACATTTGGATTGAGACTAAAGCAGACAATAAATATCAGTGCTTAATGTTACAGTCTAAAGCTGCCTGCAAGATTTATTCAGATTTCGTTTGCTGGACTTACTGGATTCATGGGAGAAGTGGACTTTCTTTAATTATGAAAAGACTGGCAACCAGGTCTATAATTTAGGAGAGTTTGAGTTCAGACTTCAATCAAGAGTTAGTGTGTTGCTGCCAAAGAACTGTATATTGATATATTGATCATACATGTTTTTGTCATTGGGACTTAACTGACATAATCTATTCCATTGTCTTGAGAAAGGTAATTATTATTGATAAGTGGTCGACCTTAATTCTCCTCTGCGTGTAGTGTGTTGAATGGTTCACCCATATATTTATGCTCTGCCACCGGTCACATCCCAGTCTAGCTCACATACGGCTAAGAGGTTCTGGTTGTATTTTAGTTGGAGCCGTAAGGTATTCCTCTTTTCCATGTGCTGTTTTCTAAAACGAAGAGCAGATTATAACTATTAAGAAACATATTCTTACCAGGGTTAAAGGTGATCATTCAGGCACAACTTTGCAAAACAGCTCTGCCCTGCAGGAAATCTCCCAATTGTTCTTCGGTTTTAATTAACATGATTGATAATAACTGCTTTATTAAAAACCTAAGGGATTCCTTCCTTAGACACAACCACTTTATTAGCTGAAGATGAGATCCCCTTGTTTGTAATTATGTCTATTTTTCAAACCTTCTGTTGTGTTAAAGCTATCATCTGATTTTGCCTTAACTCCACAACTGTATATAATTTTAGATTGTATGTTTAACAAATATTAAATCTAAATAGCCGGTACCTAACTTGGTGCAATATCTTTTCGGCTTTTTGTAGAGGTCATATGAATCCATAAACTTATTTATTACATCATTGTTACATAATAAAGATTAATATATGTTAGCTGAATTTTTGACCTTTGGATTTTGGAAGTCACTTCATACTATTTTTTTATTGGATATGATGATTATATGCAAAGTGTATGCTTTGGGGATTCACAGAAACTGTCCTGGAAGACAGACAAACTGTTATCATTTAGTCTGGCAGAATCCTAGAGGTAATTGGAATGATCTAGAGACAACCTATGCATTTTATTTAAAAAAAAAATTTAGGCAGAAATCCTGGCTTCACTGAAGTTAGTGTTAAGAATCACATTGATTCCAGAGAATTTTGGATGAGACCTGTGCTTTGGGTTTTGCCATCAGCATTAAACTCCAGTGCCATCAAATTAAATGTCAATTAAAAATGATTTTCACATGGACTGCTGATGAAACCTTCATCCCTTCTGCCCCAAATATACACTGAATTCAATGGATGTTTGTGACTTGCATATAATGAAAGATGTCTCTAAATTTAAAAATACTATATACTTGAGAATGTTTCTGGATGGAAGCATATCTAGCAATCTAGAACCTTCTCTAAAAGAGGGTTAGGTTTGGATTTGCTGGTTTAGATAATCTCATTCCACTTTCTTCCCTTGTTAGCCAAGTGCAGTGTATCATATTGTCCTAACTGCTCTAAATGGATATTTCAGTGATTTAAAGTGTAATGCATGGCTGACTGATGCTCCTGATAAAAACGTCAGCGAATCAGTGGCACAGAATTGTGCTCAAATTCCTTATTTTTCTGGACCAAACATACAAGATTTTTTTGGGGATTTTCAGAAGGAAAGGTGAGTACATTTGTACCCCTATGAGATAAGTCAGGCGGGGAGGTAATTTGTTAGACACAGTATTCACTGCACTTTGGGAGGAAGTGGAAAGCCACAGCAAGAAGGTGAATGATTTACATTTCCAAAAATTCTAAAATAAGTTTTCCATTATAACTAATCAAAATGTATCACTGCTGTACCCCCAAAATGCTTGTGTATTTTTCTATCTATCTATATCTATAAATCCCTGGGATTGCAGCACATAGTGTGTATGATATTATAAAAAGGTTGTTTGTCAGAAGAGTTTGTTTCAGTGGGGAACATCACCATTTTGCATAAAAGTGGTAAGATCTGAAAGATCACTTCACTATTGATATATATGTAAAGTAAAGGAAACACCATTCCTACACAGACAGAAGAAAAATGGCATTAAAGGTGTCAGTATGCTTTTCAGAATGAAATAAATTCTTTAATTTGTGAACACATGATCTTTAAAAGCTGTCTTTAGCATTCAAAAAAATAATACTTCACTATCTTAATACACTGTTGATTTCCCCTTGGCAAAACATTTCTGATTGCTTCAGGGTCATTAACAGTTACTTTAACTAGAGAGTCTAGGAAATTATTCAATTAAGGAGATATGTTTTGATGGAAATGTCCTATTTTTTTTTCTCCTCGGCCTCTAAAATCAGAATTACTAACTAATTATTTTGCTAAAAAGTTTCAAAGAAGTCACCGTAAAGCAGTTTGTGTCATCTTCACACAAGGCTGAGCACTGACTCCACTCCGAGGGGGCCTCTGGAGATGGGCAGTTCTCTTAACTCACATTTAAACATATATAATAATGGTTTTTAGACTACAATTTGAGCTGCTTTCCAGATCTTGAGCTCATTTACGTTATACTGTCCCACAGTTCATTTACATCAGTGGAGTTTTTCCCAGAAGAGGTGCTCTGAGTAGATGCACTAGCCTAGACAGAGCTGGGTCTAGAAACCACTGGGTTTTTTTCCTTCTCTTTCTTTCCTCATTATTTTTCCTTCTATCTTCCCATGTTACTGCTACAGTAGTTTTCATGTTCAGAAGCAAGAGCTCAGGAGACAGTTCAAATTTCAAAGGGTATTTAAGATTAGAGGTTTGATTTTTTTTGAACAACTTAAACCTTCGCTGAGCTGCACTGTAAAGGTTAGAGCTGCATTTCTGATCCCGTTGAATTCAATGATACTAGTCTTACTGATTTTGGTGGGGGCACAATTTCCCACTCTGTGGGTATCCCTGCTACAGAACACGCTGAAGATCTACAACAAAATCTTTCAACATATATCCACTTTGCTGTCAACTTTGTGGCTCACAAAGGTTGATCGTGCAAGAAAACTTTCTGGCCATGTGTGGTAAAGATGAAAGAAAAATGTTACTTTCTGAGAATATTGTTATAATCAGTGATCTCTTTACAAAGGAGATCAGTATTTTTGCCTTTTAATCTGTGGTTTATTTATATTTTATTCATATTTTATTATAAAGCTAAGGAAAAGAAAAGAACTATATTGTCCTCCTCAGGTGATGTAAATGTTTTTGGTAGAGCCGGGAATACCCACGTCTCCTAGATTTATCTGGTGTAGAAAGTTGCTCTCTTCTGTTGAATCCTATTTGCTATGAAGAGTTCAGGCTACATGTACTGAATGACTGCAAAGCCAAACAAAAAAGATGCTGTTCAAAAGAGCCTGGGCAACAGAAATGTTTTTGGAAAAGGCACTGAGGTGGCTTTGAAAATTTCACACGCGGTTTTGTCTTTACATGAAAGGGAAAAACGAACTTTGAAGCACAGAGAAGGAAAACATATTCCCTTTTTTTCAAGCAACGTTTTGTTTTTGTTTTGTGTTTTGTCATTTTCTAGTAGTATCTGAACGTTTTACGAGTGTTCATTAAATTACTTTGGCCAGGTCGTGGCAGAGTAAGTGTTGCAACCTCAGTGTTACTATCGAGAAAATGGAGACAGAGTTTGGGAAATGACCAGTGCCATACCCAGGGTGCCAAGCCACCCACTGCTAGTGCTTGGCCCTACCCGGTACGCTGGATCTATCATTTTTCTGATACACGGCATTTGTTTAAAGCAACGGATGTTTTTGGAGTAAATGGCACACTGCTGTATTTCCTCTCTTCCATAGTATTGAGGTGTGTGTTTCTAGAAAGATGAATGCAGTGAAACAGGATAGTTTTGAATGCCCTAAGAACTTCACAATTAGCTATCAACTCTGTCTCTTGTTTTTTTGTTTGTTGGTTTTTTGTTTTTTTTTGCAGACCCCCAAAGGAATGCATCTGTAGTGCATATAGTATTTTTACAAGCAGATTTTAGGATAGAGAAGATAAATGCAAGAAGCAGTATGTCATAATCACAAGGAAGCTGAACCATTAACATGACATATGGGCTGAAGCAGAGAAGCAAATATATGTTCTCCTCCTTTTATAAGGGTTTCTGAGTTGGTAACATGTTTTACCTTAGCAATTCATTACAGTCGCCTTTCATATTGTAAGAGCTCTTTATAATATTCAACCTCTTTGTCTTCTAAAGACAATGTTAACCAGATGACTCAATGTAAATAAATGAAGATCTCCATTGACAGAATTTATTGGCTGGCACATACCACAGCAACATTATTTTTTGTACTATTGCTGTCCAGACAGAAAAGGCTCCTTTGAGAAAAGATGTTGTCTTAGACACTGAGCTAAAGTTATTTATCTGTTGCTGTTAGGAATGGGTCGGGGGAGGGGAGGGAAACCTTTTCTACCCTACAGAACTGAGGGGAATGAATACAAAGAATAATGATAAAATCAGTCACTCTTATGCAAGTGATGATGAGAATAATGGAAATGTGGCTTGAATAGTCTGTTTGGTGAAAGCTGTGATCTAAGGCGTGTGATGGAAGCAATCACTATTTTAATCTTCACAGTTAGGGGGAAGGGAAGAAGCCAGTTGCATTATTTTTAACAGATTCTTTTCCTTTCCTTTTTAACTTCTGCCTTGTGGTTCTGCTTAGCTGAAAAAAACAAACCCAAAAAACCTAAACAAAAATTCATGATCGGAAATGATGTAAGAAAAGTTCATTTCTGAAGAAGGATGAGAGAGAGGTGAGGGCATTTTGCCAGTATATGATCTGGGGGAAGAAAACAAACAGGGTGGGGTTGGGGGGTGGAAATAATAAAATTGATTTAACTTAAATGTGTTCTTGACTTATCATCCAGTTCAGTGAATTGCCTAAATTTGTTCTGCTTATATGCGTAATACTTTCCTACTATGCATGATACTGACCCATCCTGTCCTGTTAAGGCCACCATATTGTAATCTGATGGTTTTGAATCCTGCTGGAGGAAACCAGATGTAGAAGTGTAGTGCAGAGCACTGGAGATCGACAAATAAAACCAGCTTTATCTCTGTATTTATATGTGTGCCTGGATTTACTCCTACAAAGCAGGGCTGTCGTCCCTGGGGCATTGAGGTGCAAAGGGCAAACGCGTGGATGAATACTGACATTCTTGAAAATGAGCTGAGAGTATGGAGATTTCTGAACTACTGCTGACACAAGGCAAAAACTGTACCCTGACCTCGTTGTGAGGATATTTAAATGTGCTGTATGGTCCTAATGCTGAAAGGAGGCAGATCTCCATGGCACCTGGACAGAGTGACCAAAGCTCTGTGGAGGGGGCAAGACCTGCCCACAGACGGAGGGTCTGCATTGACCCAAGTGTTGGGGCCTCTGGAGAAGTCTTAGAGTCAGGCATGCTGTTAGATCTCCTGGAGTTTTGCTCAATTCAAAAATCAATGTTTCGGGTTTTATTTTACCCCTGTCTTTGCAAGCGAAGGTCTATTTACGGTGAACATACGGGATTCTCGAACAAAAGCAGTCTCTAAAATTAGCACTGTCTGAAAATAAATTTAAAAAAAAGTTCTTCAAAGTATATTGCAAGGCTAAATTTCTCTTAAGTTGAAGGCGTGCAATTAAGTAGCAGAGCAAATTAAAATAAAGATACATCTGCTCGCCGTTACAAAACTAAATGTAAAGAAGCAGAATTGATTCTGGAGTCTATCCCATGTACCTGCAAAACAGCCCAGAAGCTCAGTACAACCGTACAACAGCTCATTACACCGGCTATTCCCACTGTGCAGCGGTGGAAACAGCCACTGGGCAGCCCCACCTGGCAGCGCTGATGCGGCTTCTGCTAATGAAATGCATTTTCATGAGCGGAAGGTTAGTGCCAGTCTCAGAGCGTTATCCTGGAACAACAGGGCTCGATGTGGCTCCTCCAGAGCCTCCCAAGCACCCTGGCAGACCTGCCCAGCCTTCACAGCCTGACCTAGAGCAGGTTGCAAAATTTTGCTTGAAACAATTCCCTACCAGCAAACGCTGTTTGAATTCAATTATTGTTTGCAAAAAGCAAATGCATCAGAAGAAATGATTTTTTTTTTTCTTTTTCAAATAAAAGGAGAAAATTATTTTGTATGAAAAAGCTTTTGTATTTAATTTTAGATTCTCTTTAAGTGTAAGATTACTTTGGTTCACATAGAAAAGGGAAAGAATTGAAATGGAAATAAAACGTTTACAGTTTTGAAATAAATATTTGCAACGAAAACATTTAGATGGCTGTACCTTTTTTTTTTTTTGTCACCAGAACTTAATTTGGGTAAAAATTAAACAATTTTGGAAGTTAGTTCAGATCTTTTTTTTTGATTACTCTATTACCAAAACTCTCTCTCTCTTTTTTTTTTTGTAGCAGAAAGCAAAAATTTTTCCATAAACTTTATTTTCATCCCCTTAACTGGTTTGCTAAAGCATACAAATCTGTCTGTTGAAAAGTCTGCACAAAGATTTCATAAACTATGCTGGTTTATTTCCAAATAGAGCTTTAGTATCATGGGGAATGCTGTTTCCATCTTGAGGCAGGGTCAAACACTGCAGATTTCACTGTTTAAAAAACCCAAATCTCGCTAAGGACACCTGGCTTAAAGATCGCACAAGGGGCTCATATTTTTTTCAAGTTGAATGAGATTTTCGTGAAGACCTTTGACACTTTAGGGTCAGGGTGTAAAAGGGGACCAGCTTTCACATACAGAATGATTTTCTTTGTGCCTGCACCCTGACTCAACCTTCACCCTCAGTTATTATTTCCTAATATGATATTGGTGATCACTCTATTTTATTTGTTTATTTAAGCTTTTCCGTAGGTTCAGATTCTGGTAGTCTTGCTGATGCTCAGAACTGGCTAAGCACTAACTGTCTGGCCAGGAAGTGTCATCAGTCCCTTCAAAGCTTAGGAAGAGGGACATTTGTCCTCTCACCCTTTACATGCCAGGCAACACCCCCCTCCACATTCCTTTCCACTCTGTGGGCTTGTGGCCAACCAGAAATATTGAAATCAGTATCAATATTGAAATCTTGATGAAGATGTTGGCTTAGTTCACAAATTATTGGTACTGGCATTATCATAGTTAACCAACCACTATATGATTTAGTCCTATTGAGGAATTTTTACTTTTATTTAAAATAAGTTAAGATGGCAAACAGAAGCCTCTATGGGTACTGAAGAAAGACAGGAATGAACTGCTTGGTTTATAGCAAGAATGGCAAAAGATAATCTGACGTACATGCAACCTATTTAAAGACACCTCATTTCTCTGGGAGAAATAAGCTCTGGTTCATTTCTAGAAGGCAAAACAGTGATCCAAATAATAGAAAAACTTGAAGAACGAATACCTAAACCACAGGAATATCAAGGAATATCAGTGCTGTATAAGAGAAATGAGTTCTGCAGTGCCATTGTGTCTCAGTTTTTGTGGACTGTTTAAATGGATTCCTATAAAAACAAGAAAGGCTTCTGAAGGAGATAACTCCATGCCATCTATCTTAGTTGCCTCGAATCCAGCACAGGTTAGGCAAGATAGTCTAGGTTTAGTCTGTTTCAAGCAGTGATTCACGGGGCATGATTCAGCTGTCATATACGTTTTGTACAGGAATTGCTTAACGAACTGTGTATGGAAGACGCCTTCCAGTATCTGAAGGGGGCCTACAAGAATGGTGGTGAGGGACTTTTTAGGATGTTGGGTAGTGATAGGACAAGGGGGAATGGATCCAAACTACAGGAGGGTGGATTTAGATTGGACGCTAGGAAGAAGTTCTTCCCCATGAGGGTGGTGAGACACTGGAACAGGTTGCCCAGAGAGGCGGTGGAAGCCCCGTCCCTGGAGGTTTTGAAGGCAAGGTTGGATGGGGTTCTGGGCAACCTGATCTAGTGGGAGGTGTCCCTGCCCATGGCAGGGGGGTTGGAACTGGATGATCTTTAAGGTCCCTTCCAACCCTGACAATTCTATGACTCTATGATTCCATGATTCTTCAGGTCTCTGTGAGGCAGCTGAGGGTACACAACTGGTCGAATAACAATGTTAGAAACCAAAACTATGTTGACTTTAAAATTCTGACTTGCAGGCTGCAATCCAGGTCCCCAGTTTCTATAAATTTTATTGGATATTATGCACATATATTTGGTGGAAAAGGCTGTGAGGCTTTTTATACTTGTCAGCGTCAGTCCTGGCTAACACACAGAGTTGGATTAAATGTGTTTTCCAGGAATGATGGCGTGCAAGATAACAATGGTGAGCATATCTAAACTCTGATGATTTGTCAAAAACTCATCTAGAGATGAGGAATGTTTCTGAGTATATAGACTAAGGGTTTCAAGATGAAAGGCTGCTCAGTAGACCTGGATAAACTGTATCAAGTACATTTTTATGGAGAAACAAAATGATGGTTCACAATATTGTTTGTCTTTAGATGCAGGAAAAAAACCAACAAACAAACAACAAACCCTTATGTGCAAAAGTACCAGCAAAGCTTGTAAAAATAATATTCAAAAAAGCCTTTCGAAAAACACCTCTGCCTCCTGGAACATTATGATATTGCTTAAAGTTAGGGCCACTCAAGTGACACATAGAAAAGTCAGGTCAAATTTTCTGCTTTGCCCTCAGTTTGTGTCTTCTAGACCTCAAACGTATCCTTAAAGCCACTTGGTTATTTGGTGGTAGATAACAAGGGGAAAATATTCAGAGATGTAATGTCTGTCCAGATCAGAGGAACGTTCACACCAGCGTGATATGAAATAAAGTTACAGCCTTTCCTGGTGCTCATCTCAGCTATTGCTGGAGGTCTCCGCTGAAGGTGAGAAAGCTGGCTGCCTTCCCCTGCTACCCATGACTGTCTGTAGAAACCTCATCTCACACATTGTTAGTGACAATGGGAACACATTGTTTAAATAGTAAATAAATCAGTAACTCTTTAAGAGCTGTAGAATTGTGCAATTTCAGGGGCAAGCCAAGGATGCTATAAATACAGTCTTTTTTTCCGTAGTAAATCTGAGTTTAAGGTGTTCAAAAGGCATTGTTAGATTTTTTAATTTTTTTTTTCTATTTTCTTCTGGAAAGCTCAGCTAAGGAATTTGGTTTTCATGATGCCCCTTAGGGTTCCCACAAAGTAATAAGTCAGCATCATTTTCTAGCTGCAGTTGATAACATTTATTGCTAATTCTTTAAACCCTTCTTTAAAAGAAAACAAGTCTGCAACCTGCATTGCACCCACAGGAATAATCTTTCTTTTCCTCAGTTTGGTAATTCAATTGTGACTTGTAAACTTGTGCAGTTGTAGCAAAAAAAAGTATACAGTCAACTCTAATCTATCTTGAGGAAAGTAAAAAGTGCTTACCACTACTAGTGTAGTAAATCCTGGCTGCTTTATTAAATAAATGTAGAATTTCACTCAGAAGCCTTAAGGAAGAAGAGTTTTAGAATATCTGAACAATTTAGCACATTTTGAAGCTGAATAAAGATTGATTCAATTTTGGAGTGAGATTTAAACTGATGGCATACAAAATCCAACTTAAATTAACTTGAAAAATACAGGCATTATTTATGTCTTCTGAACTGTGAAAGGCAAACCCGTCTATTGGAGAAATTCTTGAGTATCATAATCTTTTTGGTACTGGAAAAATAAAGACTAAAAAAAGATCCCGTAGCTATTTATAATTGTAAGTCAGATCTTGAATAGTTTTTATCTAATCACTACACATGTAAGCAGGACAGGATCCAGCAGACAGTTAAGCGCACATATAATGCTAGAAGCTGAAGTGATTTCATGGATTTTCAGATACTTCCACACCTAAAACTTACGTATCTGCTTAATTCTTTATTGCTCCAACAGAAGAGACTTTACAGGAATAGATAGTGCTTTAAAAAGTAATTTGACAAGCAATCAACCAACCAAATGTCTCTTGCTGTGCTAAACTAAGGACATTGCTCAAAGACAAAGTCTTCCCCACTTTCAGGAGTCTCTGACTGAACTATAATAATGCGGGTGGATTTGGGCACCAGACCACATGTTCAGAGAAGAACTAAGTCAAGATGACTCACATCAGTATTCATAAAAAAAAAAAAATCTGCTGTCTTCTAGCAAAGTCAAGATAATAAATGTTTAAAACACTCCCCATGTAACCCAGGTGGGATTATGGGAGCAGGTGTTGCTTTAGCTGCTATGCTGCAGTCACCCACCTCCCAGCCCCACTGGGGCTCTTAGCTGGGGTGAGGAGCAATGCCCTGGATGGGATTCATGGCAGTTCCCTGCCCTTTTGCTGGACTAAAGACAATATCAGCTCTCCCAATAATCGGTAGCAGCTATCCCAACAGGATAGAGTTTCTTTCTCTATAGCACCAGAGGAGTCAATCTCTAGAGGACACCATCTTCCAGCCAGCATTGGTGAGCCTGCCCTCATTTGGATGTACTCTTCATTGCCCACCTGGTGAGAAGATGGGCCCCAAAGACTTTCTGTGTGCTTTATCTTGAGGCCTCTTTCAGTTTTCAAGATTACAGTGAGATTTTTTTTTTTCCAAATCAGTTGGTCTCTTAAATGTACCAATCATGGAGGCTTTTCCTGGGATGCTCCTAAATCACTTTGGGTGCCTTTGAAAATACCACTTTCTGGGGTTTGATCCTGGTGCATGCTCCTGCAGCAATAGGATCTTCCCACTGGCCTGCGAAGGCAGAGAGCTGCTGACCTAATGCCACCCTGCCATCCTGCTCTTCTCTGTCAGTTGATGGCAAGAAAGTTTGCTCTGGCAGAGCTTTGTGAAAAAGACCCCTACACATTTATAATAGGCAAACTATTTTGTTCAAAAAAAAAAAAAAAAAAAAAAAAGAAAGGGTGAAAGCAAAGCTTCAGAAAGATTTCCTACAAGCAGAATTTACTATTATT
This sequence comes from Baryphthengus martii, assembly GCA_013396935.1. Lineage (NCBI taxonomy): Eukaryota > Metazoa > Chordata > Aves > Coraciiformes > Momotidae > Baryphthengus > Baryphthengus martii. The sequence continues at coordinate 181,373 of VWZK01016231.1, forward strand.
TCTTCCTTCAAAAGAGTCTTTCTATTCTTTGAATGAGTCATGGTAATAATACAACATCTTATACTGCTTTCTCCATCTGTGGAACCTCTCTTACCTCAAAAGAGTCTAACACTGCAGAGCTGTCCTTATTTCAGCTGTAGAGAAAGAGAAACTGAGTCATAGACAATTTATTTGCTTGATTTGTCCCCAGTCACCCAGGGAGCAATTATTAGGTTCCCAAAAATCTGTTCCCCAATTTCATTGTCTTTAGTAATTAGGGCTAATTTAAGCAATGGTCTTCACTGTGAGCTCACACAGCTTGGTGTAAAGAAGGGAAAGCTTACCTTAAATCGAGAGTTACACAGTCAGATAGGTGCAAGAAAATGCAGTTGAGAGCTGAGCAGTGTTATGACTTGGAAAAGTATTTAAATCACATAGGGACATTCTAGAAAACATCCAGAGAAACAGCACCACAAAGTCTGTCTGATCAGACTCCTGCAAACCTGAAAATTCACCAAAAAAAGAGTTTTTAATATCTTTTGCTGATGGAGGATGCCCCAGGTGATGAAGCAGGTATTGTCATGTACTTACTGGGATTGACTGGACTCTGCAAAGGGAACCTACAGTTCAGTCCTTGTCCTGTGTTTTATATCAAGCCACACTAAATTTGATACATCTGGGCCACTATATAGATTTTTGGAAATCTATTCTTATTTTATTGTCTCCAAACTTTTAACGTGTTTTTATTCCCTGAATAACCAAGGCTACTGCCAGTGCAGAAGTACCAGCATGGAATGGGTTACAAAATATATTATTCTTTAATGTATTAAAGATGCTTTCTCAAAATTCATACTGGTATTGGGCATACACAAATTCCCTTTGGCATTCTGTCTGATGTTGTCTACACAGATTGAAGCGAGTGGTAGACATTTATCTTTGAAACGGTTAAGAACTGGATTATTTATGTATTTATGCGTCATGCTTTCTAGATGCTTATTCTTTACCAACAGTTTACACTTATAAATGTTAGCGTGGGTGAAGTTGGAATACTGCAGAATATGACTACACTGCTAGGAACTGTTTTGTAAACAAGCTTAATTTAGGTGGCAATGAACTGCCGGGTCACTGGCCTTGAATTGTGGCACTGTGGTTAAAATGTAGTTAAAATGGTGCTTTAGAAACAATTATGAATGGCTTTCAGTATTGGTCATATGATTTAATTTGCCTGCAACATGAGTTTTTGACCAGAAGAGGCTGGATATCCTTGTTCGTTACATAAGTAAAAAAAACCAAACTGAGGACCTGAAATGAAACAGGATTAAATCATCTTAATTTATGGCCAGACTCTAAATTAAAATCTCCACATCCTTATGAATGGTATTAAAACAACGCCTGTCTAATGTGTTCAAAGGCAATGCAAAATGTAGTACACCAACGATATTTATTTTTTCCCCTTTGAAGCTGGAGAATTTTGGAATTGGTCACGGGGAAAGTGAGCACCAGACAGTGCTGGGACATTTCTTTGCTTCCAGCTTTCTTCACAACTACTATTTTACAAAACTATGACAGAATTCAACAGTGCAGTTTAGCAAAGCTTTTCTTAGCTCTGTGCTCATTACTATAGTTCTGTAGGCTACAGAAATGTCTGCAAGCCACCTAAGGAAATTAATGCACCAAGTGAGGGTCAGAGCTCAAAGTGCTTAATACCTGATTCTACTTCAGTACAAATCAGCTCACAGGAAGGGGACTGATGGCTGCGGAAACCATCGGTGTGAGGGGAGCTGGAGAAGGGACAGTTCAAGCTGAGACCAGAGAGAAACACTCAGACTCCCCTTGGTTACTTAATTTCCAGGCCTTGGAGGATTTTAGGCTATAAAATGAGCACAACTGACTGCCAAGTCAGATTGGAAATAAAGCAAGCTACAGAAGTGCGTGAATGAGTTGACAAGAGCTTCCACTACTGTGGCAGTTTTTGGGTTTTATTTTTGTAGTATGGCCCCAAGCATATAAATGTAGGAAAATCTGTGCTTTATTGCCGTGGTCCAGTGAGAACTGGTCTACTCAACAGATGATCTATGCGCTCAGCAGATCCTTAAAATACAATGTTCTTACAAGATACAGGAAATTCCCTCCAGAAAGTGGTCCGTATTGCAGCGTGATGTGCAAAGAGAGTTTTAAGTTGTAATCTTGAATTTCAGATTTCTAGTGATGAAGGAACTGAATTCAGCACATGGAGTCCTAATTCATCTCTGCGATCTTAGTAGAAGTCATATCCAAACTCAAAACGGAATTACTTCTGCAGAAATTCTGGGAAAAAAAAATCATACATATTTCATACTGGAACCTCAGCTTGATTCATTCTTACTCCAGTTTCTGCACACTCACAACTTTGTAAAACTCTCAGGGTGGACTAGATGATTTGTCTTGAAATATGTGGGATTTGTCAGCAGCTACAGGTATTTGAGACACTGGTAGGGATGTCCACTTACACTGCCTTATGTCTTTGATGTGGAGCAACGAGTTAAAGTCTCAGTGAGAATGTTCTGTTTAGGTAAAATAATCTTAGATGAATGCAAGCAAATTTCAGAGGAGTGTCTGGGAAGTTTATGCTATCCCATACTTAAGTAAGACACTTTCCTCCTGAGCTTTAAAGATTATTATGGCACTCTTAATTTATATACTTTATGTCTTTGATTGAGTTTCTTACACTATTTGAAAAAACCAAAGCCATAAGCAAGCAGCAGCAATGCACCTGGACAGCTTAGCGCAGTTTGCATCAATCTGTAGTGCAGTGGTGTGGGGCGGTCCATGGTGTGAGGAGCTTCAGGCTTAGCAAGTCTTACTCTAGAGAGCAGCAGGCAAAGGCAGAGAGCAAACAACCCTGGTAGTCAGTGTGGCCAGTAAAATATAAATGCTGTGACTGCATCAGGTATTTGACTCCCTTCCAAACCAAGAGCTTGCTTGTTCGTGATAGCTCTTCAACCCTTTTAAATACAAGATTTATTCACAAATGCAGAGACTGAGTCACAAGAACCTAAGCTGCTGATGTGTGAACTTGGCTAGCTCTGCTTATTTCGGCTTTCCATTTGACATGGCTAAAATCATTTCGCTGTCACGAGACTTTGGCTAAAGCCTTGCATTTACTGGGTCTGCAGTTTCTCATGAAGAGCGTGAGAGACTTTCTATCGAATTTGGATCTGAAACGTATACAGACGCAGACTATTCCTAACCTGGAACTGGACTATATTTTCTTTCTCCAAATCTAGATTTGATGACATTTCAGCAACACAGATAAGATCTTTTCTTAATGAGAAGGACTGCAGAGCCTATACAAAGGAAGTTGAATTAACAGGCTTAAAAACAAGGACACAGAGAAGTGTCTTCTAAGAAGGCATTTCTGTCTAGGGGGACTGGCACTTGCTTTTGTTGGATGGTGATAACAAAGCTGTTTCCCTTGTCCTTTTTGGATACTTCAGGCATTCATAGAATCACAGATATAAGTTGGAAAAGAAAGCGAGACTTCAAGAAACTCAGTTGATAATTCTTTTGCCAACACAAGGAAAGCACAGGAATAAAATTAGTCCTGATTGTTAACAAAGATATATTGAGTCACCGGTGAGCTCAGCATCTCCCTTGCATCCTGCTGACTGTTTTCATAAAGTTCTACTCACTGCTGTCTGCCAAGATTTTCTGAATGTGTTGTGTATTCACAGATATTATAGTCTTAAATAAATAGCAGATTACTGAGATAATCTTCAGCCTATTTACTCAGGCACTCTCCTTCAGCACTGCACACTGAAGGAAAGAGGGAGGATAAGGAGTAGGAGAAGACAAAGAGTGTACAGGAGAAAAGGGGTTACAGAAAATTGGCTCCAACTAGGAATCCAGCTCGTTTTCCTAGTTCCATCAGTTCATCTCTCAGTGTCTTCCATGGCCAAAGTAAAACTATAGGTAAACACATTGGTACATGTTTATGTCTACAGAGCCACAACTACCACCATATGCTTGACAGTAAGTAATTGAGGTTATAAGGCAGCTTATCAATGAATCTACTTACTTATGGAAATACATAATTTCTTATTTCAGAGGGACTGCAAGTGCTGTAAGGACTATGGACAGAGAGAGACCTCATGACAAGAAAAGTTGGTACTGACATAGTAATACTTTCAGTGTCAATAGTATTAATACTATTAGGAGGCAAAAAAAAACATCCTACTGTTAATGGAAATCACAATCTTGGGTCATAACCTGCTTGTAGTCTAGAGCTAAACAGACAAAAGGTCAAAATAAAAATAGAATAAAATAACTTTTCAGGACAAGCAGCTAAAACTTTTTCATTAAGAACATCTCAAGGTTGTAGGTAGCTTCTATAAAAACCTCTGGTGAAATCCAGATTTCTAGAACTCTTCAGCCCGGTGTCTGAAAGACACCACCCAGCGAGCATCTGAAAATCTGAGTCCTTTGGAAATATGCTAAATGCTTAAATTCTCACCCATCTTCTTCCTGTCCTCACCAATGTCTATGGATTTAGCTGCGTGAGGTCTTAAGGATTCAGTCCCCTGTTCAAAGCTGCAGCCTGTCTCAGTTCAGGTAAAAATAAACCACATCTTATTGTTGTTTATGAAGCAAAGAAGCAGCAGAAACATCTGGCAAAACTGACACCGGTGTGTGTTATGTGGCAGCTTTTTTGCACGGTGCTATCTCACCCTTCCGTAAGCTGCAGAGAGAAGTTTGTTAACAGGTAAACTTTCCTGTGAAAACCTGACAAGATCTTTTTTTGCCTCACAGTGCTGTAAACTGGGCTGTAACTGTGTCCATCCATGCAGCTGCCTAATAATATTTAATTGCTTTATAACTCAGAAGCAAATTGCGTTAACTGTGATAAAAGAAGGCTTTGCTATTATTTCTTGCAAAGTGCAAAACCCTGGCTGGCTTTTTGGAGCATTTACTGTCTTTTTTAAATTTCAAAGTTAATAGCTCTTCTGACAAATGTGAAAGAAATGTATTTATGACATTATCATCTCAGTTCTTACATACCTTGATCTTGGAATGTGTCATCACTTTTATTCAAGTATTAGCTTTTGTTGTAACTTTTCCTTATTCTACTTTTAATGAAAATGTAAAGAATGTAATGAAAATATAATCCCGATGCTTAATTATGGCATAAGCCTGGTAGAGTTTATGCATAACAAAAATGTCAAGGCCCGTATATTCTGCTAGAAGCCCTTCCTTTTAAATGATGCGATTAATTATACTTGAACATCCTGGAGGTTTATTGCTTCAGATAAAAGCATTCAGAGCACCTTCTTTACTATTATTTCTAGAAGAAAAACAATGTAAAATAAAGATAATTGAAGTATCTTTGACAGACAGCTTTGGGTTTTTTTTAAGGAACTGTGCCGTTTTAATGAAGAACCTCCTTAAATTTATGAGAACTTTGCATACAAAATTTTGGTTTCTGTCAGCCTAGGTAATAATTTACATTATTCTTGGCTTTTAAATGTACCATTGTACATTTACATTGGTGATCTGGATGCCGGTTTAATTATCTAATGCCAGCTTCTGTAAGACTGATAAAACTATTAAAACAAAAATTCAGTGCTCAAGTGGAATGGTGCTACTAAAGTTGAAAAATAACCCTTTAGTTCTGTCAGCAATACTGACACCGCTAAACTTCCTTCCAATACAAAAGGCTTTTGGTGTACGGATTGCTGAATGGAAGCCCATGACCACATTATGAAGACGTATAGAGCTAAATCTAAGGCTGTGCCGTCAAGAATTGTACTAAGTTGGCTATTTTATTGCAGTAAGGTTTTTGTCACTAATTTGATTGACTGCTGTATGCATCTTCTGGAAGAGGGGAAAAAAAATCCATTAAAATGTTGCACTTAAATGAAAGTCCCCAGCAAATTGCTTGCGGCAGAGAGCTGTTTGCATGAGAAAGAAGCAAGGAGATAAGAAGCTTTTTCAAACTAGTGGCATATGTTTTCTTGATAAAATGTGCAATTCTCTGCTTCTCATTGTGCATTTTAGTCATCACGTCTGGTTATAAGAAACTCACACTGATTTTTATCAGTTTGATTTAAAAACAATGTGTTTTTTCCAACAGCCAGATTTACTAATAGTTTCTCATGGAACAGCTTTTGTTTTGTTTAATCAATGATATTGATTTCCCTTTAAATATAAAGATTGTACAGTTCAGCACTGGATGCAAGAACAGTATTTTAAAGATGAAGTGACTGTCTGGTTTGTTAAAGTCTCTTCTCAATAGATCACCTTTTGTTTAACAATTTTGCTTAGAATGAATCTTCAATAATTAGTAATTTTTGATTCTTAACAGCAAAAGCATTATTATATGTTAATATAAAGGTCTTACCAGTGTTCAAGACCCTCTATATACATTCTGGATTATTTTTTTCTAATTAATTTTTATTTAAATAAAATACCATTGTATAGGTTTAATGCCATGTGCAGATCAGCAAGCCCTGGTCTAAACCCTGAGTTGCAATTTGTCGTCATCTTGAGCTCTCTGTGTGTGCAGGCAGAGTGATTAAGGGGTATGAAATCTGATTCCATAACCCTGGCTACTGCCAGGCCCAGGTTGGACCGAGTGATGGGGCACTGGAAGCATCCTCCTGAGGAGCAGGTCCGAGACCCACGAGATCAAGCTGGGGGTGCAGGCTGTAGGGGGCATGGAGTTGTCATCTCAGGTGCAATACAACATTCGTAAAACAATTGATTTCTGACAATAAATGGTATTTTTTTAAACTTCTGCTTTGATCTCCTCTTCTCCTGTCTATTCAAGAGAAATATCTCTTGTGTTCTGTTGTGTTTGGGTTTGGTGGGTGTTTTTTGTTTTTTTGTTTTTTTTTAAAGTTTTCGTTTGTTTTGATTTATAAAAACTATGATCTGGAACTCCTGGGCTGCTTTTGATTTGATTCTCTTATACTTTTAAAATATTCCCTCCTTCCTTCTTTGTATTCTTGGGGGAATGGCAAGAAATTAAGAGCCCATGACTAACTAAGAGCGCCTCTTTTTCTCGCTATTCTAAGTCTTTCCCGTAGAAAACGTTGGAGGAAAAGACCTAACCCAAGTAAGCTCCAAAAAACCTCCAAACTCTTCCTCTTATTATCTGTTAAGTGTTTTTATTCAGAATATTTAATGATATTGATAAGTAAGAATGCATTCTGAGCCAGGCCCAGTTCCTCATCCCTTTTCTGCTTTCTGCCAAGCTTTTCCTGCACTAAAAGAAGACACACAAAAAAAGAAAAATAACTTTACACTTTCCTTGTTACACTTTGTTATAACTTTCTTTAAAATGTTCGATAGTGATAGTGGGGAGGGGAATCTGTTCCCAAATAATCCTCAGTTTCCTATGTGAGAAATTGAAAGAACTCAAGATTTTAATTCAAATTATTACACTGCAATCCAGCTGAAAGAAGAATGCCTATCTCATTCTGGACTGAAACTTTTGAGAAACCTTTAATGGAAAATTTCTGAAAGGATTTTGAACACCAAAAAGCATTATAGAAAAAAAAAGAAAGTGAAGCATTTGACCATCTGCAGCATGAAATGTTGAAGACCAATCTTTCTGTAAAGAAAGGCTGGTGTGTCCTGAGGAGAGGTGTCTCTCTCTTTCTGCTGTTCACTGCTTCTGTGGGCTGCTTTTACCTGAGCGCAGAAATCTGGAAAGCTGCTCTTAAAAATATTAATATTTATTAAATGCAATTAATGCTTTTGCACGTCATTTACACCTAATAGAAAAGATGCGTAAGAGTGCCATGATGTGTGAAATCCAAAAATATACTTGTTTCTTTCTCAGATACTCTACATAGTCAGCACCAGAAAAAAAAAAAAAAAGAAGTTGTAAGAAACCAAAAAGCCTCTTCCCCAAACTCTTGTACTGAGGTGTGGGTTAACTGGGCATTCAGAGACACAGAATCCTTGCACTGGTGCTATGCAAAGGAGGCAAATTCATGATAGGAGATTTAAGAGGAAAACTATAGCACAACTTGAACTAATATACAGGAAATAACATTGGTGCATATGTTGCAACATTTAAACTCCAATTTATACCTTTAGCATAAAAAACCCTCAAATGAAACAAAACATCTGTTTCTGCCAGAGTAATACATTAACAAATTATCACAGCAACATGAATTACTGAATATTTTTGCTGGAGATAATATAGGACAGGTACAGAGGCTGAAGCACAGGTTATCATCCTTTCCCTTGTAGATACTTTGCTCAGTGTGCTTTCTCCCAGTCCCTTTGCTCCATGTTGTCCTATATAGAGCTGAGCTCATTATATACATCTGAGAATCGCTAAAATAAAGCTGTCAGTAAGACATGAAGTGGGAGTTGGAAATGTTAGCTCTCCACACTCCTTGATTTGAGAATATCTTCAAGAGGATGATTGTGAGCAAGGGCTCTGTGCTTGGTCCCAGCTATCACACGACACAGTGATGACAGCAGACTTACAGGATGAACGGCATATACTTATTAGAACAATTAAGCACCTCTCCTTTCACATTTAGCATTCTGTCCATTTTTATGAATTCAGTGAAGCTACACAGAATTATACCACCTGGAGACCTGGAACCATATGCTGTTGTACAGTCTTAGGGAAAGAGCATGATCTTGCTGCTCAGGAGTGTCTCTAGCTCTGAATTCGTGCTCGTGGCTTTTTGTCTTTCTGCTTTGTCCTGAGACCCTCAAAGCTGTCTTTCCAACACCATCAAACCCTATTAGTATTGCCTCTGTAACATAACACGTTTGATATCCTATAATGCAATAAAAGTCAGCTGGTCTACATTTGACATCTGAATCATATTAAGGAAGGAAAATCATTATAAAACGAATATGGTGAGACTCCAGTCTCTGGATGATATCCTGCTGAAGGATGCTCATGTGCCACTGAAGTCAAGGAGAAAGAAAGGACATCAGAAATGCCACAAAGGATTTTTTTTTTTTTTTCTTCACAATCGCAGTGCTGGAATATGAGCGAATTCTTATTTACTGTGTTCGGTGCCACAATTAGTGAAAATCAAAGTGTATGCAGCTGCATTTTATACCGTAAATTATTAGGTAATTAACCTTAATGCACCCTGCTCAGAATCTCCAGCTTTTCCACATAGCTGAGAGCATCTTTCAAATACAACAATACATACGACTACATCATTGCTTAATTATAAATAAAATGAGCGTCTAATGTAATGTGAGGGATTTGGATGGTGTTAATGGAGAGTGTGTAGGGGAAAGAGGGAAAGAGAGAGAATAAAACCACCTTTCATCAGAGCAGAATGACAGAGATTCATATCAAAAGGGTGCAATTAAAAGAGCATCCAACCAAAAGATGCTTTGCTTGCACACTGATTCGTTTTATTATGCTTATTGTCTTCCACAAGGCATCACGTTTGTTCTCTTTCAGAATCAAAAATGTTTTATCCTTATAAAAACAGAGATAATAAATGAATAAATCACATGACCTATAAATAAAAATGAGATTTTGGAGTCTATATCAGGGTTACCCATTTGTTTTTATGGTAGAAGTGGGCCCTGGCAATGTCAGGGTCTGTAAGACCAAAACCAGTGCTTTCACTTCTGTTTGAACAGAGTGACAGCTAATGTGATTAGCTGACAAGGCTTGATAGAGGATTTTGCCTCCCAACAGATGGAGTTTGCACGAAGCAACTGGGACTGTTTAGACTTCCCACAGTAACTGAGTGTTGACATACTCCTGGAGCTCTGAATATTTCCCATCTAAGTATACCAACTGTGTTCAACAGGAGAAAGACAATATTTACGCTGTTGACTGGAACATGTAGATACATGTATTAAATTCAAAATTACCCTCTATGTTTGAAGATGTGTAGGGGAGAGAGCTTTTACATAGCTACTAGCTATAGATACTTGATTTAGGTATGAGGTGCTGAAATTGCAGAACCAACACTATATCTCCACACCAGAAAGCTCAGGCAGGACAGCTTCAAGCAGCTTGACTGGCAGCATGTTTCCCACCTCCTGGGACAAGATGGGCATGTCCTCTAGGTGATTACCCTTTGCGTTTCCCATCTGTGATATCTGAAGCACAAGACAGACTGGTGATGCAGAATAACTCAGAAAGGGTGCATAGAATCCATAGGACAGAAGGGTTATAGGTGAGGCACCAAATGGCTGACAGAGGCAGAATCCAGGAGAGCAGGCTCACATTCTCTTACTGCAAGCAATGTACCTTACACTAGACATGTGCTCCACCCTTTCTACGAAAAATCTCACCCAATTTTGTCAAAAATGAGTGTGTTACCTTTTGAATTTAGCCTCGTAGCTGCAGCTGTTAGCAGAAAGTAGCTAAATTACAACTTACTTCTCAAATAATATTAATACGAGAAATGCATATTTTTACAGTGAGTGAAATTGCTGTGACTTTGTACGCAAAAAAAAAGGAGGAAAAAAAGGAAAATGACACTGCTAGCAGCATATTTCTGGTTATGTGATTCTTTCAAAATATCAACTATGAGTTGTTTTTGTGTCGTCTGAAAGGGGAGGAAGGAGTAGCAAGTCCAAAACTGCAAATGAAATTTATCATTAAGTTGCAGCATTAAAATGATACTCCGAGACTTCTGTGTGTGCGAAAAGAACTGAAAGGGCTATTTGTCTCTTCATGGGTGTGATTAACTCCTAACGACATTCCTGTGATAGGCCTGATTTATGTTGAGCACAGCTCAAGCGATGAGGTTCGTTTGTGCTGAGTAAAAGTGGTGAAGCTTATTAGAGGACTATGAATAATCTGAGAGGAGCTTTTAAGTTTAGCAGAAACCTTCAGCTGTGGTGCACTGCTGGCAGTGACATGCCGCATTAGCTCTCCGAAGCTGAGTGAGGATCCCAGACTTCTCAAAACATGGGAGTTATGGATGTAATTCCCCCACTGTGAGAGCATCTATGTACTAAAGTGTCAGCACAAGAGTACAGAGTTACGAGAAAGCAGAAAGAAACAAGCCTTTATACGGTGGATTATTCATCTCCCGTATTGCATCTTTGTATTGTTTGCTGGTATGTAACACGACTGCAAGTATTGCACAGTGCACACTTGAAAACGACACTAAATAATATTTATAAAACTATTGGCACTGAGAAACAGAAAGTATTAGGGATAAAACTCAGGGTTGTTGAATGCGCTGCTTCTCTACACATGGATGATGTTGCAGATGTTGGTGCTTTACATGGAAAGAAGAGGAATGCAGGCTGGTGCGCCAGTACCAAATAACAGAGGGACGACTCCCATTCTCAGTGGGAATTTTCTTTGAAGTTCCAGGAGTGTTCTGACCCCAAAGAAGAAGAGAGGGAAAAATGGAGTGCAAGAGTTTTGCCAGTTCAAACAAGCAAGCAAAATCACTATAACCTTGAGGGAAGTCTTAACGGCTCAATATGAAGTGATCATTTTCCTCTGTCTTTTCAGTTGCCGCTAAAAAGCCAAAGCCAAACCCAACAAGCAAAAGCACCTTGTGAGTCACAACTCTAAAAATGGCTTGTCACAAATACGCTTTTTCTCTAAAAGCTGAGCAGCATTAGGTCAGATCCAGACACTGGCAGAGGCTTTTCATCAGAAGGCAAGTAAAGGAGGAAAGAAGATTTTTCTTGTGATCTTGATCCAGAGTCAGCTGGATGTTTGCTCTGCGTGAAAGAAGGTACCAGACACACTGTCCTTCCTCTCTCCTGCCTCTTCCTTAGAGGCTCAGCATCATCCTCAGTATCAAACACAGAATCCTCCCACCTCTGAGGGGAGCAATTTTGTCCACCTGCTTACTCCACACAAAACAGTGGTATTTCTGGAACTGCTGCACCCAGACCAACAGCTAAGATTTCATTTAGAGTTAGACAGGGAGAGGTTTGCAGCTGCCACCTCTGCAGCTCTAACTAACTTGCATGTCATTTTACATGGAATATCTGAACCCGATTTTCCCTAATCAGAGGTTAGCACATCAGACTTTAGCAATCAGTAGTAATCAGACTTCTAGCACATGTAAAGGAAATAAATAGATTTCTTTCCCATCCTCTGTTTTTGCTTGCAAATGAGTTGGGGCTAAAAATGCCCATATTCGTGAATGACAGTTCAGCAGAAATGTGTATTTTATATAAACACTAGATTACAAATCATTATAAGAGGTATTATCCTTCATGCAAAACAAGGCTCACAGTAACCCTCACCAAGATGAGGCACTTAGAAAAAAAGAAGCTACAGAACTTTGAAAATAAGCCATACAAATTTCTGAGAATAATCACCGTTTCATGTTTGCTTGTAATTATAATTTAATTATGAACCCAATTTTGCAACAATTTTTTAAAGTAGGTAGTTAGCATTAAAGTACTTTACATGCAATTATCTGCCATTGAGCTTCCTCATTATACAGCAATGGCTACATAAATTTTCC
>VWZK01016232.1:0-21070 GCA_013396935.1 Baryphthengus martii
TTCAAAAAGGGCAAGAAGGAAGACTCGGGTAACTACAGGCTGGTCAGCCTCACTTCCATCCCTGGAAAGCTGATGGAACAGCTTATTCTTGGTGCTATCTCAAAGCATGTTGAGGAAAGGGGGCTTATCATGAGTAGTCAACATGGGTTCAACAAGGGGAAGTCATGCTTAGCTAATCTGAGAGCCTTTTGTGACAGCACAACTAGATGGGTAGATGAGGGGAGGCCAGTGGATGTGGTATATCTTGACTTCAGCAGAGTTTTCTATAGTCTCCCATGGTATCCTTGCAGACAAACTTAAGAAGTGTGGATTGGATGATTGTGTGGTGAGATGGATTGGGAACTGGCTGAAGGACAAAGCCCAAAGGGTTGTGGTCAGTGGAACAGACTATAGCTGGAGGCCTCTGAGTAGTGGTGTCCCCCAGGGGTCGGTACTGGGTCCAATGCTGTTTAATATCTTCAACAATGACCCGGACGAGGGGATGGAGTGTACCTTCAGCAAGTTTGCTGATGGTACAAAACTGGGAGGAGTGGCTGACATGCCAGAAGGCTGTACTGCCATCCAGCATGACATAGACAGACTGGAGAGCTGGGCAAAGAGAAATTTAATGAAATTCAATAAGGGCAAATGTAAAGTTCTGCATCTGGGGAAGAACAACCCACAGGTTGGGGGCTGATCTGTTGGCGAGCAGCTCTGGGAAAGAAGACCTGGGAGTCCTGGTGGAAAAGAGGATGACCGTGAGCCAAAAATATGCCCTCGCAGCCAGGAAGGCCAATGGCATCCTGGGATGCATTAGAAGGAGTGTGGCCAGCAGGTTGAGGGAGGTTCTCCTCCCCCTCTACTCTGCACTGCTGAGGCCCCACCTGGAGTACTGGATCCAGTTCTGGGCACCCCAGTTCAAGAAGGACAGGGAACTACTGGAGAGAGTCCAGTGTAGAGCCACTAAGCTTATTAAGGGAGTGGAACATCTCCTGTATGAGGAGAGGCTGAGGGAGCTGGGTCTCTCTGGCTTGGAGAAGAGGAGACTGAGGGGTGACCTCATTTTATAAATATGGAAAGGGCAAGTGTTGGGAGAATGGAGCCAGGCTCTTCTTGGTGACATCAAATGACAGGACAAGAGGCAATGGGTGAAAACTGGAGCATAGGAGGTTCCGTGCAAACACAAGGAAACACATTTTCACAGTGAGGGTGACAGAGCACAGGCTGCCCAGAGAGGTTGTGGAGTCTCCTTCTCTGGAGACATTCAAAACCTGCCTGGACGCGTTCCTGTGTGACCTACTGTAGGTGATCCTGCTCTGTTAGGGTATTGGACTCGATGATCTTTCGAGGTCCCTTCCAGTCCCTAACATTCTGTGATTCTGTGATTTATGACCATTTTATTGTGTAGCTTTGTAAGATAGTCTTTGATTTTATGGAATGTTAATCTACTAAGAATTGTCACAAAACCCCCCAGATTTTAAAGTTGAAGAATTTTTTTTTTGTGTGTGTGTGTCATGTGGTGTCTGTATGACCATGTCATTCCATCTACAAATTATTAATGATGTAGGAAAAAGATGTCTTAAAAGGTCTATGACAATAGAGTAACTTTTTTTTTTTTCTCTGAAGGGCGTCTACCATACCACTTACACAGTACAGACTAAAGATTCTTTCCTTTTATGTTTCACTCTCTTGTCTTCCAAATGCATCTTGTATAACTCGAGTTTAACTAGTTCTATTTGATCATCAGCCTTCCTCACTGGTTCTGTGAAGCTTAACTCTGACCTTTATTTATGGACTTATATTCTTTAACGTGATCTGTGCATTTTTGCTAAGAGGATTGTTACATGCTCCTTTTATAGCAAAAGGGAATGATTTAGTCTTTGTGATGGATGGGATTTAACAAAATCCCAGAAAACTGCTTCAGCCCCATCTGTTTTTAAAGAATTTAAACTGTCACTTAAGAAAAAGATTGTAATCCTTGTGTTTGCCATGATGCTCCGAAATACCACAGTGAAGTGCATAGGGTATGGTAAAGAAAACACTAAATGTAAGCAGAACTCACTCTAAATGTAAGCAGAATTAGCACAGAAATGTGACAGCTAAACAAAATTATGAGATTTTTGTTAGTATTAATAGGAGTTCAAGAGCTTTCAACATAAAAATTTAGATTTTCAATAGAAACTAAGGAAATGGGAATACGACTTTTTTGAATATAAAAGAGATCTTTCTAAACATCTTTTGATAATTTAATTCTCGTCACACCAAATGTGAATGGGACTAAATTTCAATGGATTAATTAAAATATTTTTAGTTAAATGAAATCCAAATTATATATTATTTTTGCTAGCTAATTTTATTTTATGATACTGAGAACAGCCAAGTACTTTTTGAAAGCATTTTGCAGACATATGGTGCAGTACGCTTGTACCACTGAATGCCATCTGCTGTCTAGGCTTAAATGCACACTGATTGTACTTTTTATTCATAATGAGCATGAAGAATGAATGTGACCCATGTACTGCAATTTGGCTCAGTCATTGGCAGGTGGACATTTAAGGCATAGACCATATTTGTAATTATAAGGTGGCCATTTACAAGCTCCCAGGTGGGTTAGTAGCCATTAGTAACAAATAATTGCATGCCAGCCCATTGTGCTCTCAACCACAATACCACAAAAAAACCCAGAAAGATGACAAGATAAAGCATTCCCTTATTAACAGCCCATATAACAGTTAGATAATTTATATTGCCAAATTTAAATCTAATAATGACTTAAAAAAACTTTGTTTAGCATGGAAATGGGGACCTGCAAACACAGAGTTGGGAACATTATATCTGAGTAAAGTTATAAAATACTCTATGATGCTTTTATTATATTTGCCCTGTGGTTTTCTATTAACATTAAAACTCCTTTGTTGAAAGTTATTTGCCTCAGTCTTCAAATATCTGCTCAACAGAAAAAGAAATGCCTCCACATGCTCTAATTTATTACCCTCTACACCAGAAAATGACAAATTATCCAGAACAAGTCACAGTCTGCATGCTAATATCTTCGACCCTCATCCAGAAAAACACTCTTAATGATCTGATAAATGCACGATTAGTAAATGATTCTTCAAAAATTTCATATAGAATCACAATACTGAATTGTGTTCAGTTGTACAGTCTTGTCTTCAATGAAGACAGTGACAGAACAAGTTTTATGAGGAGCAACTGAGGGAACTGGAATTGTTTGGTCTGGAGAAAGGGAGACTGAGGGGAGACATTATTGTTCTCAACAGCTGCCTGAAAGGAGGTCGCAGCAAGGTGGCTATCAGTCTGCTCACTCAAGCAACAAGTAACAGAACAATAGGAAATGGCCTCAGATTGCATCAGGAGAGGTTTAGGTTGGATTTTAGGAAAAATTTCTTCACTGAAACAGTTGTCAAGCACTGGAACAGACTGCCCAGGGACGTGATTGAATCACCATCTCTGGAGGTGTTTAAAGGATATAAACAATTGGCAATGTGGCACTCAGTGACATGATTTAGTGGTGGACTGCGCAGTGTTAGGTTTACACTTGGACTCTATGCTCTTAAAGGTCTTTTCCAACATAAATGTTTCTATTAAAAAAAACCAAAACAAACAACAAAACAAAACACAGCAAAACCCCAAGAATTCTCCCAAGACAACATTCGTATAATGTTTAACATCACAGCCATGATTTGCTAGATTGTAGTGTATTGAACAAGAAAGAATTACTTCTCTTCATGTAATTCATGGAATTATGCATAGAATAGAAGTCCTCTTTCTTTAATGTCTTGCCTGAACATTGTTTCTGTTCCTATTTCCATGGGAAACTAGAATAACTTAGTCATACTCTCTGTACTGTGTGTCTCTGTGGTTTTCCCTACCAATTTATTCAGTCATTGGTGGCTGTGAAATTTAACATAAGGATAGAACTCCTGAGGCTACACTTATACTGCTTTTCTTGGGAGAAAGTCATATCTCTTGGAAATGATCCATTTTAGGGGAATTTCTGCATTGTGGGCTCATGGCTTGTTACATACTTCACTTGTAGCATTCCCTTCTGTCAGTAAGGGCATAGTGAGATAAAAATGTGCAGTGTACTGACATCCTGATTTTTAGCTGCTACTGAGCAGTGTTTTTTACCATTTCTTAAATACATTGTCACAGAGGTGCTACCAACATCAAAGCATCAAACATGATCAGCTCAGTTTTGGCCGGTAGTGGGTCCATGTTGGAGCTGGCTGGAACTGGCTGTCAGATATGAAGGACGCTTCTCGCATCCTCTCTCAGAAGACACCCCTGTAGCCTCTCTGCTACCAAAACCTTGCCAGCTAAACCAAATACCTCTATACTGTTACCCTACATGCTAATGTACTGCAGATTCACACATGTAGTCCAGGCAAAGGTGTTCTTAGTCAGTGTCTGCTCTGCAGAGCTGTGCTGCTGATAGAAGGGCTACATCTGTCCTGCAGTTGAATTAAAATGTTGTCATTTCCATTATATTAATAAACTTAATTTTCAGTAGTGAAAATTATATGAACCATTTTAGCATCATGTACTATTATGTGTATATATATACAAATAATATGAGAAATATATGAGAAATATAATACATACATACCTAAGTATGTATTTGTCATATATAATTCACAGTGAATAGATCTCACATTTACAATACCTTACTACTGAGTAATTATCATCCATTTCTGATAGAAAATGGTAATAATAATAAAAGATTGATTAAATTATATCCTTGTGTAAACAACGATACCATTCTTCAGATGAACATACGCCTGAGTTTCACCAAACTTGAATATCTGTTATTTGAGTGTTGTGTGAGAATAAAGCTGTGAACTAGAACAATGTATGAGTCAGCAATTTGAGAAATCTGTAGATGTGGCTTTTTGTTTGTTTTTTTTTCTTGTGACAGTAAAGTACGAACGTTCTTGAAGATGCAATCATAGCAAAAAAAGGTAAAAAAATAAATAAGAGAGGATAGTTGCATATATAGAATATTTTAAGTGACATATGGAAATGTTTGTCGAGGTGCATTGGATGGATGTGAGGGCAGAGCAGGGCTGTCCTTCCTCACACAGGCTGAGAAGATCATGAATAAATCCACCAGCCAGAGCAGCAAGGCACTTGTAATAACAGAGTCAGAAACCACTGATGAAACTATATAGACAGGAACATGCATGACTTTGTCCCCCTTTATTTGGGAAGTACAATGTAAAAAGGGTTGTTCCTGGCACAGAAGAATGAATCCTTACTGACAGTGAGTATGGTGTTACTTTGGCCCCTACTGAACCTGTGTTACCCTTGGAGCACCATAAGTTGACAGAGATGCTCATTCCCTGCCAAACCCACTTGCCAGGCAGTAGGGCTTACTGGGAAGCCCCTGGGGAGATGTGATGTGTTCCTTTCCAAAACCCGAGCAGCATCATCCCTCTCTATCCCTTGCTAGAAACCTAAGTTGACAGGCAAAATATACTCCCTTGGGCAGAGTCATCGTGCTGCCCAGGATGGCATTGCTTCTAGAACTGAGCCACTCATTCTGCAAAACACTGTGCTGAGCTGTCCTGGACCATCATGGGCTGCTTTTCTCTTTCTATTCTTTTGTTTTTTCTTTTTTTTCTGTGAAAAGTCTGGAAACCTTTCCATTCATCAGCACTACTAGGGAGGTAAAGCCATGGTATACTTGAAAAAATTTTTCTCTTAATTAAATCTATCTGATTTTATCTTCCTTCCCTGAACATGTCATATGGGGGAGTCTGCCATGCTTCCTGGAGTGACTGGAGGTATCTGCAATAGAAATGTAGAAGTCAGCAGGTGGCAAGGGCCTACCTGGAACAGGAAGCAATGCTCGATTGGCTTTGCAGAATAGTTTTCCTCCACTTAGATGAGCCAGTTCTGGTGGGATCATTGAACAAAGTGTGATGGCCAACCGGCATCAGCCTTACTCTGCACTTTTGCAAAGCTGCAGGCTGGTGGATGACCTTGCTTGACCCTGTGGTAACATTCCCATCCTCTGAGAAGGGATGCTTTCATTGTCAATGTGTTTGTGGACCTGACATACCTCTGCTGTTTCTGTTTCCTCCTCCTGTGCTGTTGAGTCATTGACCAATGCACCAGAAAGTCTAGCCACCTACTGCTCAGAGAGTTTTCCATGATGTTCAATAAAGAACTCTGCCAGCCACATCACCTGCACATAGCAAACCATTGGTTTCCAACTCAATGGATGAAAACGGTTCAAGCTTCCTTTTCCACTCCTGACCCTCACTTTTGCACAGAAAGCTGAAGCTGTGGGGCTGCTCTTTCTGGCACGTCCCCCACTAGTATTTGCTGAAGAGAAGATGCAGCCAGGTACCTCTGGGCAGCCAAGCTCAGGTAAGTCTGGAAGGCCATAGCTGGCTGGTAAACATAGTGTAATTTTCCCATGAACTGCACCAGGATGTCTAGAGGGAGTCTGTGCTCCTCAGTTGGTCTCAGGAAGTTTGACTTGACACAGACGGACAGGTTGCTGGCAGTCATTGTGCTGATGTCGATGTTTTGGAATAAGGTGAGCAAGTGCTTGAGCAGGAGAAGGTTAGCCTTGGGCAACTTGCTGACCACCCTGAAGGAACAGTAACACAATGTTTTAGAATAGATATTGGTAACAGAAGTTACCCAGGCTGATCTCACCCAAGCCTATCATCTGAGGAAAGGCTCCCTGGCCATGCCTCATCTACTGTAGAGGAACTGTCTTCACTGAGATATGACCAGCTCCCTCCGTCTCTGCCCTTCAGGCAAGATTCACTTCATGGAGCAGCCCCCAGTGCCTGCAAGAAGTGCACCAAGGAGAGAAATGCTTTTCTATGCCTCTTTCCCCCAAACTCCAAACCCATGATTCATCTCCCTCATCATCCACCAACTGGGACAAGACAGGTCCCCAGGTGAGCTGCATTGGCCTCTGGTTGTGTCTGAGATGTAGGGAAGGCCAAGTGGCTTTGCTGCAACCAGCAACCTGGGATACGCCCAAAAGAGCAAGACACCGGATAAATTTGTATGTATTCAAATATTTTAATTTATTATTTCTGTATGCTGTAGGATTCTAAGCAACACCTATATAAACATGATTTTTTTTGCACTTAAATGTATGTCTTTAAATCAACAAGCCTGCTAAATAAATAGTACTCCACACTCACTTTTCAGTCAGTTAAAAAAAAAAAAAAGAATATCCAGAGGAGCACTCCATCTAAGATCCAAGTTGCTTTCCGGAGATGCTTTTCTCTCTTTATTGATTACATAAAGAGCCTTGACACTTGTCTAGTGATAGGAAGAATAAATCTGAGCTACAATAACTAGTGGTGTTCTATTAACTAAATTAGCTCTGCTTCCTGTTTCTTCTTCTTTTCCTGTCTTGCCTCTTTTGATTACTCTATTTTCCTTTCTGATTGTACAGTTACTATTCATGTACAATAACAATGGCTAAGGTTTTTTTATTGACTAAAAATCTCTTGATATAAATCAAGCAAAAAAGTAAATACAGAAAAGTAAGTTCTGCGGCTATCTGAAATACATTATTGGTAGTCAAAGAATAAAGTATCTGTCCCTTCTGTAGTCTTTTCATTATAAAATCTTTCTTGGAACATACTTTCAAAAAAAGCAAATTTTTTCCCTGTTTGTTTTGTTTGTGGCACTTCTCTCACATATTTTGTTTTCCAATTTTTTTAATAGTCTATTCAGGATTAATAATCTAAATTTTTTTTATTTTTTTTTTTAAAGAAACTCATCTTTTATAATAGTATGGGTAAAATTTAATATCAAGCAAGTCCATCTACTTATTTAGAACACATTCAGTCCTTGAAAGCTTCAACAAACACATTCAGTCCTTTGGGGCTTTGAAATTTAACTTTGTTGATGATAGGCTTGTGCTACTATGTCAGCACTTTGTCTTAATCTTTACTGCCAGTCTTTCTAGTCAGCACTGAGTATTGCAACACATAGCTACACAAGGTAGTGTTTTAGGTACTTTTAAAGTGCCTCATTTACATAGTATTGGAGGAATTTATAATCTTCAAAGTTTTTACTCTTAAATGTCTCGGAAACTAAAGTGCTCTTACCTCTATTTGCAAACAGACTAGTGAGAGACACATGTTAATTGAAAATTTAAAAGCTAAATTCAGCTACTTATACACAGTGACAGTTAAGGTCCCATAAAACATTCAAATCCTTTTTGCTCTGTCATTCCAGTAAAGTTCAAGTCTCCTGTAATTCCTATGTCATATCTGACAGCTCTATGAAAATGTCTTAGATATCTTAGGACACTTTAAATTACACTAAATACCTAGATTTAGCCCAATGAGTCAAATTCTATCAGCTCAAATGATGTATTAAGACAACATGAGAGATGATTAATGTCCTTTATTTCTTTACAGTACTTGGTTTTATTGTTGTAGGTTTTTTCTTTATTTTTTATCAACATATATAGTACATATTTCTCAAATTTGTTGTTTGTAAAGTTATGGGCTTTTCCCTCTCCCTCTCCCTCTCGCTCTCCCTCTCCACTGAGATACCTTTTTAACATCCGGAAGACATAGGTTCAATCTTCTCAAGGTGACAAAGGTCTAGGATCCAATTTTTTCACTTCCATTAATATATTATCCAAAAAGTAGTCACAAGCTTGACTGTAGCCCTAACCACATCAAAGATTTTGGTCAGCTCCAAGTAAAATATTGGCATCTGCCTCTCCAGAACAGTCATGTGTTGATTAAAGGTAGATGTTCAGGGAACTTTGGGGCTAAATAGGAAAATGTCCAATGAAATTAGAGTATTATAGATCAAACAAGTCTTGAAAAGAAGACAGATTAGATTCTTATTTTGGATCCAGTCATCTAAACCTCACCCTAAATTGGATGAGCACTAAGCAAACTGTAACCCCAAATATTTAAATGATTGAATTACATTCTGTCAAAACCACTGGCAGCTGGCCATGTTGAAAAATCTGATGATAACTAGCTTTGTTCCACCTTTAACAGCACATTAGAGCATGAGAAATGAAACTGCCATGTTATTTCGTGCCACAGATGGTGTTCACAGGTTGAAATTAGTATTTATTAAAATAATATAATCTCTTTTATCCATACTTTCCTTTTATTATAAGGAAATAGGCAGATGATTGACATTTTTTTAAAAGAATAAGGACTAATCCTCATCCCACTCTCAAAATGGCTATATTGATAAAAGAAAATTCATACTTTCAAGATACATTTTAAAATATGTTTCTTAGAACAAAGCAGTGGAAAAAAAAGTCATTTCTAAGTAATTCTAGTTTAAAAATTATTGAAGTGTTTGTCATATTACACAAAGCATAGGAATGGTGATGAATGCTTAGAAAGCAACCATGTAATTTCCTGAAAATAGTCCTTAAAGAAAATGCTGTCAATCAATGTTCTGATTTCTTTCATTTATAAAAATTCAGATTATATGTCAAACTATTTCTCCTAGTCTGCTATTTTTCCCTTTCCAAGGAAGAGCAAGTTTGTACCAAATCCCTCATTCCTCCTACCTTTAAAAGGATTTGGAGTGTACTTTGTAAAATGAGAGTAAAGTACATTTGTAAATCAGGGAATTTTACATATCCTGATGAAGTCCTTTCCTCAATCCTCTATTTCCCTTATTTTCTCAGCTATTATTGCGTAACCTCACTCGAACTTAACAGGCACCACAGTAGGCATTACCTGTGCTGGGGTCACCCTCAGCTCCTATCTTATTCCCTCTCCTGCAGCAGCTCTGCTGTGCTCTCCCTGGCAAAAGGTTAAAAATTTACTTATATAGTGTTCCTATATAGTAATTTTAAAAACTATCTTCAGTTTCACTGTGTATAAACTACAATCAAAGGCATATCCTTAGACTAAGAATTATCATTTAAGGTAAAAAAAAAAAAAAAGTATTTCTTCTGTAACTGTTAGCTTCAAAACTTAGAAAGGAAAGTTACAAGAAAGGAATATGAGTATTTGTGATAACTTGCTCAGGAAGAACCCAGTCAAAGAAGGCAATAGGGTGACACTTCATGTTGAAGAGATGGTTTTTTTGCAGAGCTATATACTTGTTCTTTGCCGAAGCATGACACAAAAACAAGTAAAGAGGAGGTGAAACTAATAATAGTGGTTAATATTCCAGGTAGATGTGAAATGTTAGAAGAAATGCTTCCTTCTTACTGTATGAGTCATTCTTCCTGCAGAAAAATAAGGTAAACCCAGGTAATAAGCTTATGTCCTCTGAAACAATCAACTAACTCTTGAGACCAGGGTGCCTGATAAAGAGGAGCCTAAGAAGTTATAGAGGTAGATCAGCAATCCCCCCAAAGATGTATTTGAGCAGAACAACATCTAGAACAGTATCAAAGGTACTGAGGAAGGAGCAAGAGAGATGTAGAAACTCATGAAGAAAATGTTCAAAGAATGGAACGGTCTTGTCTCCAGGTTAACAGACTCAACATCATGTGAAAACAACTTAAAGGAGACTTGAAGGGCAAGCAACTGAAGCATCAATGTTTCCTGTCGGAAAGTGGCAACATAACCCTTTGCACTGGCAGTTATCTGCCAAAAGGCAGGAACATTTTTGACTTGGTTTTCAAGCTTATACATAGCTAGATTTGAAACACTGGTAAACTCCATCAGCCACGTCCAAAAGTAAATGGCTTTTTGAAATACCTGAATATGCTTCCAGGAGATGTGTTTTGTGATATCGAGTTTTAAGTTAAGATAATGACTGCATTTCATAACAGAATCTTTGTTGAAGAATGATATATAAGGCATTGTCTGTAGGACAATAGGTAAAAAGTATATGCTGGAAAAAGCTTCCTGTGGCTGGTGAGAGAATATTTCTAATTGTGAAAATGAACTCAAGGGTGTTCCATGCAAACAACATTTAAATTCCTGTCCCAATTAGGAAAAAAGGTAATGCTGGTACCATTTTATGAGCTAGTCAATGAGAATTGTAACAGAAACCATGACACACTGAACCTGAGTGAAATCATCTATGTCATCATCGTGAAATCATGACACAATGTCAGATGTTGCTGCCCATCATGTGAACATGACTAACTACAAAATAAGAGAGGACAATTAGACTGAATTTTTAGATGGTCCAGGAATGGAGCAGATAGATAACTGTAAATGTAAATATATGTACATGTGTGTGTGTAGACTTTTTA
Source organism: Baryphthengus martii (assembly GCA_013396935.1). Taxonomy (NCBI): domain Eukaryota; kingdom Metazoa; phylum Chordata; class Aves; order Coraciiformes; family Momotidae; genus Baryphthengus; species Baryphthengus martii. Next base: position 11,186 of record VWZK01016232.1, read on the forward strand.
ATATTATTGTCCAAAATTGATCTATAGGAGTGACTACAATGCACTTAGAGTCAGAGCATTTCCAGGATTACCAAAAGATAGAAACCCCTATGCCAGTTGTATTTAATTTCAGGAAGAAGTGTGGAATACAAAAAAATTAGGATGTTCATAAAGAAGATAATAAAGTAGAATGTTTTCAAATGTCAGGAGCTTTGAGAAGATACTGTGCTGGAGGTTCAAAAGCAATTTATGCTACTTCAGGATAAAGTCTGAAAAATATGTCAAGGAAAGTGTCCTGGATAAATAGCAGGGAAAGAAAAGTATTAAATTCAGGATTGGTTTGTTGTTTGTTTTTTTTTCAATCATAAAAGATCTTAAATATGACAGGTTAAATTCAAAGCTACAGTAAGTCATGACAAAAAAGCATTGAGGAAATACTAGAAAAGTGCATAAAAAATAACAGTAAGTCATTATTCAAGTAGATCATCTAAACAAAGCTTGATGGAAAAGATATAAGGTCAGTAGTTGATCAAAACCTGAAAGGAATTTTCAGAGAAGATAATGTCAGAACAGAAATTGTAAGGATTTATTTTCCATCATTACTCACCATGAGCAAGACTTAGAAAATTTCATGACCTTGTTTTTTCTCCTTTTTTTCGGAGGGGTAGGGCATAAGGGTTGCACCACAAATTTGTCTGGTCAGTAAATTATCAAGAAACAGAAAAATGAAAGCAAAGGATTTTCTGTAATCATATGGTATTTACTCCACAGTCTATAGGAAGCGATGGATTAAATATCTGAATAATTAATAGTGTTTTGCTTTAGGTTGTATGGTAAAAACTCATCTGCATACCCATTAAAGAAGCACAGAGAAACAATAGCAGGCCAAATAATACTCTGTTCTGGCTACTTCTAAACTAACCACAGAGATGTCAGCCTACAGAAGGCCAATCTCCACAATCCCAGAGAAGTACAGAGGAGCAAAGGAAGGTGGGAACCCAGGTCCGCCACATGGAGGGAGGAAAGGATCAAAAGAAACCCTCATGAGAAGGACTTGGAGATATTGGGCTGCATAAAAAGCAGTATGACCAGTACAGTGAAGGGGACAGTTCTCTCCCTTTACTCCTCTCTCCTGGACTTGTTAAAGCAGCTCCAGAGGACAGCCACAAAAATTGTTAGAGGGCTGGAACACCTCTTCTACAAAGAAGGGCCAAGAGATCTGGTGCTCAGTCTGGAGAAGGCTCTGGGGAGTTCTGATCGTGGCCTTCCAGTAATTAAAGAGGCTTGTAAGAAAGAAGACGAAAGATTTTTACCAGAGCCTGTAATGACAGAATAAGGGGCAACTGTTTTAAATTGAAAGCATTCAGGTTTAAATTGGACACAAGGAGGAAACTTTTTACAGTGAGGGTGGTGAGACACTGGAACAGGTTGCCCAGAGAAGCTGTTGATGCTCCATCATTTGAATTGGTCAAGGTCAGGTTGACATGAGGCTTTGAACAACATGATCTAGTGCAAGATGTCCCTGCCTATGGCCAGGGGTTTGAACTAAGTGATTTTTCAAGGTTCTTTCCAACCCAGAAAATCAGTCTATGATTCTATTCTTGTGTCTGGCTGTTCAGTATAAAGGCAAAAGTTAACAAAAAGAGGGAAATAATGAAGTGACAAAACCATCTGCTATTAAAGTAGCAGACATGAAGTCAACTATAAAGAACTGCATAATAAAAATTAAGCAAAAAAACCTAAGTCAAATAACTTCTCTCACCTGATATAAAAAATCCCATTCATTTTTGAAATAGAAATTATGCATTACTTAGTTGTGAGTAATCATAGTCTGGTTTAATGTATTTTTTAATATTCAAGAATTATGTCAGCATAGTGTAGGATCATATATCATAAGACAAAAAGTAGTAATAAAAGTTGGAAATACTGAAAGATACTCCACTAAACCAAACGATTCCACAGATCTTCCATAATAAGAAAAAGTATCTCTTCCTTTATTCCCTGACCTCAAAACCTTACTTGCAAACACAAACAATAATCTCACCCCGTAGTGAGGAAAAGAGCTATTTTGGTTAGATAGAGATACAATAGAACGAACTCAGAAAACAGTTCTATGAAGGTATACTTTGTGTTCTGAGTTTATGAACGTAGGTAACTAAGAGATGTTAATAAAGAAAAATGTCTCAGTGTCCATTAAATATAAACGTTTTACTGAAGTTATAGAAAAATAATATTCAATTTTAAATGCTAGGAATTTATGGACACAGTAAATAAATACAAAACCAGAATCACTCTATGGTCAGGATAATTTATGGATAATATAGCTGGTTTTGATGTTGGACAAAAAATAAACTCATTGGATGTTATATAATACCATTTTTGTTTAGAATATAGGATGGCATGTCAATCATATGTTATTCAAATAGGATGGAAAATTTCCGCAACAGAGGAGAAGGTTTAAGAAGTCTGCTAAAATTAAGCATTTTAAAATCAACAGATGTGAGATCTTGGATGCAAGAATAGTAAATTACAGAAAAACTGAGTCACTATTTTTATTTACGTAAATATTATAAAATATTTTAAAGCTTGGGGATGTGCCACGGTGTGTAGGTTTGTAATGCTGAGTAGAGTGATTCACTCTGTAGAACATAGAGGTTATGGTACAATGAGTTATTATTTTAACTTTCTCTGCCCTTACTCAGTAGCAGGATGACCTCATCTGTAAATAAAAACTTCTGGGCGTTTGTTTGTCAATTAGTAGTCATCAGTAGATCTTGATGGGTCTGAAAAGCAATACACATAAAAATTCTAAATTGGGTGTTCTGAGTGACTCACAATTTGGAGATTTCTGTAGGAGGTTCATTCTCTATTGATTACTCAGGAAATCTAAGAGGGAGACTCATACATAATATGAAAGTTCTTAATTTTACATTTTACAAGTAAGACTTATCTGACTAAATGTAGACACCTACATCAAAGGTAATCACTTCAGGCTTCATTTATACTTGGTGTATATAAATGTGCATTTTTAGGGCATTTAGCTTCTGAAGTTCAACATAATTAATTGCCCTTTATCAGCACTAGAGGTTATCACTGGTGACAAAATTTACTGGTGATGTTAAGCTCAAGAGGAAGTTTATCCCTCAGAAGCCTAGACATTTTAGAAAATCTCTCCTTAGAGGAAAGAGACAGAGAGAAGAGGAACACAAAATCTAAGAAAGATACCCACTACTGATGAGTCAGACCCTGGTTTAGATTAATAACTTCATGATGGCTAAAAATGACCTAAATAAATATGTGTCTAAGTAGCCGAAAGTTACTGAGAATTGCAATTTCTTTTAATAATATGTAAACTATTAATTCACTTTGTGTTTTGAAAATACTACCTACTCTTAATTTTATAAGATATAAAACATTTTAACAGAAAAATCATACGTCAGAAGAAAATAGTTTGGTTAAGAATTGTCCAATGGGACTCAAAAACATAAAAACCCTGGAATATTAATTGATATTTTTTCACAAGATGATGAGTGTAAAGTATTTTCTGAGCTCATTAACTCCTACTGAGAAAATAATAAATTGACGTTGTATGGGCAGTTTTTTCATTTATTAAAAAAGTAATGACATAGACTGGGGCCTCTATGCAGTCCTCAAATATAATTCTCTTCAGACTTTGAAACTGATGTTTTCATTGAGTTTGGACTTTTAATTACCAGCTTGTTAGTTACTACCTTGAGGCAGATGCCAGCTATTAAGTAGACAGTGAAGGAAGAAGAATTTTATTAGCTATTACTTAACCTGAGCATTGTTATTACTGAAAAGGGTGGGAAAAAAAAATACAATACACTAAGTAGAATTAATTGGAACAAGTTATTTCTCTTGGGCTCTTATTAATGCCATCAAGCAACTTTCAGATTAATGAAGAAGAATCCTTCCATTCAAAATATGAGTGCCTATTTTTACTTCAGTAAATTTATAATAAAGTGATACATTACTATTTCTACCAATATATCAGCATATCTATGTGAGTGTGTGTATATATATATATATATGTGAATGTATAGGAATGAAAATAGTTTTCTGATTAACTTGTGTTTCTTATGTCTGCTTTTCAGAATAACTGAAGAACAGAGATGAACTGCCAGCAATATTAACATAAAAAGCAGGGAAATTGAGAGATTTCCTCTTCCAGTGTGACTGGATTGACATTTTTGTTTTCAGGTTTTCTTTCGTGAAAGCCAACAAATACATTTGTCCTAATGTCCTATATAGCTAGGAATAGCAAAGATGTCACATATGTCAAAGACTAAACGCCTAATTTATTATTTACTAAAAACTTGTCTTCAAAGATACTTATTTTATAATGTCATTATTTGAAAAATGTCTTAATGTGTTTGGAGAATATGACAGCAGCCTTGTAAACTGGTTCTAGATGTGCCAAATAATATTATCCACAAAGAATAAGATACTCTCATTCATTTCTGAGTTTACCCTTGCATTTTTAAGTTTCTTGGCTTAGGACAGACCAATTAACTCATGCTGTACATATTCTCAGATCTGATGTTTTGGTATCAGTTTTGCAGAAGCAGCAGAGAATTTTTAAATTCTCTTTCTTATTTCTGTTTTATCCCCCTTTTTAAAACAAGCAAACACATGAACAAACAAACTACATTCTTAATCTAAAACGGAAAAAGCCTGATCAGTTGAGGAATAAAAGAAAGGGCTATCACTTAGCAGAACAGATTTTGTTGCTCTCATTAGTTCACTGTGTATATTTGTATGTATTCAGTATTAATATTAGCATTGTTTGTACCTATTCAGAATTTAATATTAGTTCCACATTTCAAACTTGTCATGATTTAACACCAGTCAGCAACTCATCCCCATACAGCTGCTCACTCTCCTGCGGTGGGATGACGAAGACAATTAGAAGGGTAAAAGTACAAAAACTCTTGTGTTGAGACAAAAACAATTTAACAGATAAAGCAAAAGTTGTGCGTGCAAGCAAAGCAAAACAAGGGATTCATTCACTACTTTCCATCAGCAGGCAAGTGTCAAGCTATTTCCAGGAAAGCAGGGCTTCATGACACGACAGTTACTTGGGAAGGCAAATGCCATCACGCCCAAACATTCCCCCTTCCTTCTTCCTCCAGTTTATATGCTGAGCACGATGTCATATGGTATGGAATATTCCTTTGATCTGTTGGGGTCAGCTATCCGGGCTTTGTCCACACTTTGCGCACCTCCAACTTACTTACTCATGAACCAGACTGAGAAGCAGAAAATGCCTTTTTGTTGAAAGAGACCTTTAAGACCATCAGGTCCAACCACTAACCCAGCACTGACAGATCACCACTAAATCATGTCACTAAACACCCCATCTACACATCTTTTAAATACCTCCAAGGATGAGGACTCTACCACTTCACTGCATAGCTTGTTTCAGTGCTTTACAGTTCTTTCTATGAGGAATTTTTTCCTAATGTCCAACTTAAACTTCCCCTGATGCAACTTGAGGTCATTCCTCTTACTCTATCACATGTTATTTGGGAGAACAGGCCTACACCCACCTCACTGCAACCTCCTTTCAGGTAGCTGTAGAGAGCAATAAGGTCTCCCCTCATCCTCCTTTTGTCCAGGCTAAATGACCCCAGTTCCCTCAGCCACTCCTCATTAAGACATGTTTTATAGACCATTCACCCACTTTGTTGGCCTCCTTTGGACATGCTCCAGCATCTTAATGTCTTTCTTGCAGTGAGGGGGGCCTAAAACTGAACACATGTTCAAGGTGCAGCCTCACCAGTGCCAAGCACAGGGAAATGATCACTTTCCAGGACCTATTTCTAGTATGGACCAGGATGCTGTTAACCACCTTGGCCACATTGTTGGCTCATATTCAGCTGGCTATTGATGAACACCTCAGGGTCCTTTCCTGACAGGCAGCTTTCCAGCCACTCTTATCCAAGCCTGTGGTGTTTAGTGAGGTTGTTGTGACCTAAGTGCAGGACCTGACACCTGGCCTTGTTGAACCTCATACCATTGGCCTCAGCCGATTGATCCATCCTGTCTAAATCCCTCTGTAGATACTCCCTACCTTCAAGCAGATCAACACACCTGCCCAATTTGGCATTGTCTGCAACCTTACTGAGGGTGTCCTCGATCTCCTCATCCAGATCATTGTTAAAGAGAATGGGGCCCAGTATGGAGCCCTGGAGAACATCACAACTGGATTTAACTCCATTCAACACCACTCTTTGGGCTCAGCCACTCAGACAGTTTTTTATCTAGCAAAGTGTATGCTCATCCAAGTTACAAGCAGCCAGTTTCTGCAGAAGGCTGTGGGAAACAGTGTCAAAAACTTTACTAAAATCCAGGTAGAGAATACCCACAGTCTTTTCCTCATTCACTGACTCTGTGTAAGCACTGCTCAGCAATAATAAAACACTAGTGTATTATCAACACTCTTTTGGTCACAAATTCTAAATACAGCACCATACAAGCCTCTATGAAGCCAATTAACTCCACCTCAGTCAAAAGCAGTACAGAAGTTAGAGGATGTGTATGATGATTTCAGATCAACTGTGGCTGCATCTAAACTTTTCAAACCTTAAATGATTTCAAGCGGCCTTCTAATCTCCTCCTGGACACATGATGACACACATTAGAGGTCTCCTGCTTTTATACATCTGTATTCTTTCTTGGAGGAAGTGACTATGGTACAGTTAAACATATGGGTTGGAGAACCAGGAATTCAATAGATACTTTATGCAATTTTTCAGTCACTGAGTCTTAATGTCTACAGTTTCATACTTCACTCTTAATTCAGTAGATAATTAGCTGCATTAAATTAATTATATGCAAATTACTGAGTATATAAAAATAGTCCTTTTAAGTATTGTTTATACTAATCCACACACACTGAGTGTGAATTATTTTACCTAACTTTAGCCCTGGTAAAAATTAGGCTTATATACTTAACTGGTCATCTCATCTCCCTGTTTAATTAGTACGGAGAGCTAAGAATTTGCATAGGGTGATTCATCCTGTCACAAAATGGTTGTCCAACCTAGACTGGTGACTTCACAGAATCGAAGAATCACACAATGGTTGAGGTTGGAAGAGACCTCTGGAAGTAATTTTGTCCAACCCCTCTGCTTAAGTATGGTCACCTAGACCTGTTTGCCCAGGATCACGTGCAGGAGATTTCTGAATATCGCAAAGGATGCAAAGACTTCTGCTTTGCAGTGTCTTTGGAGAGACTTAGTGATTATCACTTTTGAAGTCCTCCAAAACGAGAACTGTTCTACTTAGATACACTACTAGGAGTCAGCAGCAAGACATCTACAGAAAAAGTAAACTCATCAGCTTTAGTTTCCTAAAGTCAATACCTATGGAAGATTCAGTCACAAATTGCACCCTGGAGTTGTCTAATCTTCTATGTTGGCAATAAAAGAAGATTTGAGTGTCAGACTAGACATAAAATGTTTAAAATATTTAATTTATGCTAGAAACTCTCACTCCCACATAGTTCTGGAAATATTGCTATGTATCAATTATTTTGTTCTACTTAAATATAAATATTAATTTTTAGAAAATTAATATTTTCTACAGCACTGGCATTTTAAAACATAAGTTGATAAATATACTACTAACTCATTGAGTATCAACAGAATTCCAAATGTTCCAAATGGAGAATAGGTGTCTAAACATTTTTAACTCAGAAAAGGAGTTTCATCTTGACTCATGGGAAATCAGGTTTGTCTGAGAGGAAAAGAAGTGTATTTTACACAAAATAAACAAAAATAATTATGATAAAACATATTGTAAGGCAGCTGTAAGACTGGATTCCTTCTTCCTGTTTCTTATTTACATGAACAATGACAAGCTGGGTGATGAAGAAGATTGTTTACAGAAATACGTCCATTTCATAATTTGAAAGGAGAGGAAGTTGTCCATTTAGAAATTATTAAACTAATGACTATTTTTATCATTAAAATCCAATTGGATTCAGTTTGGAAACAATTTATCTTTCTCGAGCAACAGGAGAAATAAGAGCCAAAAAGTTTAAATGATCAGCTGGTTTATCTGAAGAGCCCATTTGTACATCTTCCTTCTGATACTGAAGATGATCATATGGGAGTGTTTCAATTCCCTTGTAATCCATTCCAAACATATGGAATAAAGTCTTAATCTAAGATGGTTTTGTTTCTTTGTTTAACCTACAGGTCATTTGCTGTCAAATTGGACTTAATAAATAACAAATGATCAGTCACCTGTTGGGCCCCAATATGCACTCTGCCTGGAGATAGAATTTTCCACCAGGATATATTGTTCGCAAGTGCAAAATGGTAGAGAAACGCTATGAAACAGATTCTGTGATGCATTGTATCTGTCTTTAAAATTCTTCTGGTGAGATTTCTACAGCACTTAGCTTACAACCTTCCTTAACTACTCACTTTTTACATGAAGTAAAAAGTGCCATGTGATCAAGGCTGAAACGCACATTTTTAACAATAAGAAGGCTGTTCTGGTCAAATGTGTTTACTCACTAAGAGATTCCAGATAGACATGTGCTATTCTAAACTGGACATATTGTTCGTAACTGCTATAAAATTGAAATAAAGAGTAATTCTGTCAAAGTATTTGTTTATTTGGTGGCCTAAAATATCCTTCCAGCAAAAATTTTCCTTGAAAAATACTGATGTGCTTATTTTCTTGCAGTAAACCATTTGGTTAAATGCAGAATGTATTGAGAACATACTCCTAACTATTTTGTATCTCATTCTAATTTGTGATACTCGTAACAAAAAAATCCAGTATGTTGGTGAGTTGTGGTGAGGAATGAAACTCTGAAGGGACAGAGTGTACCCTCAGCAAATCTGATGATGATGCAAAACTGGGAGAAGTGACTGGCACACCAAAAGACTGTGCTGGCATCCAGCAGCATCTGGACAGAGTGGAGAGCCGGGCAAAGGGGAACCTAATGAATTTCAACAAGAATAAGTGTGGAGTCCTGCACCTGGGAAGGAATAACACCACGCACCAGTATAGGTTAGGGGTTGACCTGCTGGAAAGCATCTCCATGGAGAGTCAAGTGGACAAGTTAACCATGAGGCAGAAATGTGCTCCTGTGGATAGGAAGACCAATGGCACCTTGGGGTGCATTGAGAAGAGTGTAGCCACAAGATTAAGAGAGGTTCTCCTCTCCCTCTACTCTACCCTAGTGAGGCCACATCTGGCCTCATCTGTGTCCAGTTTTGGGATCCCCAGTTCAAGAGAGACAGGGAATGATTGGAGAGAATCCAACAGAGGGCTACAAAGGTAATTAGGGGACTGGAGCATCTCTCATATAAGGAAAGGTTGAAAGGCATGGGGCTGTTTAGCCTATAGAAGAAAAGACTGAGAGGGGCTCTCATCAATGCTTATAAATACAGGGCTGGTGTCAAGAGGATGGGGCCAGACTCTTTTCAGTGGAGTCCAGCAATAGAATACAGGGAAAAAGGCACAAACTAGAACACAGGAAATTCCACCTAAACATGAGGAAAAAATTCTTTCCTTTGAGAGTGATGGGGCACTGGAACAGGCTGCCCAGAGAGGTGATGGAATCTCCTTCTCTGGGGGTATTCAAAACCCGCCCGGACACAATCCTGTGCAACCTGCTCTAGACAAATCTGCTAGAGTATGGGGGTTGGACTAGATGATCTTCAGAAGTCTCTTCCATCCCCTACCACTCTTTGACTCTGTAATTCTGTAATTCTGTGAAAGCAAAAGAGGAAGATATTCATAAAATTACAGTGCTGCTCTAAGGACTATGGACAGAATCTGTTGAGTTTATAACTGTAGCTTTGTAGAGCAGGATCTTATATATAAAAGCTCTAATTCTTCATGTAATGCTTTTTTTTTTTT
>VWZK01016232.1:21743-48234 GCA_013396935.1 Baryphthengus martii
GGAAGAAAAAAAAAAAAAAAAAGATGTATTCTCTGATATAGGTGATCAAAGAAGGAAAACAGAATATGAGACCATAATGTATTAATCTGAAGTGGTTTCTGCACACTGGAGTTCCATATGTGGTGCTGTCAAATATTTTGAAGTGTAAGCATAGTGGTATACTGGAGATTTTCCAGAAAAAAAAAAAAAAAAAAAAAAGCATTCTTTTTAAGACCCAGTGTATCATAGTTTTAAAACTTATTTCCTATAATGTACTATGTTAAGTATAGACAGACTTAATTTTTATTTTTAAGGGCTTTGAGAGCTTAATGACCTACATCTGTTTAAAAGATGCATATGTTCAGCTTAAATATGGTTACTTTTTAACATTTCTATTCAACACTAGATGGCACTCTGAATTTAAACTGCAATACATTTTTTCTTTTAGAATACAGGCAGCATGTTACCTTTGGTCTATAATTAAAATCCATCATACAGATTAATCAAATAATTTCACTTTTTCTCAATTGCAGTAGTAGGATGTCTCCTAAGGCCTATTACTATGCTATCAAATAATAAAGAACATAAAAGAAAGAATCAGTCAGCTTACAAGATATCGAGATACTTCCACTGAAATTCAAAAGCTTTAGTCTTAAAAGAAAAGCATTTGATGTTATTTAAGTTCTTGTTACAATATATTAGATTGCTTAATGTACAAAATTAAAAGTCTTTAGAACTTAAATTTAAATGTGACCACTAGCCTGTGTTGTAAAGTAGTGGGAACTTTATAGAATTCTCAGTGCTGTATATCTGTAATTCATATTCAACATATTCATCATCTTGAGTATTTAGTTTAAAAGCAAGTTACTCTATTAAAAATGAGGTTTGGATGCATAATTTATATAAATATAATTAAATGTTTATAATAATATCTATTTAAAAAAGGCAAATACAGAAAAGAATTCCCTAAAACCCTTAAACTTACTACACTGTAGAAAAGATCATCTCTCTTCATCCTATATTATTTAGCAGGAGATAATAAAATACGTGGTTGTTTTTTTTTTTTTTTCCCTGGACGTGCTACTTAATATCTAAGCTTTATGTTGACTGCTGCAAATTTTGAAGAACAATGTTTACTTTTAGAGGCTCAACTTTTGGAATATCCTTTTATCTCTGTGTATTGCAGCAGGACTTTCAAATATATAATTTATTTATTCTTTTAATAGCCTTTTGGAAGATTCAAATGGAAGCTCACGTATACAATTTTGTGTTTTGAACACCATGCATAAGTATCTTGAGGACTACTGAAGAGCAGTGTATATCTCATTTAAGAAGAATAAATGGTAAACAAAATATTCAACTGTCAGATGTGAACAAAATTTGAAATCCCTATGCTATTTTTAGAATGGTTATTATGTCCTATGCTCATGATGAGCTTGGACTAGCTCTCTATTAACTCAGCTTCTACTCACATTTCTTTATTTTGGTCTTTCAGTGTTCATCCTAGGACATATAGCATCCAAGTACCAACAGGACTGTACAGTTACTGTGTTTCATTTTCACTTTGTGTCTAGATTACTGATCCTAGTACAATCTGACATGCACTCTGTTATCTACTACTTATTACTGAATTAAGATCTTGTATTATCTGTAAAGAAGTATGTTTTATGTTAGCCATAGACTAGCTTTCACGGTATAATATGTTACAGATTACATTCTAAATCAAGTACATCAGTTTAAGTACCTCAGAAACCAAACAAAATCTAAGAGAATGAGTAACCAATGTCGAGCTAGTTATTCTTCTGTTAGGAACATTATAGTTTTCCTATTAGTCCAGGGAGAAATGCCCTGCTGATAAACCCCATCAATGCTTGCTTTTCCTAAAACTCATAAAGAAATGTTCTTTCAATAAATTAATTGCTACAAACCTTGGTGCTGGTGTTCTCTCTGTAAGATTGTATCATTTTTGGAATACAATGAAAAGTTCCCTACATACTGAACCAATATGTCCATGACTTTTCAAAGTCAAAAAGGAATCTTCGAATGTCCACTTCTAAGTATAATGGTCTATATGGACCTATACATTAATGTGATAAAGCTACTTCTAGAATCTGAGTTGCCATTTACATCTAACTTTGGTATTTCTGCATTGCAAGGTAGACACTGCTGTGAGAATCACAGACTGAAATAAGTTCTGACATATTTGAGTGTTGTCTACCCTATAATCACATAATTTTTTCCAATTCACATGGTAATAAAACTCATTGTATAGGTACTACAACCTAAATATGAAAGGTAGCAATGATGTTGGATTAAATCTGGGATATTTTATTTCTTCATTTCCAGGATAATCTATTTCTTCATTTGTTATTTGGGTTGGGGGGGCCAAGTAAGAGCAGGTAAGACCTGTAGGTGTTTAGACACCTGTTTGAAAGATTTTCAAAGGCTAAAAGTGAAGTTGGTGTAGAGGGATGTGTGACTTCCTCTTAAACTCATTCAGTATATTCCTGCTATTAAATTTACGTCTAAAGGAATGCAAAGGGATTCTGGTCAATTTGTTATGAAAGACGTAAGATCACTGTCAAGATACCACGCTTACAATAACATATAAAAGAGAAGTCTGTCAATAATGTTACTGCTTTGGCAGTGCAGTTGGACTCCAGAGGTGCACTGCAACTCTTACCATTCTCTGATTCTGCATAACTCTGTGAAAATAAAATTCATTTATAGAATATGATTGATATTAGCCTCACATAGTGAGTAGAAATTTCATTCTAGATAATCTGATTAATACAAAAATATCTAACAAAATCTCTTAGTGTTATAGAGAGGGATCAGTTTTTCAGTCAATATGAAATTCTTCCACAGGTAGTGTAGTAAATATGGCATAAAAATGTAATGTGACATCTACAGTTACGTAGAAAATGGAGTTCATTTTGAATAATATTTCAAAGAGTCAATTTTGGAAAAAAAGTTTTATTACAGAAAATATTACACCTTAGAATATTTCAAGTGAGACATTAAACTGAGTCATTTGTGAAGGCAGAGAAGGACATTAAAAATAAATTAAAAATCTCCCCAAATAATCTAAATGTCTGAATATCTATTTATGAATATATGATCATAGAATGGTTTGGGTTGGAAAGCACTTTTAAAGATCATCTACCCCAATCTTCTTGCCACAGGCAGGAGTGTCTTTCACTAGGCCAGGTTCTTTAAAGTCCCATCCAATCTGAGTTTGAACGCTTCCAGGGACTGGACATCTACAGCATCACTAGAAAACATGATCTTGTTTCTCTTCACCCTGTTGGACTGTCATGGTTTAGGGTCAAGGCAGCCCTAAAACCTATAACAGACGCTCTCCTCCCTCCCTCCCCAAAGGGGAAGAGAAAAGGAATATGGGAGAGAGACTTATTGATTAGAAAAGGAAACTAGAACAGCTTTAATGAAAGTGGAAAATAATGATAATAAAATGGAATATATAAAAGTATATTAAAAAAAACCCAGTATTGAACCCAAACCCCCCGATGGCAAGTATATCACTGTCACCACTGATACAGTGAAGCAGGAACTGGGAAAGAACCAGACAGGGCCCAGCAGCAGACGGGAACCGAGTTCAGGAGCTGGATTCTGGTACTGGATTCAGGAACACTCAGATCAGGATCCAAGGCAGAATGAACAGAGTCCTCCTTGGATTCCAGACATTGAAGGAACGAGGAAGAACCCAAGCAACGACCCAGACCAAGAGCCTCTGAGCCGAGAGCAACTAAGGGCCCCCAGCAGCCGAATATGTTGCCTATGGGATAGAATACCCCATTGCTCAGTTTAAAGGCACCCATCTGTCCACTCCTCCCTGCAGGTGCTTACTTTTACTTTCTGCACCCCCCAATGTGTTACACAAGATCTAGCAGTGGCCTTGGTCTGCACACCAGTCCCTGGTACTGACTCTAAACATCGGGCATTATCACTGCTAGAAAGAGGCACTGCCTGTGAAAACATGCTGCTAATTTCAGAAAGTGTGTTTGATGAGAAAACAACATCAAATCTTAGGGACAGATTGATGGATCTGTTCTTCTTGCCCTCCCAGAAGGGACACCTTTTAGTAAGATTCACAACCTCAGCTATGTTGAGTGTTTTCCCCGGGAGATTAAGTTTGTGATTGCAATCATATTTTAGAGCTATACAGTGATTCTGCAGCTTAGTGCATTTATTAATGGCAATCTTAACGAATGTGGATATGTTGCATATGAATCAACCATACTATTTGTGCACCTGACTGTTTCTTTTCAATATGGCTCGATCTCCAGTATAGATCACCTATGTAGTATAGGACACCTTTTCGGATGAACACACACTAATTTGAGACATTTCACATGTGATATTAATTCATCTACAGACAAGAATACCAGACTTGTTTATTTAAGAATGCAGCTGCTGTAAACATAATTATCATTGTCACCCTCATCATACTGTCAGTATTAAGCCTGGTCTTTTACATTTGAATGAATTTTAGAAGGTGGTGGAAATATTTGATAGACAAGATATTAGCAGAAATGTAATTGCTTTTTAATTTAAAAAAGATAGCAATTTCAAGAAATGTCAGAATTACAATAGCAGATAATGTTGAGTTCCTCTTGATAACCTGTTGCCTGTTGGACTGCTACCTCTGGAAAAATCTTAAAGAGAATGATTAATGGGTGAAGGTACAGAGAAACTTAGAAGTGTCAAACTACATTTCATCACTTAAGTACAACTTTTGCAGTGAGTGACTTGCTGTCAGCGTGCCATTTTTTGAATCTATCTTGTAATAAGCTCGGCTTTCTGAATAAAAGCACTGATGCACTGAGAACAGTAAAAATTCCATAATAATTATACTAACAAAAAATCTAAAGAATTATCTATAAGGTTATGATACACTGAATAAGTGTTCAGTACAGTGTAATAAGTCAAGTTTCTTGCAATATTATACTCTATGCTCTATGTGGAAAGCATCTATAGGAGACTAAGTTGTTTAAAAAGAGTCAGTCAAGTGATTCATACTACTTACTGTTGGCAGTTCAATGCTGCCAAGACATATCCTCTTACTGGAAGATTATTTCACCTACAGAAAATTAGGCAAAGGGAGATCTGCGTATTTTTCTGTATGTTTCACCTTTTCTGCTGCTCCAGCGAACATGTCAGTTATATCTCAAATCTCATACAATATCAAGTCACGACCTTTGCTCCTTCTGCTGCTACAGGGATTTATGAAAAATCTGGAGAACAGTATTGTTAAAGTGAGGTATTTCCTTTTCTGCATTTACTGTATAACAGGTTTAGGTGCTTCCATAAAGCTCTTCAGTGCTCACCAAAAAAAGGCAATTCTTTGATAGCAAAGTAAAAAACAGAAGGTGCCAAGGCATATCAGATTAGTATGCTCATCAATTCCTGACAATTGACAAAATGCTGCACCTGCGAGACTGGAGATTGGCTCATATTTTTAAGTTAAGAGAATCAAAAACCAAATCTGATTTAGTGTTCTAACATCTAGAACATCACACTTCTTCCTGTAAGCTGTGGTGAAGCTCTACATTTTGTGCCTCTGGATATGTTTTGAGCTGAAGGTAATGTTGTCTGAGTGAATTAAATGTTTTTAGACCATGGCTATCATGTCAAGGTGCCCAAGTGAATGATAGGGATTTTCATACTTCTATATGTATTCCTGAATCATATTAAAGTATAGGCAGTTAGCATCTAGTACAAGCTGTGATGCTTCTAAACATGAAACTCACGCACATGAAATTAAAGCAAAGTGTCAATTAAATGTATCTCCAGGACCTGGCAGTCTTGCTTAGTAGGTAGAATGAATCATGTCCCTAACCCTATACAAAAATCCCTCCCTACCCCTTCTTAGCAACAATAACAGCCAGACTGAACAAACACAGGATGTTTAAGGATTTGCTTTTAACGAAGTCAGAATTATGTTAGGATTCACAAACTGACATAACATAATACATGAGATCTGATTCAATATGTATACTATTAGATTGTCTATCAGGCCAGGCCTTGATTAGTTTCCATGGCTAACAAATTTAAATATAAGAATGCTGTCATTTTGGAAGACAAGAAGGAGGGATTTCTTTTTATATAGCATTTTCCCATATTTTCTATTGTAACCTTAAAAATAGGACCTTAAAGGATATTTTTCCTTAGGATGATCACTATTCTTTCCTATTCAGAGCTTATTGTGCTTCTGAGCATGTCTATTTCCTCCACATGACCCATGAAGATGCGGATGCACAGGACCAACACTTTAAGCTAATGTCAACAGACACATTAAAAAAAAAAAAAGGTGCAATGAAGAAACATGCAAAACTTCTCATAAAAAATTAGCAATGTGATAACCAGACATGAGAACAATTACTTTTTCAGTCTAACAGATACGACCCAAATTCAACGAAAATATTGCAAAACTAGACTGAGTTCCAAAATTGTGAAATTTATGAGTGACAAATGCTCTGTTCTATAGACAATTTATTCAAAAATTACAGAAAAATGAGAAGCTAACTCACTGAATATCAATGTATGCAAAAGATAAAACTTATATGATGAAGCTTTAATTACAACTACAGTAACCTAGTCCAAGTAATATTAAAGGACACAAAGTCAAACAAAATTCTGGAACACGATGGAAGAGACTTGTTTCTTGGTTTGTAAAATACTAGTCCACAAAGATGTAGCTCTTCTAGAATTTATTCCATTTACAAGAGAAGAATTATTTGACAATCTAAAGTCACAATATAATTTTGGTGAAAGCAATCACAATTCTGAGAGAAAGAAGGAATGAAAGCCATTAAATAAAGATAACGGAATTCAAAAAGCAGTCATCAACAATCTCAGAAAAAAAAAATAGTTCTGGTAAAATGTAGACCCATCAACTTTAATATTTATACAGATATTGAACAAACTATGCAAATCAATTGTATATGTTTGAAAGGATTTTTTTTTAAAAAAATACAAAATGGATTTGTCAAGACAAAGATGGAAGTCCTGCTTCTTTAAAAATAGCCATACAAGTTACTCATCAATATTCAGACATCTGACTGGTAGAGATCGTACAGAGAAAGTATTTTGTGATTATTTTATTAAATATTTTCGCTAACAAACTGAATGACAGAATAGAGAAAAACCTTACAAAATTTGTGGATGACATCAAGCTGTCAGAAGTAAAAGCAAATGAGAAGGCAAGATCAAAATTCAGAATGATAGATTAGGGACATAGTGAGAACAATAATAAATCAGAGATATTTAAAAATTTAAAAAGTGAAAATAACTACATTAAGGAGGAGACAATAAATGTAGTTTAAATTTGTGATAACCCAAAGAAAAATTATCAGTGTTTGTGAAAAAGCTCAAGATGTTATCAAATATAAAAATCTGTTTATGAATCAGAAATCTGAAACAATGACAAAACAAATCAGTTTTCTAGGAGTCCTTACTAAGAATATTTTATGTAAAAAATAAAAGGCAATTTTCTTTCCACTTTTTTGAAGCTAATGATACACTAGCTGGTATATTACATTTGCTTCTGGGCACTAAAATAAAATTTTAATAAATCTAAAAGTCTCAATAATACAAATTCTATCAATATTGAAAACTTGGAAAAAAAGGAGGGCATTAACATTTCATAAAAAATAAAAGTGAGTCCTCAGCTATGCATGAAGTTAGGATTTGATCTAGAAACTAGAAGAATAAATTCAGTGGGGAAAAGAGAGATTGAATGTGTTTTGATAACATAACCTTAGCATGTAACAGGTAGTTACTGATTTCTTGTGCTTCGTAACCGATTTTTGTAAAATCAGTTTTAACTCAGAAAGTGAGATAAAAAAATCTCCACGTGGGGCAGAAATAAACTCTCAAAAGAGAAAAAAAAACCAAAACCAAACTGGGCATCAGCTTCCGAAAACTGTAAATTGATATCTCTTTTTTTTAGTATAACAGTCTACTGAAAAGAAAGAAATCTTGAGAAGCCTGTCTGCTATCAGTCTCTCTACTGAAAAATGCTTATTCATTAAAAAGAAATTATTGATAAAGATGGACAAAGTAGAGTAAGTTCTGTATACACTCCACATTACATTAATAACTCAATCCAGATTCTGCTCTGACAAGTTAATCAAAGCTGAGTCTATTTATAGATAATGAAAACTCCAGTCAATTATTACATTTTTGCAATATTAATTACTATTATTATTACTATGTGTGATTAATTAATTTACTTGTTGAAAGAACTTTTATTAAATTAGATGAAAATGTAATAAAGATAAAATGTTTTATCATATGGTTACATATAAAGTAAACAAAATTGTCTTGCAGGCTTATACTGAAAGAATTTCCAGAATTCCTAGCTACATAACTTGCTAGAATAAAGCTCATTGCTTTTAAAAATTGTTACATACACATGGAATCCAAACCACATGATTTTTTCATTTGATTATTATTTTCAGAATAGTTTCTTTGTTCTTATTTGTTTTGAATACAAATAATGGTAGTGTGAAAAAAAAAGAACAAGAAACACTTGTGGATTCAATGAGTTTTTCAAACAGCTGTTTACCATCATCTCTGTACTGTATTAAGGTTACATTATTTTTAAGAAAATTGGAAAACTGAGGACTGAAATTTGTCATCCCCAGTGTTTTAGTCTAAACCAAATTCATGTCAACCAAGATTTCTATATGGAAGTTATATCACGAAAACATACTTTTCATCCTGAACCATATGGCAGAAAACAGGTCATTTTATGCTTTTGACCTAATGAAACAGAAATTGTAGTCAGCATTATTGTTTAATAAAAAAAGTTCTTATAAGAGTTCAAGAATAGTGTTTAGCTGAACTCTTTTTGAATTACCATGTTAAACCATGTACTTAATCTATTTTAGGACTCTTTTTCTAACAATGAGCAAGGATACAGTAAGATGTATATTTTAACCTAGAATTTTATGATTATACTTGAATCTATAGCCTGTTTTAATGGTGATGTATTTTAATCCTTGAGGAATTAATGCTTCCATTGCAAGTCATTTCATCAAAATCCACTTTTGTCCTTCCTCTGGCTCAACGCTACCTTTGTTGAATGGCAATCAACTATTTCAGACAGATGCTTTGAAACTGAATTTCATCTTCCTGTAACAGAGCTAGTATAGTGCTAGTTATTAGTAATTTGAAGTTCAGGATAATTATAACCCCCAACTGCTTCTTACTTTTCTTCTTGTGTTTTTTTCACACCTCAAAATGATTTTTTGATGCTTGTTTTTTTCAGGAAATTCATTTGGAGCACAAGTTCATATGAAGTCTGAAAGACCTGACCTGCTCATTAATGTTTGGTATCTTTGTTCAACAAACTTGAGTTCAATGACAAATCCCCAGCTCCTCCATCCTGGGCCAGAAAAGACTTTATTATAGGCAGCCTGTCTAATTTAGGATCTTTGACAAGTTCCAGAGGGCATCACTTCCCCCATACCACATAAAGGATGACAGGTTCAATTGTCAAGTTTAAAGTAGAATGAAATACAGGTAATGCCAAAAGGATAAAACCTATGCATTACCATTTCTTGTTATCAGGATCTAAAACAGATAGCTCTCAACTTGTGAGACAATTGTATTTAGAGCAAGAATTAGAAAGCTGAAAAACCTCATGTTTTAAAAACCTTCACTGACACTCGGCTCTTGTCCAATGTCCCTTCCTATAGAATTAGAATAAGACAATGTGTAGCGATATAATATAAATTAGCTATTACATCAAGAACTTAACATTCCTGGACTACTGTATAAACATTATCACTGACTGTCTTTCAATGTAGGTTACAAACCAACTGGTCATGGTAGATAGAGCTAGGATAAAGACATTCATAAATAAGAAGTAAAATTTAAATGTCACTAGTATTTTTTGCCCACTGCGCTTCTTTAATGAATATACAGTTATCGGTTTTTCAGTTAAATCAATTAAGTATCTTATTCATGTCAGTATATAAGGGTTTTTATTCCAATTGATAGTATGACAGACCTTGTTTTCTTTCATAAAATAGTTAACAGCAATTAATTCTTATTGAAGCAACAAACTCTATTTAAATAGAATTCTGAAAGATGTTTTGCATTAGTACCCATAAGTATTGTCTAGACCACAGTATCATCTGTAGTTTCACATTTATTTAATTTTGCAATTTGATTTGACTTTTTTCTAAAAAAGCTGCACTTTTTTCAAGATTAAATTTTATTTCATCTCTGAAAACTTCAGAAGAAATTCTAAATTATCTTCTATTGATTTCAGATTGCAACAAAGATTAGAGCATCTACAGAATTAGAAGTTCCTAAATCCTTATTCAGCATTACATGTGGATACTATTGGAGAAATGAAAGATAAAAGGAAAGAGAGCAAAATCTTTCTTCATGATGATTTACAGAAGAAGAAACCTCATGAGAGATCCTTTACTGTAGCAGAACAAGTGCAAACAAGCTGATGATAACCTTGGTAACTAATCTCAAAATAATTTGCAGAAGTGATGTATCAAGACTGAAGCAAAAGAATAATGGAAGAGGACTTAGAAAACAACTTCAGGGAGATACAGTTAAACTAAGCAAATAATTAGGGCATTTTTGCACTGTGAGCTTGATGTGAAAAGCCGCGGTTCAAAGATCACACAGTCCAAAATATTGTAGAACAGTCTAAATACCTCCACATCACTGAAAATGTGGCATGATCACCACAAATTTATAGGTTCGAGACCTATAAAGGGTAAGGGGAAAACTCCTTTACTAATTTTGAAGAAATGTAAATATCTTGAAAAGATTTAGAGGAACAGTAGAGGGGACGGTTTTGTTGTGTGATATGTTTACTATTTTTTTCTGTTGTTATTTTGTTGGTTTTGGTTTTTTTATTAAAAAGGAAAATTTCTTTTCAGAAATCTGAAATACTAAATAATGACACTGTACCATGTTTATTTAAAACTCTCGAGGAGAAAAGTAAAAAGCAAATGGCAGTTATCACTACTCTGAACTGCAGAACCCTAGTAAGTGATTCTGCATCTGTTATAGGAAGGTGATATCAGGTAACTGATTAGAATTCTGATGACAGATATAACAAAATGTTAATATATGTAGTATTACTAATATTTTTACAGAATATTGACTGGGACAATCTTGTGAAAAAGACATTACATGATTCAGAATATTTAAATTCTATTCCTTGCTCTTCCAAATATTTCTTACCTGACTTGCATTGAGTCTCTTTAGCTGTAACTCCAACAATCAGTCTTATACTCTACATAAACTACATAAAATGTAAAATTATGCATGACTTTTACCGTACTGCTAAATGGAGGCTTAGTTTCTTATATTCTCTCTGCTCTCATTTACAAAATATAGTCAGGAATACTTTCTACAACCAAAAATTTGAGCAATGTTCAAAGATTATTTAATGTAGATATATTACCTAGATACATGTAATAGAATGTATGAATGATGTATCAGGGACTAAAATACTATCTAGTTACTTAGACTATAGTTATGCAGAGACCTCTCACACTTATAAGAATAGAAACCCATTTAGCATACCTTAAATTATCTTGCTTTGATCCTATAAATAAACATGATAATATATAACAAATGGAGAAGTGGATATTTTTATCCAACAGCCCCATAAAAAATAGGATTGCCATTGCTAATAACAGGCCGTAGGCTTTATACTGACTGTGTCATATGCTGCTTGTTCAAGACCTTGGTCCTGGCCAGCTATGGGAACTGACCATGTGAGCTTGGTACCACATGTCTCTTTGTTATGATCTGGAGTTTAACAGTGAGGTAATGAAAAAGGCTTTTAAAATATGACACGTGTTAAGAAGCAGAGACCCCAAAAAAGTACAGGTCAGTGAAGAAGCTCAACATTAAGAGACCAGAAAAGACAGATATTGCTTTAAGGAAAGAAGCAGCTGCTAAAAAAAAAACAAAATGAAAACAAACAAAAAAAAAAACATAACAAAAAAAAAAAAAGCCAAAAAACCCCAAAAAACTCACGAAGAAAACAAAACACAAAAAAACCTCAAACCAACCAAAAAAAACTCAAACAAAAAAAAATCCAAGAGAGAAGATAAGATATGTGCTAGACTTGGAAAAATAACCCTCACTTTGCCCTCCAAGCTCCATGAAGCATGTAGCCCTGGGGCAGAGGAGGGGAATGGTACTTTCTGGAAACTTGTAGAAGGACAAGATCCCAAATTCAGGAGGAGGGGAAAAAGAAAGAAATCACTTCTCTTGAGGATTTCCCCCTTGAAGGGCTCTTAAGCCTGACTATCTTGTTGTCAGTGACTCAAACCGTTAAGAATTGTACCAATCAAGAATAATAATGCAATATCAAGTTTGTGGTACAGTGGGCTCACTGGTAATGTAGGCCACAACTATTAAAGACTGATTGCTTTGAATATGCAGCAATAATGATTGATAATGTATGATAATGGATTGAATTATCCATTAGTATTGCGTGTTAATGAAAGTCAGTCTAGTAAAGTTTTATTTCAAAGCTTAAGTCTTGCTATATTTTTCAGACTTCTAAACATGCTCATCACAGCAGTCTTTAAATTCCTAATGATAGCTACACATTCCTGATACTGGAAATCTGGATAGCAAACAATAATTTCTAAAGAAACTGCTCTTTATTAGTTTTGACTTATTGTCAAAACAACAATTTTTAAATTTAGTTTGAGAAATGGAAATAAATATTGGTTCTCAGAAATGGCTCTGGAAGCTATGAAATCTGAAAAGAAACGCTGCTTACAAGCAACACGTAACTTTTGAGATATGCAGTTAACACTCCCAGTCTCTAAGAGTCAATGTCTCAATTTACCTTCTAAGACAAGAATACGTTATTTATAAATGATGGACCCTAGTCTCCTATCCCACTTCTTACACATATTGCTCAATGTGGAATCTGTAGAAAGGAACACATCCATCACAGTCCATCTTATGGCAAAGTCAAAGTTGAAAGAGATGGAGAAAAAGAGAAAAATCTAGTGGAATGCAAGTGCATATATCAATATAAATTCATACAATACAGCATTCTTCAAGTGTCTTCACATGGTAACAGTGATTCAGAATAGCCACATGTCTTCTGAAGGATCTCAGATCTCTATCAAATAAAAAATGTTTACATCACTCTCCTGCTGAAAGCTTTGTCTTGTCTGGATGTTCACAGAGAGCACAAATCAATTATGCACATTACACAACCAATATGAAGAAGTAGAGTGTTCTGGTGGGTTGGGCTTATTATCTATCTATTAAACCCATGTTGGATGGTGCCTTGAGCAACCTGGTCTAGTGGGTGGTGTCCTTGCCATGGCATGGAGGTTGAAACTAGATCTCTAAGATCCCTTCCAACCCAAACCATTGTGTGATTCTATAATCTAAATTGTTGATGTGTTCTATCTGATGCTCCCAGTCCTGGGTAAGAATATTCATGGCTATTTAACCTCCCCCACTCTCTGTTACCAGTGCTTTGCCTAGAACATACTGAGGTATACTTTTTATGTGGAGTCTGTCCTTGATTCTCTCTCAGTTTGACGAAAATCCACCTATCACCTCGACATACTGTTACCCATGAATCTCAATGAATCACTTTTAGGATTATCTGAGAGATAATATTATTCATAATGTTTTAAACATTTACGAGACATTTCGTATGCCTCACTGCAGTTTACTTCCAACTCACTTTAAAATTAGTAAAGCTGTCAACAGCACTGGTCTAAAGAAATCAGTACAGTATTCCCCCTTACTTTGAACTTTTGAATTAACTCAAGTTGACTATAATCTAGCCCAAAGTGTTTATCTTTATAATTTCAGCAATATGCTTGTAGAAATTGTAGTTGTGTCTAGATTGTTTGTTTGTTTGTTTTAGCTTAGAACAGAGTATGTTTTTGAAGTGAATATCTGATCACCTCAGTGGTAGTGAAGGGCAGTAACCCTATGAAGCTTAACTAGAAGATAATTTTAGAAAGAAAGCATTATATACATCCTAGCCACTAGGATGTATATAGGGAGTAGCCTAGCTATTTTGAAAATACTTCGAAAAAGTAATTATTAGCAAAAAAAAAAAAGTGGAGGTGGAGCGAGGGGTTTTGTGGGGTGGAGGAGGGGCAGGAGGGTAGGTGAGTAGACTAAAACTAAAATCCCTGAAATATGTAGGGCAGGCATCATATCCTCATAGCTGGTTTTGTTTTTCAGATTTTCTTCTGTGAAGTTGATATTATCAATTTAGACATAGCTCTTGGTTGTCTCTGTTACATTTACATGATTCCACAGTACCTAGTTTCCTCAAACTCTATAATTTCTTAATGACACTGGGAGAGTCCCTTTTACTGGGAATTCTGAACAATATTGACATGTGTGAGTATTGTTGTACATTTGCCTAAATATGCACATGAATATTCACACATACAGTCCTGGATTAAAACAAACTAACATTTTTTTTTTTAATGGGACCAGATCAAGCAAGATTTCTTAAATTTTCTTTGAAGAAAAGTGAACTGACATTTCAGAACTTTCCAAAGTGACCTACTTCTCTCTCAGCCCATAAAGTCCAAGGGCTCTGAGGCTAGAACAACTAGATCTACTGTTCTTTAGGAGACAGATTAGGTCACATCTGGACATAATCTATAAGGTCCTGCTAGGCTGCTTACCTGAGCAACACTTTGTCCCTGGTACCTGCTTGACAATCAGATAGGAAAATGTATCAGATTGCTATTTCCTAATGGAAAACCATTTTACTGGCAACTTCTGATCAGTTCTGTTCTCAGTGCTCTATTTCTCTTTATGCCCAGATGCATTTGTGAAATTCATGTCCCTTGTATTTATTGATATGACAGGGCATCAGGGCTCCAATGAAGCAGTAACAGAGTATCATGTCAGTAATTTGACAGATCAAGGACTCCCCAAGGACTCAGTAATGAAGAATATTCCATTGATTTTTCTCTCACGTATGCATACTCATGTTAGCTTGTTCAAAGTTTATATGCAGTCTCTGCTAGGACTATGATAATGCTACCAAAATTAAGTTTATTCTGCTTAGACTTCAAGCTGTTATAATTAAATCAAGTTTTTTCTGGATTAGGTATAATTTCAGAAAAAAAAAATAATACTTCACATTAGAGAATAAAACACTTGTGCTGAGTGATGTTTCTTTTAAAAATATACCAAACAGTGATCTAACAAGTTGTGTTTACATATAATAAATTAATTTGTGTCAATGAAAACAAGCATGTTTAGAATTAAATCTCTAACATTTAGCTGAACTCTGTACTTATTTCCCAGCAGACAAATATACCTCATTAGGATGGCTATACCCTGTGGCATCTCAAACAGCGTTAAAAATTTTTGTGTGGCAACAGCTGTATCAAGCCTTATTGATCAGATATTTGTTGATTATTATAAAGCTCACACATCAAACTGTGTATAGGTATTTAAATGCTCCTATGTTTTTTAACTGAACCTGGAACAACATATCTAGCCTTGAAAAAAGAGTTGAACCCTAAATACTTTTGAAGAACCTGCTGTTAAATAATTTCAAAAATATATTTCTCAAAGAAATTGTACTGATCTCTATCAACAATGTCAAATTTGTCAAGACATAACACCATATTAATTACCTTAGACTACCTGACTAATGTGCTGGGTGTCATTGCCCTACTTCAGATATTAAATTGGAGAATACTGCATGTGAGCAAGTTATAATAGTGTCAGATTGTCAAAAAGTTCTCACCTCGACTGAAGGATTTAATAATTGGCTGGTGTTTCATAAAAAGCTCATTCAGCATAGTGACTGCATTTGTGGAAGTGTTAAATTGCAAACACCTCACTTGAGAACAGTGGTTACTGAGTATCTCATAAGATTCAACCTAGAATAATGATGATTTACTAATAAAATATTTAAAGTTTGTGTGCATGTATGTGTTATATATATATCTATGTGCCCCTGCATCTATTTATATAGGGATTGAATGTCTTGGAAATCCTCCTGTTGTATTGTTCCTTTAGTGAACAAAAGGAACAATATAAATAAATACACTTTTTCTGGTTTGATCTGAAATGAAAATTCTACTCCCTCCGTTCAAGAAGTTACAAGGCATTTGTACATCAGTCCTAGAGAGAGACACCTACAGCCCTC
Source organism: Baryphthengus martii (assembly GCA_013396935.1). Classification (NCBI taxonomy): domain Eukaryota; kingdom Metazoa; phylum Chordata; class Aves; order Coraciiformes; family Momotidae; genus Baryphthengus; species Baryphthengus martii. The sequence continues at coordinate 37,906 of VWZK01016232.1, forward strand.
TAGCTAATGGGTTATTATTACGTAATTTCTTGTTAGTTAGTAAGTATTAAGAAAAATCTACAACATTGCTGGAAAAAATGTTCAGTTCAAAACACTTTTACAAGCATAGTTTTCCCCAATGAATTTCAATTCCATTGAAATCTCCTTTTAAATCTATTTGATTTGAACCCTACATTCAGTACAGCATTTGTGCATTACTCCTGAACCAACAGTATTTTCCAGAAAAGCAGGACATCCTGCGGCAGCTGTGGCAAACACAAGAGGTATATATTCCAAACAGAAAATAAAAATGAACATACATTTCTGATATATTTATGCCAAATTATTGTTTGAAATGCCAGGAGTGACATAATGCTTTGGTTACATGTGTATATATATCTTCTGGTTATATGTCATTATTTACTGACTGTATTAGAATATACGTAATTTTCAAACCCTGCATAAGGACTAGGTATCTTTAAATCTAGAATTCAATAGAATCTTACTTACAAATAAATATGTCTACTTTGTAGTGGTTGTAGTTGTTCCATTCGGATGTACCTCGTGCTGCAGAGAACATTTGACAGCATGTGATGCTAAAGTGACAGTGCCACTTTGGGTGCAGGAGCATGCATTTCTGAATACAGCACATGCAATATGGTAAGACACAGTCAATGCCATAACCTCCAGTGCTCTTGCCCACTCTACAAGGTAACTCTAGAAATAGAAACTTTCTATCCTTCGTAGGTTTGTGCTCCTCACAGTTACTGACTTATAAGTTCCAGCTCATAGGATTCAAGCCTTATGGTAAGATTGTTAACCCACATTCATTAGAAGCTTTGCGTATCACACATTTTAGGGCAATTGTAGCCTCACAGAATTTAATCTTCACTGAAGCGAGTTTCTCTTTTCTTGCTCTTAATATATGTAAATAAATGACTGTTGGTTTCCAGCCATTCTAACACTTCCATTAACTTTTGCGTTTTTGGATGAAAAATTGGACATGAGCTGGAAATGTGCACTTGCAGATCAGAAAGCCAATTGTATCCTCGGCTGCATAAAAAATAGTGTGACCAGCAGGGTGAGGGAGGTAATTCTCTCCCTCTACTCTTCTGTCCTGTGACTCCACCTGCAGTACTGCATCCAGTTCAGAGCCCCCAGCAGCAAAAAGACATGGACCTGCTAGGGTGGGTCCAGAGGAGGTCCATAAAAATGGTCAGTGGGCCTGAACACCTCTCCTATTTAGAAAGGATGAGAGAGTTGAGGTTCTTCAGCATGGAGAAAAGAAGACATCAGTGAAACCTTATTGTGGCCTTTCGATACTTAAAGGGGACTTATCTGTAGAGACAGGATAAGGAATAATGGTTTTAAACTGAAACAAGGTTGCTTCAGATTGGATACGAGGAAGAATTTTTTTGTCGTGAAGGTGATTGATTGTCGTGGAGTCTTTCCACAATGCACGCACTCGAAAATGAGATTTATTCTAATCAAAATTATTTAGCACTCTGACAAGCATTACTAAACTACAGATTTGGATGTTTGTTCAATGGAACTAATACAAAATGGAACTAATATCACTCACCTAAAAGATGAGGGCTCTCAACCTTCAAAGTAGATACCTTGGATGACATCCTGATCCAAGGGGATAGGCCTTGACTGCAGATTTGCTGCTCCAAGGAGGACTGACTCAATTTGCCCTCCGACAGGGCTCCATTTATCCCATAATTGAATCTGATTTGTGATCATATATGGTTAGTCTACAAGCTTCTCTTGACCAAGGCATTTCATTGGCCGAGAGCCTTGCCTGTCAACCAAGGGCCTTACCTTTCCTGTCTCTCTACCAAGACGTGCACATGACCAGCTACCATGCAGTGGGGCTATTCAATTCCCAAACCACAGCTTTGAGTTTTAACTTTTTCCTTTCAGTGATCGAGAAGTTTTGACTTTTATCAAGGTGGGTGCACCTGCCACAGAGACACTGGGACAGGTTGTCTAGAGAAGCTGTGGATGCCCTGTCCTTGGAAGCGTTCAAACTCAGATAGGACAGGGCTTTGAGGAACCTGATCTAGTGGAAGATGTCCCTGCCCACGTCCAGAGAGTTAGACTAGATGAACATTAAAAGTCCTTTCTCACTCAAACCATTCTATGATTCTATGATTCCTTGCCCAAGTTAATTAATTTCAGAACTTTTCAGGTTAGTTTAATTATACATGTCTAAAAATTCTTCTTCTCTTATAACACTGAGTTATTTGAACTAATGCAAGTCTCATGCTGAATTTAAGTTGTTGATAAGTAGAGACATATGTCTTTCTTAATATAGAATAAGAGCTTTGCATATGAGTTAAAACCGACATATACTAAACGTGCCTCATCTTTTTAATGTATGTATCTTGATTTCAGTAACTTTGTTTTTCAGGTCATTGCAAATATGTATGAAATTACACTTGCAGTATAAAATTATTCCATTTACTTCTAATCTGATGCAAATGGCATAGTCAAAGAACTGTGAAGGTATAAATCTGGCTAAATTAATCTTCTTGAGATGCTGATTTGATCTAATTTGAGTATTTCTAATTCTGTTGTGGCGTACAGACTGGACTATATAGTCATCCCGTGAACTGGTAACATCTGAATTCACTTAAAAGTTAAAAAGTTAAGACCTGAAGTACAGGAAAGTGAGTATAATCTGTTCTCAATGAATAAATATTTAAATGCTTAAATTGCAATGGTTTAAAAGAATTTTTGTATTCTATTTAAATAATATAATAAATATTTTAATAATGTAATAAATATTTCAATAATTTAATCCTATAAACTTAGCACTGAATGTAACTTGATAAAATATGGAAGTACACTGTATTCTCATCTAGTTTTTGCAGGATTGACTATCTTGTTGGTAATTATTTAGTAAGATGACATTTTATGCAGCCTCAAAAACTGTAGTGATTTATGTTAGAATGTGTGGAAGCATCTCAATTTAATCGAGAGTTTACCAGTTACCAACAGAATCACAAAAAGGAAGAAAGTGTGTTTTTCCTGACCTGTTAAGTCAGGAGGAAATATTTGAAGTAAGTACAGAATTGTCTGCTTTCCTCTCTTGGTCAGAAGGTATTCGCAGTCTTCATTTCTGTGGTGTGTTGATCATGGCTGACTGCCAGATCCCTACTCAGGTGCTCTCTCACTCCCCTTCCTCAACAGGACCAGAGGGGAGAAAATAACACAAAAAACCCTCTCACGTCATGAGTCAAGACAAGGAAAGGAAGATCGCTTACCAATTGACATCACAGGCAAACCAGACTCGACTTAAAATTGAATTACTTTTTAATTAATTAATTTAATTTATTGTCAATTAAAAATAGAATAGGATTATGAGAAGTGAAAACAAGAATAAAAACTTTTGCCCACTGCATCTCTTCTTCTCAGGCTCAATATCATTCATTCCTTCCTAACTCCTCTGCCTCCCTCCAGTCTCTTGAGTGGTTCATGGGAGATAGGATATGGGAGTTGCCATCAGTTCATAACAGCTCCTTCCTCCTTACATTTCTTCTGCTCCAGCATGAGTCCTTTCCATGGGCCATAGTTCCTGGCAGGAGACTCTGGTCCTGAGCAAGTTCTCCACAGACCAGTTTCCTTATGGGGATATCCATCTGCTCCAGGGTGGGATACTCCAAAGGCTGCAGTGTGGATATGTGCTTCAGTGTGGGCTTCAAGGAAATCTCTGATCTGGCAGCTAGAGCAGCTCTTCTCCCTCCCTATTCACTAACCTTGGTGCTCATGAGTTGTCTTACAAATTTCTTTCTCCTCTCTCACTCCTAGTGCAGTGTTTTGTACCCCTTTTTTCCAATACTTTGCTTTTCAACAAAGCAAATTCCTGACCATGTCAGCATCTTTTTTCTTGTTCCCATCATCACCCATGGCATCTGTTTCACAGAACTTCCAGTATTTTTTCCTGTAAATCACATTTAGCTTTGTATGTAACAGAACTGAAAATATTTTAATAGGCTGTGCTCAACAGTTCACCTCAGAGACCTGCTCTGTATCTGAGCGATGATCTGCCCCCAGTGGGTTTTGTATTTGCCTCTCTCTGCCAGATCAGCTCTTGTTCTGGTAGAGGAGAGCTCACTAGAAAACTGCTGGCTTCTCTCTTTTAAAAAGCTTTCTATTTGACACTTTTGTCATAAGGGTGATGTTTCTAGCTCCTAAGGTGACACCCACACCATCACACGAAACAAGGAAAGGAAGCAACCTTCAACATTGCCCATTTCTGGTTAGCTCATTCCCCAAGACAAATCTCGTTTCTCCGTAGTACACACTGTGTAAAGTGCATAGGTGCAACATGTACTCTGGGCTCATTCATCTTCAGGATTTCCTTTGAAAATTTAATATTTACTTCAATTTCCTTCTTTGAAGAAGGAACAATACTGAGATGGTTTCAGATTTTCTTCCAATCTATCTATATGTTCTTTGTAATGTCCCCTGAGTCTCCTCTCTCCAGCATACATGGCATGTTCCTAACAATTTCTGACACTGTACAATGAATCTACAATGTCAACTAGACTAAGCAATTTTGGAGTGAGGAGATTTAATGTGAAAGCTTCTTGGAAAGGTGACTACATGCATCCACAGCTAGAATGATGAATGAGAAGAGGTATTAGATTGTCTAATATTTTTAAATGTGTGAGATGCTATTAGCAAGGAATTGGCATATTAACAGCAAGCAGAGTTAAAGGGATTTGAAGAGCCGTTAGGCAGATTTGGATTTTCTCCCACCAAAAGAATCTCATCAGAACAGAAGATATCCACAAAACTAGTTTATGGGATTGCAGGTTTTTTCTGCATGTTGATTGGGCATGTCTTTTCAAAAAAAAAAAAAAAAAAAGATATTAAGTTTGCTTGGCATGGTTTTGGTAGCAGGGGAGCTACAAGAGTGGCATCTATGAGAAGCTGCTAGAAGCTTCCCCTCTGCCTGACAGAGCCAATGTCAGCTGGATCCAAGACAGACCTACCACTGGCCAAGGCCATCAATCAGCAATGCTGGTAGCACCTCTGTGATAGCATATTTAAGAAGAGGGGAGGGAAGTCTTCTCAACAGCAACTGTAGCCAGAGAGAGGAGTAAGAAGTTGTAAGAGAAACAACTCTCAGGCACCAAGGTCAGTGAAGGAAACAGGAGGAGGAGGTGCTCCAAGTGCCAGAACAGAGATTCCCCCTACAGTCCATGGAGGTTAATGGTGGCGCAGATATCCACCTGTAGACTGTGGAGGAACCCAAGCCAGAGCAGGTGGATGCCAGATGGAAGTGTGACCCTGTGGGAAGACCACTCTGGAGCAGGCTTTAGGCAGGACTTGTGAACTCCCCAGAGGACCCATGTTGGAGTGGTCTGTTCCTGAAGGACCATACCCCATGGAAGGTACCTATGTTGGAGCAGTTTATAAAGAACTACAGCCCATGGGAAGGACTCATGTTGGAGAAATTTGTGGAGGTCTGTCTTTTGTGGGAAGGACTCCACACTGGAGCAGGGGAAGAGTATGAAGAGTCCTCTCCCTGAGGAGGAAGGAGTGGCAGAAAGAATGTGAAGAACTGACCATAACCCCCACTCCCCTTTCCCCTGTGTCACTCAGTGGGAAGGAGGTTGAGAAATCACGAGTAAAGTTAAGCCTGGGAAGAAGGGAGGTTTGAAGAGCACATGTTTTAAAATTTGGGTTTATTTCTCATTATCTTACTCTGATTTGAGTAATAACAAATTAAATTTATGAAATTTATTTATGAAAATCTATGAAATTAATTTCCCTTAGTCAGGTCTGGTTTGTCCATGACAGTAATTGATGAGTATACTCTTCCTTTCCTTATCTCAATCCACAAGCCTTTCACTATATTTTCTCCCCTCTGTCCAGCAGAGGAGAGGGTATGATAGAATGGCTTGTGCGGGCATCTGGCATCCAGGCAGGATCAACCCATCATAATTTCATTGGAATATATGTGATGCATGTCTTGCTATAGGAAAGAGTGAATAATTATCACTTGGTGATAGTTATGAAATACATTTAAAAATTGGCAAATTCTCATTGATTTGATCGGTTTTTATATTAGAAGATATAGTTAGTAATGAGACCAATTGTCTGCAGTTGATACTCAAAATATTTACATCTGTACTTTTATTGAAAGAAAATTGAGATATAGATTTTATGATTGTCTCAATTTGGCTTTGGCCCAGTAAAAACCTTCAGTAAGGTGCAGGGTTTCATCAGGGTTACAACTCCTGATTACAACAGGAGGTTCAAAGTCAAATTCTCTAAAAATGAATAGCTTCTTATTGCTTTAAAATATCTAAATAGAGATCCTATATATGTGTCAACAATATCTGGGGAAATTTTGTATCAATAGTAATGACTTTTTAGGAAACAATGTTATTATCTCCATTTTACAAATGAGAAAAGTGAAACATAAAAAGTATACTGAATGACCTAATTGATCCAATAGACCAACGGTGAAACTAAATCCATCATCTTTTGTATTGTACTGTAGGGCTTCCTTCATAAGTCTATTAAAAATCTATATATTTTTTGATTTTTTATAACAGAATAATGGAATCAATAGTGGCTTCCACAAACTTCAGCTTGACTGTGGCTATACGCCCTGTACTTTTCAATCTTACCTCAGCTTCTTTTCTTCAGCTCATAAACCATGTAAGAAGATCAAGAACCCACATTAAGAGTTTCAAAAGGAAATATTGCATCGTGAGCTATGTTGTCAAAAGATGCTCCAGTGTGAGCTTTGAGCTATGCCAATTTCATTTAAATTTTTGGTTGGTTGGGTGGTTGGGGTTTTTTTACACTTTGTAATAAAACTTTTTATGGGAAATTAAATGTAATTTAAAAAACTTTCTTTAGAATTGGAGAAATATTTTTCTCAGGAAGCAAATATGAACAATACAGCATACTACCTGTGAAGACAGAATTATTTTCCCAGCAGGTTCTTACAAAAATATGAAAAGAAGTCTGACAGTCACTGTTCACATAACTTCCTACTTTCACTCTTCTTTATTACTTTAATTATATCAATGCTGACATGGAAACATTGAATAAATTCTGAACTTCAGAAAATATCGTTTACTAAAGCACAGCATTGTCAAGTAGCATTTGTCACTACTGTTTGAGTACTTCATTGGAAATATAGCAACTTGTCAATTTTTTGACAACAGAAAACCTGTAGTCAAACCAGCCTTAATATATATATCTCTATATATGTGGTAATATACACGTATATATGAATCTAAGGAGAGTGAAAGAAACTATTTTAATAAAAAACACAATGAAAAGTATAACCTATGAGTGATTATACTCTAGTAAATACTAGCAACATACAAAAATTTTCTGAACATATTTCAGATTAGTTAGCTAAGATACATGTGCTTGATGTTTATTTTTTTGTACTCTTGTAAGAGGCCAGCTTTTTCCTCGGGCTAGTTGAGAAATAAACAAAGACTTGGAATTTGGTAACATTTTTTATACTATACCTCACAAAATCAGACTTAGGATTACAGACAATTTTTCCTTGAGTTATCAATGTATGTATTGAAATTGTCTGAAACATGCAAAAGATAAATTGCACTGTGTAAAGTGGGTATGAAAGTGTGTCCATTGAGGTTCTACTACATCACCATTATTAGATTTAGTTTTTGTTAACCTGTTAATGAGGTAGAATTGGAAATAAAATCACAAAGTGTTAAATTGGTTGATTCTTCCAAGCTTACTGAGAAAAGGGGTTTAGAGAGATCATAAATATGGGTAGAAACAACAAAATGAGATTAAACCTTGAGGAAGGTAGGAAAATGCCTCCAGAGGAAAAATAAGAAGAAAGACAGATGATTCTGGTGAGGCTGTATCTGGAATATTGCATCTAGTTCTGGGCATCTCATTCCTTGGGATGTTCAGAAAAATTGAACATAAATAGAAACTAACTTTCTACATTATTATAAGGATTAATAATGTGTAAATTTTCCAACCAAGTCTGAAGCTCAGCCCTTGATTTTGTTGTCTATATTTGTTGTGTTATGTTTGTGCATGCAATTGATTTGCAAGAAATGAAAAGCGATGCACAAGTCCTGATTACCATTAAGTTTTCGGTGCACAATATGCTTTTTTATATATCAGTAAAAGTACACAGCCTGGGCTAGCCACATTAACTGAATGACCTTTAATGGTTAAATGACAACAGAATGTTGTTATTTAGGGAATTTAATTGGCAAGTTATGACTAAGATACCTGCTTATCACATGACCTACAGGACAACATCTGCTATCAACACTACCTCTCTATTTCACGATAAGATACTGTGACAAATTATTATTTGAAAAGAAAAAAAAAAAAATCTCTGTCTTTATTTTATCAAAATAAAAGGTTTTTAAAATATAGAACATAATGAACTAGGTGGATGTTTTGAGAAACAATTTGTGGCAGGCGCAGCCTCCCTCACAGACAAAACACACAGAGCACACAGGCTGTGCTGAGCAGGTTGATGCCTCGGCCGGAGCAGGTTGATGCCTCGGCCGGAGCAATTTGAGGCCTCGGCCATTTTGTTGCACCTCACAGTGCTTAACTGGCACCTCAGGGGATGGAGCCCTTAGCAAACAGGCTCGGGGTTTGGACTTCTCCATGTTTTGTCTGGGCTCGTCCCTCTGCCAGTGAGAATGACCACAGTACACCTTTGAGTCGAGTATAAATGGAGTCCTGCCTGAAAGCCAGGTGAGTTGGTCCTTCGCAGAGCATCGGGCCTGGCAGTTGGACCCTCCTCTTAGACACACCATCCAAGGATAATTCCATGGATTAAGGGAGTCTCCATGGATTGAATGAGCCTCGCACCCCCCTCCCTTTGGGTGAGTGGTATCTCAGGCACTCTGGTGGTTTCCCCTTCTATGAGTGAGGGTTTGCCCATTGTGGTTTGTCATTCCTTAAAGTTAGGAATTAGTTGTGCAGTAGTTAATTCCCAACAGACATCTGAACTTGCATTTAGTCAAAAGGAGTGCTGGCAACCCTGGTCACAATAAACCCCCATTTTGTATAGCGGCTGCTGTTTGTTTTGTGGGTGCCTCTGTGACATTATTGGCTTAGTTAGCAGGATGTCGGTAGAGGAATTGCTATGAAGACACAACCGTGCACCTTCTCTCCCAGACGTAAAATGGGCAAGGGAGAAGTGGTCCGACTCTGCAGAGGTCTCGGTGAAGCTGGGACAAGTCCCCGTAAGATTTTGGAGGGGGGCAGATAAAGACCAGTCTATTACATTGCAAGTGGCTTACTGGGCTCAGGGTGTGCACCCCATGGAAAGGGGAGAGCCGGTGGCTATCTGGTTGAAGGGACTGTCGGAGCTGGTGTCAGGAGTACAAAAGGCCACCTGCATCCAGGCTATGTACGAGAGAGGGTGGTGCAGGACACCGACCACCTCCGGCCGCTAATTGAAGGGCTATGGGACATTTTAAAGATACACGTCAAGGCTCTCAGAGGAAGGGTTCAGAGGACCATGGAACGTAACTGGCAAAACCCTCAGAATCCGCCCGTGCATATGATGACTTGGGTAGAGATATTCTCCAATATAGTGACGTACGGGCGCGAGCTGGGATAGGCCGATCCGGGCGGCGGCACCGACAGCGAGAATAGGAGGATGCCACAGGTCAGTAGCAAACCTCACCCCGACCGGTCTCCCCTGCGGGAGTCTGAACCCTCCCGAGGTAAACCGGGTCAAACTTACAGTCCAGCAAAGAATGACCTGTGGCGAAAAGGGATAGCACAGGGAATACCGCGGGCAGTGCTGCACCGAATGCCCACCGAGCATATCTGGGCACTGCTGAAATTGCTGGAGGGGAAAACGAGGGGCCCAGAAGAAGCTCGGGCAACAACTGCTTGGCAGGACAGTGCAGTTAACCCTGTTGCACCCCTGCGAGAGGACCTGGAGGGGTCAAAAAAGCCAGAAGTTGCAGTGTCAAGTTCGGGCCTCCTCCTCTGCACAGTGAATTCTTGCGAATGGTGTGCTAACAGGGAACCTTATATACACATTCCCGTGGGTCCGGAGAGAACAAGTTTAGAGTTCTTAATTGATAGAGGGGCCCAACTTAGTGTCCTAAATAAGCAGCTATCCGAGGAGCTAGGAATCAAGCCCTCGAGGAAATCCATAAATATGATCGGGGTAACGGGTACAGCAGAAAAGTGTTTCTTGGCTTGAAATCAGTTTCAACTGCCTGGGGAAGAGCAGATGACAGCTGTAGAGGTGGCTCTAAGCCCTTACAAGAGCAATATCTTGGGATTTGATGTATTAGCAGGTAGGCAGTGGTACCTGTCTTGTGGCTGCGTGTGGAGTTT
>VWZK01016233.1:0-29138 GCA_013396935.1 Baryphthengus martii
TAAACTTAGGAATCAGTTGTGTTAATTCCCGACAGACGTCCGAACCTGTATTTAGTCAGAAGGAGTACTGGCAACCCTGGTTGCCATAAACCCCATTTTTTTGGATAGCGGCTGCTGTTTGTCTTGTGGGTGCCTCCGTGACACAGTGATGCCAGTTTTCCAGGGTCTGCACAAACAGCACAAACCTACCAGGACAACAGAGATTTCCTGTTCGGAACATGCCATACATTCTATTTTGTTAAACACACCTCATTCTGGAAAGTAAATTCACAAACAAACAATTTGTTAGGGAACCTTATATAGAAGAATATCTGTTTGTGGCAGATTTAAAAAAAAAGGAACAAAATCACTATCCCTCAGAACAGCATTTGAGACTGTTGCATAATTCCAAAAAACCTGAAATAAGGTCAAGCCTCCAGAACCTGCTGAGCAATTTGGAGTAAATCCAAAAAGGAAATCTAAGTTTCCCAATAAGTTTCAGAAGTCCCAAGAAGTTTTGCACGTCAATCCCACTGTGATCTCTTTTGTGAGCCCAGTGGAGCTGTACAGCTGTACAAACTACTGTGGGTACACATGTGAATTCCAATGACAGAAGACTGTCCTGGTTTTGGCTGTGATACAGTTAATTTTCTTCCTAGTAGCTAGTATAGTGCTGTGTTTTGGAAATAATGTTGATAGCAACAGCTAAAAACATCAGTGTGTTAAGCAGTGTTTATACTAAATCAGGGATTTTTCAGCTTCTTATGCCTTGCCATCAAGAAGGCTGGAGGGGCACAAGAAGTTGGGAAGGGACACAGCCAGAACAGCTGATCGCAGCTGGCCAAAAAGATGTTCCATACCGTATGATGTCATGTCCAGTATATAAACTAGGAGGCCTGATCGCTTCTCAGGCACTGGCTGAACATCAGTCAGTGAGTGGTGAGTTATCACTTGTCTTTCTTGTGTTTTATTTCACTCCCTTTTTGTTATACTGTTTTTCATTACTATTGTTATTATTATCATCACATTTTATTTCCATTTCAATTATTAAACTTTTATTTCTCAGCGCGTGAGTTTTACTATTTTTCAATTTTCCTCCCCAACGCATCAGAAGGCTGGGGAAGAAGTGAGTAAATTGCTGCATAGTGCTTAGTTGATGGTTGGGGTTAAACTACCACATTAAAGCCTTTTGTCATATGCATGCATTCTATTGTACAAAAAAAAAAAAAAATCAAAAAAAAAAAATCAGTCCTAACCAGCTACAGTCTTCAGCTGAGCAGTGCTGCAAATCAAGTACAACACTCTTGCTATCATCTCATGTCATTGTTTCTACTCTTCTTGCACTACTACATCCTATTTCATATTCCAATAACATCCTATTTCTGAATAGGATTTCACAGTATGAGCACATTGATCTGGTTCTGATTCATTGGCTGAAGCCTCTCTTCCTACTGCACAAACTTGGCCTCTATATAAATCCCCTTCCTTTACCATTCCAAGCGTCTTCTCCCAGATCTAGTGAAGACAAGCAGAAGCTTGTTTTGTGTGTGACCTGCTGGCATTCAACTTGATTTTGTGGCTATCCAAATAAGACCTAGAGTCAGTGAAAGTGCCCTTGGCTGTCTGGAGACCTGACAAGCTCAGTCAAAAGTCACTCAATTCAACGCTCTCAGTTTTTTGCTGTTCTGAGGGTGGGAATAAGGTTAAGCCCCATTCCTGACGGCCACATGCTCAATGCTCGACATCATATGCTAACTGCCATCACATTTGCTCTTTATAATCAGGCTGTTCATATCTCCCAACCTCAATGGCAATAGGTGCCAATGTTTCAGTTTCAAATTCGATTTGCAACAATGACTTAGACTCTTCCCAACATGACAGTATTGATGCTTTGCCAGGTGACAAGAAACACTGAGGAAGGAAGTGCTTCCACATCCAACCTTAAATGGTGAGAATAAGATCCAAGGCAGACAACTCAGTCCATTAGTATGTCCTCCGGTGAGCAAGAAAACTTAGTACAAAACGCAGAACTCAGTCCCTTGCAGGCTCTACGGCAACTCCCTTGTGCAATCCATTCCAGGAGATCTTTCAGATGAAGCAGACAGCACTGCTACCCAAAAAGTGTCTTGTTTGTCTAAAGTACACACCACGAAAGTGTGAGTTTACAAACACAAAAATAGCAGCACTACTGGTTAAGAGGTAGAAACCTAAGTCATATATCAGGCTCACAGCTAGTATGTCCAATTGCATATATGTTCCTAAACATTTCAAACCAAATTAAACAAAACTTGAAGGCGGTACACCCTGACATATAACTCCTTCATTCCCTGTCTTTGGCTATGGAAACTGACAAGCCATCCCAGATCTGGGACATGGGATTTCTCTCAAGTTTTGTTTTTGCAAGGAAGATGACCAAATAAATGTCAATCCAAATCATAATTCCCTTCTGAGTCTTTCTGCTAGAGATATCCAGCCTCTTGTGGGACTATATCATCCCTCTGCAGAGTCCCTTAAAAAAAATACTGTTAGTACCTTTGTATGTTTCTTCCTAGATGTAAAAATAGACAATTTTACTCACAGTGCAGTTAATCCAGCCCCAAGTTTTCAGTTTACTAAGCAATCACATAATTATGCCCCATAGGCCATCAAAATTTTACCACTGGAAAGCTTTTATATCTTAAATAACCTCATGATACACAAAAGCCACTGAGCCAACCCTCAGTAGATTATGCCAAGAATGCAATTAATAGAATCACAGAATTGTTTAGGTTGGAAAAGATTGATAAGATCATTGAGTCCACTGCTAAACCATGTCCCTAAGCACCACATCTACATAACTTTTAAACATGTCCAGGGATGGTGATTCAATCACTTACCTGCGCAGGCTGACTCTTCACAACTCTTTCAGTGAACAATTTTTTCCTGCTATCCAATTTAAACCTCCCCTGGTACAACTTGAGGCCATTTCCTCTTGTCCTATCCATTGATTCTTGGGAGACCAACCCCCACCTCACTACAACCTCCTTTCAGGTACTTCTAGAAGGCAATAAGGTCTCCCCTCAGCCTCCTTTTCTTCAGGCTTGGTTGCCTCAGCTGCTCCTCATAAAACTTGTGCTCTAGGACGTCCATTAGCTTCACTTCCCTTCTCCAGACCTGTTCCAGCACCTCAGCGTCCTTCCTGTAGTGAGGGGCCCAAAACTGGACCCAATACTCTAATGTGCAACCTCACCAGTGCTCAGTAGAGGTACAATCACCTCCCTATGCCTGCTGGCCACACTGTTTGTGGTACAAGTCAGGATGCCATTGGCCTTCTTGGCCACCTGGGCTTATGTTCAGCCAACTATTGACCAACACCCCCATGTCCTTTTTCACTAGGCAGCTTTCCAGACACTCTTCCCCAAGCCTGTAGATTTGCATGAGGTTGTTGTGACGCAAGCACAGGACTCAGCACTAGGCCCTGTTGAACTTCATACCATTGACCTTGGACCATCAATCCAGCCTGTACAGATCCCTCTGTAGAGCGTTTCTGCCCTCAAGCCAATCAGCACACCCATGTACTTTGGTGTTGTCTGCAAAATTTCTAAGGGTCCAGCCAATCCCCTCATCCAGATCATTGATAGAGATCTTAAACAGAACTGACCCCAATACTGAGCTCTGCAGAACACCACTTATGACCTGCCACCTACTGGATTTAATTCCATCCACCACCACTCTTTGGGCCTAGCCATCCAGCCAATTTTTTATCCAGCAAAGAGTACGTCCATTGAAGCCATGAGCAGCCTGTTTCTCTGAGAGAATGCTGTGGGAAAGCATGAAAAGCTTTACTAAAGTCCAGCTAGACAACATCCACAGCCTTTCCCTCATACGCTAAGAGGGTCACCCTGTCATAGAAGGAGATAATGTTAGCCGAGCAGGACCTGCCTTTCATAAACCCATGCTGATTGGGCCTGATCTGTTCTCCTGTATATGGTGTGTAATGGCACTCCAGATGATTTGTTCCACAACCTTCCTTGGCACCAAGATCAGACTGACAGATCTGCAGATCCTCCTTCTGGCCCATCTTTTAGATTGTCACATTCCCTAACTTCCAGTCAACTGGGACCTCCCCGATTAGCCAAGACTGTTTATAAATGATGGAAAGTGGTTTGGTGAGCACTTCCACCAGCTGCCTCAGTATCCTTGGGTGGATCTCATCTGGCCCCATAGACTTGCCTGTATCTTAAGTTGCGTAGAATGTCATTGGCCGTTTCTTCTTGGATTATAGGGGCTTCCTTCTGCTCCTCATCCATGTCTTCCAAGCTCTGGGGGCTAGGCACTCCAAGAACTTGTCTCACTATTAAAGACTGAGCCAAAGATGACACTCAGTACCTTAGTCTTTTCATCATCCCTAGCTACAATGTTTCCCCCTGCATCCTATAAAGAATGGAGATTTTCCTTAGTCCTCCTGTCAAAGACAATAAAAAAATGTTTGTATAAATACATTGACAGCACTAGCCAGGTTGAGTTCTAGTAGGCCTTTGGTTTTCTAGTTTTCTCCCCGAACAGCCTCACAAAATCTTTGAAGTGTGTCTCTTTATAAGAGCAGTACCAGGGCTGGACGGTTGCAAGATTTTTCTGAGTAATCCATTCCCTAGATTTGGGAATGACAAACCAGCAAGTACTTCAAGGCCATAACTGCTAGACCACCTGAAACGCAGTGATATGTTGCATCTCACAGTTGTCCACATACTGCCCTCTGTCTACGACCTCCTCTCACAAGCTCTCCTTTGGCTAAAAAAATCCAGTACATGTCTTATATCTCCAAACCCAGAGTGCTTTTGATATGTGGCTCCAGAAACCTGTTCCTGCCTTGTTAAGGTAGGCTAGCTTCTTCTAATTCTTATTACAAGACTGTGAAACAAAGCAATTTCTTCCTCTCTGTGCTTGCCTTGTCAGCATCTTCTCTGTGCTAGCCAAGTGAAGTAGAATAGCTCTAAGCATTCATCATCTCTCCCAAGCATCCCTAATGCACCCTTAGTTCAGGAAGTCCCTAAGTCCCTGATAACCAGGAACTGGGAGATCATGCAGAGGGAAGCAAATTTATGGATACTGTCTTTCTTATGCTCACTCCCTAAATACCCTGTGGGTGAAATCTAGCTGAAACCATGACTTTTAATTTTTGTAGTTAAGTAGTGAATGCAAAGCTGTCATTAAAAATCAGGCTGAGCTGGGACAGCAGGAAAGGCCATGTTCACTTTCTTTCCAGGAATTCTATGTTTCACTGCTCACTGGTAAGAACTTAAGTGAATGAAATTTGTCTTATTGCACAATTTCCAGTTGTTAATACTCCTATCCCACGAAAGGGGAACCCATCTGCAAAGCAGAACAGAAGCATCCTTTGCCACATCTGATTAGATGGAGCACAGAACATGTTAAATTCAGAGTGCACAGAGTAGCAAGCTGTAAATAAGGGACAGACAGATGAATTATTTCAGCACAGGACAAGAGAACGAAAAAAGTGAGAAACGCTTTTGCCAGTTACACAGTAAGAGGACTTTCTGCTGCCATAGGCCACACTGCTAATAATTATTAATGCGGTGCCAGGCAAACTTTGGCACACTTCTTCAGTCAGCTTGCTGTAAAGCATTATAAGCTTGCACTCAACTAACTACAATGGGCTACTCCTGTGTCTGTTTCTGCTGTATGCCCCATCCCTGTCTCTCAACACTACAACTGGGTTGTTTCTTCCCAACACACCCCTCTCTTGTTGCACTGCCCTGCCTAGCTACGAATTAGCATACAATTAGGGAGCCATTGTCTAGAAAAGTCATATGGTGTCTCCACTGTCTCACTAGGACAAGTTGTGAGGCTTTCCATAGGGGCCCTCAAAAGACCTGGACACCTGAAACCTTAAGGGATATATGAAAGGTGATGGAGAACATCATGCACCTATCTCAAACCGTACTCTGTGTCTTTAATTCTGCAGTTAATCATTGCCTTCTCTAGTTGCCACTCCATTTCTCTGATAATGAGCAGTAAAAGGGACTCATCTCTACATTCCAGTGCTGAAGCCCAGTGTAAGCCAAGACCAGATACATTAAAAAAAAACTTTGGAGCCAAATTCTGCAAGGTTACACATTGAAAACCAGATAAAAACAGTATGAGCAGATAGGCCTGAAGAGCTCTACACTCTACAGGACATGCTAAATGACTGCTACTGGCATAATCTGGAGAGGTAGAGGGGGAAATGGTGATGTCAAAACTAGGAACTGGCCCCTTGGGCTATTTTTCCTGCACACTCCCTCATTCACTTGATGGGTCTGCAACATCTCTGAGGCTTAATAGTCTCTGTCCTTGAAAAATTTAACTTTTGCCTTCTCCAATCCTGCACCAACCATTCTACAAACCATCTTCTCATGGCTACTCAAGCTGTGCAGTTTTGAAGCCGAACCCAGCAATTCTTTTACTGTGTGACTCATGGTGGGATAGAGCTATTTCCTGTCAGAGTTCTGCTGCTTACCAGAAAAATAAGATGGCAAGTGACTGAAAATAAGATCATCTTCGTGGTAGGAGCTTAGAATGAGAAATGGATTGGCTTCAGGCACCACTATGAGATCTAGATATTTGACTCAATTTTCATTCCTGTGAGTCTTAGCAACAAGATAATTCTCCCCTGCTACTCTTATTACAAATCATTGCAGAGATAAGGGATGACTGCTTCTACTTAAATCAGTCTGAGGCAAGTACAGCTCCTGTCTCCATTAAAAGAAAATGCAGCACAGCTTTCAGAAAGATGCTTTCCCAACAGCATTAACTCTCAGCTACAAAAGCCCATTAATAAAACCCTCTACTGGGGCCTTCTGTAGCCAAGACAAAGTTCTTGTTACTGGCTAAATAATGAGCAATTACTCTTCTCTAGGGACTGAAGTGGATGGAGGAAAACATCTTGGCCAGGACAAACACAATCAGAAACAGAGTAAGTTACCTACAGGACATTTGAAAGCCTCACACAATACAATACCTAAGGTGAAGACTCATACATTGGTGGGTCTCCGAGTTTCCACTACGTGACCTGTAGCTAGACACTGGATTATAAATTGCTTGGTTTCTAGGGGAGCCAGGATGGATTAGGAAGCAGTGGAAACAGAAAACAAACAGGAGTTCAAGCAGACCAGCAGTGTTGAAGCACACACTCAGGCTCTGGCAGTATAGAGGCAGGCATTTATAAGCAGAGATGCTGGGGCTGAAGAGAATCTTGCTCAACCAGGTGTGAGATCCCAGCTTCAAAGCAGAAGTTTCTCGTAATTCAGCAGTGCTGCACTCTGCTTGGCATGTGAGACAGGACAAGGGAAAGTGATCTTTATCAGAAGGCTACAGACAGGCTCTGAATAGATGCACTGCATTGTCCCCAGAGAGAAAAAGGCAACATGGACAGCCTCTGGCTCATTGTGAAAGTCCTTGAGAAAGGCAGGTGAGCACAGAAACCAGGAACCTCATCTGGGGAGGAAATGCAGCAACATCACAGAAACCAGGAACCTCATCTGGGGAGGAAACGCAGTGACATCAGAGCAACTGCCTTGTTCCCAGCCTTGCAAGCTGACAGCAGGTAGAAGTTGTCAGATGTCTGCGCAGCTCCCTCCACTGCAGAGCCTGGGAAGCTTTAACCCTCTGTGGGATGGAATTGCCTACATACAGCACATGCCCAAGTGAATCTATTCTACCTCTTTATGCTCTGTCCTCTGTTTCTCAGCTGGAAGAATGAGCACTCCTTTTTACATACAAGGAGCTTTACCTCACCTCCTGAGTGAGTGGAAACCTAAGCCTTATCTTGCTCCTCCCCACATCCTCTTGAAGCCTCCCTGCAACTCTGGCTGCACACCCTACAAGCCTGCAAATGTATGAATCCACCCAGGAAGAGAGTCCTGCCTGGAGAATATTTTCCATGCAGTGTGTAACAACGTCATGGGAGCGAGGCAGTCAGCACAGCAGCAGTTTGGGCTTCCTTCTTGGTCATGTCCTGACAGGCAAGATCACCACCTACTGCATGTATGCTGAGGGCAGGAGAACAAGGAGAGGATCTGCTGCCCCCAGCTCTGCCCCTATCTGCCAGGACCTCACACATGCTTTTGTTTGATGCTGGAGGAGGAAACCTCCAACAGGTGAGGACTCCGAGGAAGCCTGTGATGCACCAGCACAGAGTTGAAGCATCTTAGCATGAACAGCGGTGCTCTTGCAGAGCTGATGCCTGTCACACACAGGTCCAGGAAAGTTTGCTTAATGGTTGCCTTTGTTTTTAAAGAGAGTCCTGGTGGAGGCCAAAGTCCTTGCTTGCATAGTCAGTCCTCAGGCACTCTGGTTCATGTTAAGCCTGTGTAACGAACTGTCTTGCAAATAAATGCATCTGTGTATTCCATAAAAACAAACAAACAAACAAACAACAACAACAAAAATCACCACCACCAAATTCCAGCCAACTGTCGATATTAAACTGGAAAAAAGAGACAGGCAGGAATGCAATTAAAACTCAGTTCTAGTTCTGCCCCCTTGTGCTTACCCCCAAAAAACAGCATGAGCCCATTATTTCTGGGGAAAAATGAAAAGAAAAAAATATTTCCAAAAGGGAACAAGACTGAATTTCCCAGTATCTGGAGTTCAGAGGCAGTGGGGGAAAAGACAGCAACAGGATTGTGCATGCTGCCACAGTACCAGGGTGTCAGGCAAGCCAGACCTAACTGAGAGTTTCTAGAAAACCAAGCCCTGGATGTGGAACAAAGTGTAGAATGACAGTCTGAGGCAGAGACTGAGAGTAACTCAAAGCCCCATCCCTTTGCGTCTTCCCTTATCCTGCTGCACACACACACTTTGGGGGCTGGTGCTATGTATACAACCATGTGAGTGCAAAGTAATATTTCACTCAGCTTTTGCATCAGCCTCTGCCCTAGACCGCATTTATGCTAAGATGGCAAGAGAAGAGGAGAAGAAAATGCAAGCCAAGGGAAGAAGAACTGGCCACAGAGCATTTTTCTTCATACTACATCTAAGGCTCTTGATCATGTAAACTAGAGAAAGAGTAAAGTTTTAGGGACAGCAGGGAAAAGCCAATTGACCTGAAACAGCAAGAAGACAGGAGGGTCACTTGAAACAGTTTCCTAAAGAGCTGAGATAATTTTCCTAATGATCTGAGATCATTTGAGCTGGTTCTAGCCCATGTAACACAGTCATTCAATTCCCATTCAAAAGCCAGGCACTGTATGCATGGGTGCCCACATAAAGACTAAAAAGAGAGTAGAGTGCGAAAAACTTGCATGTTTCTAATAAAATCAATGAATCAATGCTGATTTGCAATTATTGAGCATTTGAACAAGTAAGCAGTTTTCAGGATGTACGTCAGTATGATTAAGACGGGACTACAGAACTCGCACCCTGCAATGTTACACTACAGAAATATGTATAACATGACTGATACAGGCAATTGGTGCTTTCCCTGGCTGAAGCACATCTCAGGAAAGCAGTGTGCAGGGAGGGATAAAGAGTGAAGGTTGGACTCGATCTTAAAGGTTTTTTGCAACCACAGCAATTTCATGATTCTGCAGCAATTCTGTGAAGGTCATCTACATAGAGGAACAGCTGTAAACTCACTGTACACCAGCTGTGTTTTCCAGAGAGAAGTATTCACCATGAGGCCAACGAATCCCATGTTTGCATAAAGAGAGCTAACATCAGGATTTATTCCTAGGACTTCTCTCGTTTCTTCTAAAAGGACCGAATCGGAAATCCACTGATGCCTACAGGAGATACTTTCCTGACTTACTCAAGCTTTGCATCAAGAAACAGCAACTGACTTTTCACAAAATTCATTAAGACAAGACTATTGGCACCTTTCCAATTTCCACGGTTTTACCTGCTTTACCCTTTGCCAATTTGGTCTGCACATGGAGCTCTTTGCCAATGTCTGAGCTTCAAGGCTAGTCACAGAGGGAAAAAAGGAAATGGCACCACAGGCTACTGCAGCTTCCCCACAAGATTTAGAACAGGTCTGAAGCAGTCCTCCTTCTGTCTGGCTACTCAGGACTATTCAAAGACTACCTGAGAGCTGCAGGACACCCTTTCCACAGTCTTTCCCAGGCCAAGCCTACTCTGGCTTGGGGGACACATTCTGGATCCACCACTCTAGCTCTACATCACATGACAAACCCCCTTGTTTAGGGGGATACAGCACCATGAAGCAGCTCTACAGCCACTTCATAATTTTCTATATACATGGAGAAATAGCCTCCCACGACATCTCCAGCACCTACCATAAGAGCAAGGACATAAAAGCATGTGACACCTGGGATCACAATTATGTAGGCTAGACAGGTACCATCTAGTCACCACTATCACTCCACTGTATTGCCTTCATGCCTCCTTCCTGCCAGCATGCAGTCCTGCACACCCCTTTCCCAACAACAGCCACCAGCACTGAGCTCAGCAAAGAGCCTGAAGTATGGCTCCTTCTAGAGAGACATTGCTGACAGAAGGATACATAGAACCATCAGTTATGGCCCAGCACACTCCTCAAAGATGACAGTGCCTGGAAACATCTCTGTTTCTCCTGCGTCACAGGCACACTGCCTCTGATTCACGTAGGGTCCTGAGCTGCCAAGATGCCAAAGGATGAAATTCCTCTAAATTTTAAACCTCTTCCTAGCTACTGCAAGTGCACAATCACGCATGATGGCACTGGAGAAAGAAATCAGTGTCTTCTCTCAAGGACTTTCCCCAGTGAGCCCATGACTTCTGCAAGTTTTGAAACTATTACATTCTAGCAGTCACAGACAATGGGCTGCTATGCAGTTGATGTGGCTTCCCTAGTCCACCACAACAAGGAACCAATACATTCAGGAAAGGTCTTCAAAACACTGTAATGGCTCTTGAAATGCTACGAGTCTGAAAATTATCCGAGTAAGGCGATTCACTTAGCCAGGTTCCAAGTCTTTACTGAACACAGAAAGGACAAAATAGAAATCCCCACTTATTCACAATGCTATCTGTAACAGTGGCACTAAAATGATATTTTGGAAACTCTTGATAATGAAGTCCAACTCTTGCTTTGGCCAGCTAGCCAGGATGCAGTGCAGACTGAAGAATCGAGCCTGGAAATTTTGGTTCTTGATGTCAAACTGGACTAGCCTAAAACAAACAAATTTTAGGCAAAGGAAAATGGATTGTTCCCAGAGGATTCATTATAATGCTACTGTGTAGGCATGATGTAGCTTTCCCAGACAGTATAAACAGGAGGAGTGACTTCTGCTACTTACCAGCATCACTGATGCCTCAGTTTCCCACCTGTTTGCATCACAGACTCCCTGACACTGTTGCCATCCCAGTAATTACCATAAATACTGCTCTGGGGACCAACTCAAGCCATCTCCACTGGGGCACTCACAAAAGTGTCTTGCATTCCAAGATAGTCTCAATCTAAAGGGACCTGGCAATACAAGGGTTTTTCAAACTGCTCTTCATCTGCCTGGTGCTACCTGTGCTCAGCACCACAAACCAATGGCAATCTGACAAAGACAGTGGCAAGGGCTATGTCACCAAAATCTCAGCTCTCCACATGGCAGCACAGAGTATGCTAAGAGCTTTTGTGAAGATGAGAGGAGCAGTGCAATACTGTATGCTCGCAGGGCAGGGTGCTCAATGCCTACCTGACATGCATCCTCACAGCAGCCATACCCTGGGGACCATTCTCTGCCCCTGGCCCAGGGGTCCCTGCCATTTACTGACTCCTGGAACAGATGTAAATCACGGAGGTTCAGGCAGGGCCTCTGTGAGATGAATGAGGCATTGAACTCTAAGGACTCACCCCTGACTAGCCTGAGCAGGAACACAGCTTCCAGGTAGCATTATGGCTTTATGGTTCCTCTTCATTCTTTGCTAAGCAGGTAAACAGAGCCCAGAAGAGCTGGTACCTGCTCCTTAGGCATCTTCCTCTGCAGTTACTGCAGCACTAAATGCAGCCCTGCCAAGCATTTTGGTCATTTTCACACGTACATACATTTGACTAATGTCTGAGTTCCTTCAGAACTGTCTAGTAAAGGCTTGCAGGACCTCAAGCACACAACAGACCTTTTGCTTGGTGGTGTTTCTCTGCTCGTAAAAGCTCAGTCCATTTACAAAGGAGTGCAGCAGAAAGCTCTCAGCTTTGACCTGCAGCTGCCTCCCCACAACACTCCTGTCTGCCCCTGTCACTATACCTGTGTTTCAGAATAATTTCTTGTCCCATGTCTCATTGTAAAACAAACAAACACCCCATAAAGTACAGTTTCATATTAGCATAAAGAAGGTCACATTGGCACTGGCAATAAATTTATGAAGCTTCAACCTGATCTACAGAAAAGATGTAAAAAAAACAAAACTGGAAACTGCTTGAAATGGCTTGTCTAGCCTTAATTGCAGTCATCTAAATGTCCCAAATTGGTATTTTGTAAGACAGAACAAAATGTACATTGAGTCTATGCATGAATTAGCAGCCCTTGAACACTATCTGGCAATCTTTTCTGTCAGGGAGCTATTCGGTGGTGATTTAAAGCCTGAATGATGGCAATTCCACCAAATTCTAAGGAAATCTGTTCAACCGGCAAATTGCGTTCACTGGAAACCAATTGTATTGATTCTGACAGCGTGCATCCTCAGCATCCAGGCCACTGGACTTGGAGTTTGTGCTGCATTCTCCCTCTTCCTCAGAGAGATACCCAGGCACATTCAAATGACTTGTCAGCTTCCTCTACAAACAACTTTGTGGATCAAGTTTTTTTACTCCTCGGTTGTACAGTCGTGGTTTTCAGGTCCCAGATTAACTGCGTGGCTCTTTTCTGACCTTGCTCCAGTTCTTCAATGCTCTCTGAAGTGCTATCAGGACTCAGCAGTGTTCCTGCACTGGGCTCCCCAGCACATTTCTCCCCTGTTCCTACCATTCACCTGAGGACTGTAATCTCCCTCTCATCTGCAGCACTGGGCTTGGTAGTCATATTAGCTAGTTATCTTCCAAGCCCTTTCTACCACCAACATATTTCAGATAAGGCCTCTGGCCTTGTTAGCTTGACCTCCATGCTTTGCTCCTAGATCTACAGCCTTGGATTTAACAGCACTAGACGAGCCCAGCTTTCCAGGTGACTCATATCTGCTCCCACAACTGACCTGTTGTTTACCTCCCCTCCATCTGTAGGATTTCCATGTTTGTGCAAACAATTATTTGTTATTCACACTTCTGACAAAACCACTGGGTAATGTAGGGCCAGGAACAGATACCATCAGTATTATTTCATGAGCGTCACTAGCCTCCTTCCTTCCTGGTGGAGGATGATTCTCCATCTGCAGCCATTTTATGAGAATGATCACTTCCTCTGGGCTGTTCACAATAAGCTACCTTGTTTTTGTCCAGTACGTAGTCCTATATCAGAGCAACACCAGGAACAAAGTCAGAAACCTTCAAATCTATATGTAATTATGTCAACACAACAATTTTTATCACCAAAAGTCATACTCTTATCAAGAAGTGGATCATGTTTGTCTGAGAAGGCCAGTTCCCCATGCAAGGGAAATTTGCTAGCATCATCCTGCCTTCTCTCAGCTCTTCACCACCTGCAGAGCCTATCAGCCTTTTTGTGCTTTGAGCAAACTGTTACTTTGGGTAGCCTGGCAAGCTACCCACTCATTGTCCCAGAATAATGCTGATAGGGTGGGTTTTTTCCACTCCTTTGAAGTTTTTCAAGTGCCTATGCTAGTACTTCAAAGAGCTCCTTGGTTTAGACTCTGAATATTCTGGACTGTAAGTTAACCATTGTTAATGTTTTGTACATTTAAATATACTTACATTTAACATTTTTCCTAATTACTGGAAGTAATTTCTTACTGGAGCAGAAAATATTCCCTAATGGGTAAGCTATGAATACAGTGCCTTCTCGTTTCCAAACACTAAGAAATGGTTACCAGTCATTTCTCCCTTTTTTTTTTTGTTTTTCATAACTAACAATTCTGCAATCCTGTTCAGTATGGAACCAGTATCACTGCTAGGATTTCATGAATCCCTGATACATTTAAAGAATCCCTTTTTATTGTTCCAAACCCATTGACTAAAGGCTCTTTAGGGGTACCCTTCAGTTCTCTCATGAATTGTCTGCATTTCCTTGCAGATTACTTGTCCATGCGACTTCCTCTATTTTTCCCTTCATTGTGTTTTGGATGTTTTTATTGCTGCTTTCATCTCCTCTGTTAACAAAACCAGCTTTTTTTTAACTAAAAAATTCATCTTTGCAGATGCAGAATTGTGGTTTCTCAGGAGCCTAGTACAGGATTCTTGAACAACTCCCAATCATCATTCACACTTCTATGCCAAAGTTCTTCCTTCCAGATTATTTGGCCTATTATTATTTTCAGTTTGGGGAAACTGGGCCCCCTTAAAGCATCAATCATATATATTATTAGTTGGGACCATATATTCCCAAACACATAGTGAATTAAGTTCAGTCACAATGACTTGTACCTCAGCAAACATCCTTGTCAGTTCAGTGATTAATTCATTTTTATTAACCTGCATGAGGTCTGAAATTGCCAGCTGTGATATCTTCTAGATGTCATTATACACCTGTGTGGTTTAGGTGAATAGGTTTCTTCAAGTGCTGCAAAAACATAATGGAAATACCTACAAGGAAATAGACTTTTTTTTCCTTTCTTCTACTACGGCAGAGTTTCAAAGAGCTACTTGTCCAGGCATTGCTCAATACTGAGAAGTACTTCTGTCCCCTGTATCTTTTTTTTAATCAACTACAACCTTAAGCTTTACATGTCTTCTTTTTTACCAACAACTTTACAGCAAATAAAAAGATCTGTGGTGACAGCTCTTTGTTCTCCATTTCATCCTTCCTAGAAAGCATGGCTGTAGTTACTCTATTTTCAAATATTCCAAACATTCAGCTAATCCCACCAGATTCAGCTGTAACAATAGCCCATTTATCTTAATAAACGGGCCTTGTAAATTCACACAGGGATGAAACTTGGGATCAAATTACCCTAGCCTAACAAATTAACACTATCTGAGCAGCAGAGACTGTTCAGGAGCCAAGCCTCAGGCCATACCATATCAATTGTTTCAGCACTAATGCCTCCATCAGCAGCTCCCAAACACTCCTTACATGTCTGAATTTTGCAGGGTCAAGCCTTTGTGCAGGCACTTAGAAAACCGTAAATACACTTGGCCAGCACAATTTTTTGAAACATTCAAGCTATCACATAGTACAGACTGTTGGAAGGCTGGTAGCAAGCAGCCATATTGGGAGGAATGGATCTGCTTAGTTGCCTCTCAGCAAAGCAAGACTGAAAGGTACACTACCTGTGTACCAGGTAGTCACCATAGTCTCAAGGAGAGTATATTTATACCTCACATCAGGACGTCTGCAACTGCTTAAGCACAGAAATCTCAGCCCTAAAAATACCAAGAGAACCATTTTCCAAACATACCAACTTAGTTCTCCTCTGAAAGACCTGCAGAGGAATTTGATAGGTTCACACTTTGGGGGATACCATGAAATTCCATGAACAGGAATTTCCCCAGGCACACATGGAAGTCAAGAGGAGTTCCTGTATGATTATAGACACGGAATATCCCAAAGCTGAGGTTAACAAATACACACAAGTGGTCAAACTGCTGCACATTCCGAGCAGAACAGGTTGCTTTGATTAGAATAAGGCAAGAGCTCAGAATACCAGCTGCAAATCTCGACCTGTCTAAGGCACATCTTTCTTGCTGGGACCACTGTGGTCAAGAAGGCTAGCAACCACAGCATCGAGCCTTCCTAAAGCCGCACAGCCCTGAGATGTTTAGTGAAAGACCTAGGAGAGTTAGCTTTGTGCTGATCCTGTACTACTGTGGAAAGCTAAACTGCTTTAGCTTTCTTTAGCATTGGATTCTGAAATACCTTAGCTGTTCTTCTGGGTGCATGGCAGAGGGGTAAAACTGTGGGAAGAGAACAGTGGATTTTTAACACCTGAGTGATTTAGCCAGCTCCCACCTGAAAAACAAGTACAAGAGAAGCATAAAGCAGTAATAATCCACTTTTCATCTTGTTTCTTCAGGTGTGCCAGGGTGCCAGGACTCAATAGTCTGATGAAAGGTGGAGAGGCAGGAAGATGCTTATGACAATGTCTAGATGAAAGTTCAAATATCCTCAGCAGTTAAAAATCTTCAAGCAGTTAATCCAAGACTCCTAGCAAAGGTAAAGCTTTCACTTCAAACAACTGAAAATTTGGCCTACACTGAAGCAGAGGAATCCAGAGTTGCAGTATCTATAGCAGTCCTCAATAACACCCTGCACTGGGACTCATCCACAAGTACATCACTGCAGGGCTGCAGTGATCCTGCTAATTCAGAGCTTCAGGTGTTAACAGAGAAGGCCAAACACTCCCAATTGAGATTGCAGGGAGCTCTTCAAAATGCCACAAGGTGCCAGCAAAGCAAAGCCAGAGAGCTGTAGTGATGCAATGCCATGCTGCCTTGACTCAACTATGAGTGAAAATAGGCTTGAGCCATGCTCACAGCAGGCTTACTTGTTCAGCCAAGTGAAGCACACCACAAAACCCAACTTCTTGGTGGTGGCAGGACAACTTGTCCTGTGGAAAATCCCAGTAAGCCAACAAATGCCACTTATGAAAGGTTGATGGAGTTAACCATACTTGGGGCACTCTCAAGACAGCCACAAACACGACACTCTCCCCATAAGCCACAGGTCCCAGTGGGGTCTCTCACTACAGCTATTGCTTATGGCCATTGTGAGGATACCTCACCCCTAGACATAGCCACCAACAGCAGCTGACACCTTAGATTTTACCCTTGGGAGACAGCAACATCCATAGGATAATTCTTGCTGTCTCAGTGGAGTAACACCTGTCAGCACTGATTTATTTGCAGCAAAATCAGTCAGATTTGATGAACAGTTGCAAATCCAGTTGATTTGAGCTTTGACAGCCTGATGGTCCATAGAGATGTACAAATATTTATAGAGATGTACCAATATTTTTCTCATTACCGTCTGAGGGACACACTGATAAATTTTACATAATTCACACAGAAATTAAGGGTTTGGGTAAATAAGACAAAAATTAGGCTCTAGCACTGAGTCCACTGATGATGCAGCATCTGTGCAAAAAGATCCATGCTCAGAAAGCAAAACAGATTAATAAAAAAAACCAAAAACCACACAAAAGCAAACTTTTAAAAAAAATTTTTTAATGCTAAAAACAGTCCTGTAGTGCACTTACAAGATCCTTCAAGTAAGTCACATCTGAAACAGCGTATCTTTTTTTTTTTGCCAAAGATTAATTTGAGTTCTGATCAAAGCTAGCAATCCTACTAACCTTGTTAGCACAAAGAGACTGAGAAATGCACAAGACTAGCTACCAAAATCTTCGCTTACACAGTTACATGACAGCACTGTGATTACAGTAAAATGTAGGCTAAGCACTGTTACACACTTGGGTTTAATTGACAGGATTGTTCTTAAATTGCATGGATGGATCCCTTCATAAATCTCTTCCTGGTTTCAAACTGCACAGCCAACTGCTCTCCACATGATTGTCTGTTCACATTTGACCTCTGCATGGTCAAAAAAGATAAGCCTCATGAAAAGGAAGCAAATGTGGACATATGAGTGGTCCAGCAAGGACACTGCTAAATTTCAGTGGGCTGACCTGTTCCTTAGCAACTTCCAGACGCACCATGACCCAGAGCATAATCTGGACTCCAGGTGGTGCATGCATGATCATCACACATGCCAGGGTCAGGCTTTGAAAGGAAAAAGGCTATTGCACCCCTAGAAGCTACACACACTCTCCCCACCAACACTGCTGGTATAGCTCAACATCTCCAGAGAGGTCATGCCCTTTGTTTCAGCTGCCCACTTCTGCTACTTCGCCAGGAAACACAGCCTCAGTTGTAATTTGAGAATGACATTCCTGCACCTGCCCAGTGGGGCAGAATCCCAGCACCCTATCTCCAATGATGACAGAGCACCTACACAGTGACTCTTCCCCTGTCACCTGCCCCCATTCAAGTTGTCAAGGGCTGAGGGATATCTTGAGACAATGACAGCACTTGGGTAACATATGAGACTTTGTGGCATGACTATCCTTTACCCATCTGTCTAACTCTTTTGAAATGTTCACACATCTTGGTGTGTGAGCATCTTTCATCCAGACCTGCTGGAAATTAATGAAGTCTTGTGTACATGTGTACCTATGAGATAAATCTGCTGCCTGATAATAATTTTATTGAGGGACCCAATCTTTCCTCTGTTATCAAAAATAATGAAGAATTGTTCCTGCTACTCTTTCTGCATCAGGCCAGATAAAGCAATAGACATCTTAAGATTGTGTTTCAGCCTCCTCGTAATACTTACAATCAACTTTTCTAACTAGCTAATAAAAGCCTTCATGAAGATTATAGGAAATAATCATACGATTACAGAAAATTGCAAGTCAACAAAGATAATGGAAACCATACACCTTTCCAAACATCCTGATAGCTTTTTGTGAGCTTTCAGGTTTACTTGGTAAAGGCAAGATCATCAGTGCACAAACTTCTGAATAGAGTGTACGGCACTAGGAATTTAGAGAAATACAAACTAACACATCACATACTGAAGGCACGGGAAACAGAAATAGTGATTAGTAGACCTGAAAATGTCAATGCAGATGAGAACAACTGTGCAAGCCACTGAAGACCTTCTACATGGGAAGCTCCTTGCCATACAGCATTCAACATATATGTCAACAAACCCAAACTCTAGCATTAACGGATTTTGCAGGTAAGGTCAACGGAGTAAAATAATTAGGGGAAGAGAGCAGAGGTGCTGTGTAATATGGATCTCTTGTTAAAAGAAATACTATCTGATGGCTTGCAGTTTATCTTGGCCACAGGGCAAACAGGGACTACAACATAACAATGTTATTCTCTCTCTTTCTCCTGGGAAGCAGTGAAGATAAAAAGAATTCCTAATCCCTCAAGTATAAGGTCTCAGAAAACCACTGTGCCTGAAAGAACTACAGACAAACTCAGATGCATAAAAAAGGAAAGATGAAGACAGTGAAAAACCACTGTGCCAAGCACACACGTGACTGCCATGATACAAGACAGACACTTGGTCAGGTTGGACAGGACTCTGAGCAATCTGATCTAGTTAAAGATGTCCCTGCTCGTTGCAGGGGGGTTAGACTAGGTGGCCTTCAAATGTTCCTTTCAACTCAAACCGTATTATGATTCTATGCTGCTAGAAATGGGAAGAGCTGAGGGAATAGTTAACATAGAAAATGTGCCCTGCTGGGAAAACATAACAGGTTCCCTTTGCTTCATTTAACAAAAAAGAACATTAATGTTCTAATTACACTGATTACAGTTGCAGTACTGGTACAAGGTAGAGGAAGTTGATAGTAGAGGCTCTTCGCTGGAGTATAAACCTTCATAAAAACAAACAGTTGAAAGCTGAGGCTGGTCTGTATTCTTGATCTCAATGTGTCCAGGTTTGTTGAAGAGAAATAAAAATAAGTCTTCTCTAAAGACTAAGACCACTGCCATGGTCTTAGTGAAAAACTATTTCACTGGGATTCCCATGGACCTGGCAATCTAGGCAATCTAGGCTGGGCCAAAAACGCCCAGCAGCTGGATGCCCTACAGCAGCTGGACAGGAGGGTGACAGCTGTACTGTCCAGACAAAGGAAGTTGTCTTCTATAGCTCTGCAGGCATGTGCCTGTAGGCTGTCCAAACCAGTTGCATCCTTACTGTCCAAGAAAAAAGCTGGCAGCTACAGTCTCACACTTTGGGTTTAGCAACAGGCAATAAGTAGTGAGCCCTCAGGATCAGGCGTCAGATGGAGCAACAGTGTCAGGCCACCATGACCGATCGCTGTAAGTTTGCACCAAGATCTGTGAAAGTGCAGACCAAAGCTTAGCATAGAGGCATCTAACTGCCTGACTTGCCCACATCCCCTCCCTGCTTCACAATCCTCACTGCTGGCTGAGCTGCTCCAAAACACACCCAGCCCAGGGCTCCCTGAGAGGCCTCCAATGCCTATGAACCCTCTCATCCTGCTGATGGGGCTATGCTCCTCTGCAGCAACACCACTTTCACCCAAAGCGAGAGAATCTCAGGTGTCATGGAGTGTGACTGGCAACCAGTTCACCAGCCCTGTGTTGACTTGTCAGAGGAAAGCGGGATAACCTAGTTATGAGCACTTTCAGAGCGGTGTATGCAACTCATCACCCAGCCCTCACTAACAGCAAAAAGAGGAGAGTGTATTGGCATGCTTAGATTGTAACACTGGGAGCCAGCCACATGCAAGGGGACATCCTTGGGTGCTGTGAGGAAATATGAAGCCACATTTACTGCCTGACATCTATTTCTGCTGAGTAATATACTGAGCAAAGGACATTTTTAATGGGAAAACCCAACTATTTGATAGGCGCACAGACTGCAAATCCAAGTTGCTTATAATGGCACATAGGAGCAGTGGAAACCAGTACCACAGCAAAAGCCACAGTTTGGGGTTTCAAAGGCCTACCACAGAGTCCAGGCTATTTGAAATAAATTCTCCAACCCTTCTAAATGCAACAGAATTCCCCTTTTACTCTCAATGAGGAAAGAACTCTGAACTCTCCAAGTAGTTAACAAAATCTTACTTAAACTCTAGTTACGACAATAGAGATGTGAAGTCGTAGCTATTTCCAGGTAGTTATTAAGATCTTAATTAAACTCTAATTATGATAACAGAAATACAAAGCCTTAGTTAATTTGGTTCCCATCAGCCAGCCCATTCCCCATTCCTGATGTCTAGATATGGAGGCTGCAGGTGTATCTACACATAAAGGGAAAACAAAACAAATCTAAGTCACAGACTCCAGCAGCAAAAGACACAGTATCAATTCAGTTGTTCCAGTATCAGTTCATGTGCAGAAAACCCTCATGTTCCCATCACCTAAGCAGGGAGAGATGTTTCTGACCAATACATCTTGAAGTTACACCCTCAGATTACCACAAGTAGTGTCCTGTCCAACTTGTTCAGCATTGAGTGCTCTATTCCTCTGTCAGCTCCGTCATCAAGCAACTGCTTTCTGGATGTGAACTACTCCTTGCAGAGCTCACACCACATGTCTCTCCTTGCTTTTTATTTCTCTGAGGTTCTCTGTTATGGCTGTTGTCAAAGGTGAACGTGAACAAGGGTCTTGTGAATGGAAACATTGCCAGATGTGACCCCATCACTGTGGAAATTAAAGGCAGACATAATTGATTAACTCAGCGTAGCAAAAAACCACCCTTATTTGAAATGAGACTAGTACAATTGTCTCCGATTTCCTATCCTGTATTTTGGGCCTAATATCAAGCCATCACTGCTGTTTCTCTACCTTCCTTAGAAGGATAGAAAATGACTCAAACTAAACCAATTAACTACCCCCTCCAAAAGACAGTCGTGTCTTGACCTCCTACTTTCCCCACAGATAAGGGCTAGTCCTTAAATAATAGTTTTATACCAGGGGCTATCATGCATAGCCCTTGCATCCAAGTAGGTACACTTATTAAACAAGAAAAATGATGCTGTTGTTATGTCAGTGGAGTTGTATTTGCTAAACAGAAGTCTACAGTTCTCTCAGAGTTGTTTTAGTGGTCCAGAACTTGGAAGAGCTGGAAACCCTTTAGAGAAAAGCAGTAACCTCTTAGCACTTTGTTTCTTGCAGACATTAGTCTTTGAATAGAAATATGAACAATCAATGTCCTATTTAATGTAAAATGATTGATCCTAGAAGCCTTTGCTTCATATCTGCAACTAACTGTATGATGAAGTGGCTGAAAAATGCAAAAGTCAAAGACTTTGAAGTGCTCAGTCCCAGAACCAGAGCCAGGATTTCAGCAGCAGCCAGTCCTTTTGCCTTCCTGCTTTCTACTGCCACCCAAGCAACTTTGAAAACTACTTTTGAAGACGTATGCACGTATTCAGATGCGTAGGAAGGAATGGAGTGCTGTGGTAAGGTCTGGACACAGGAAAACCATGTGGGGAAAACAGTTTTCAAATCAAAAACTGCTAACAGGTAGATTGTTCCAACAAGTGTCCCTTGCTTGGAGAAGTCAAACTGGCCAGAGTCTTCGCTAGGAAGTGGCGATCACTAGACAGTGTTTACACACTTATGCCTTAATCCCACAGAAAGGGTAGACACAAGTCCAAACTTCTTGTATTCAAGTTCAAACTGGTCTGTGAGAAACACAGGCTGGACACCACCTGAGTGCGCCAAAGCATAGGCTCTTTACAAATGCATAGCACGGTACAGGCCAAGGACAGCTCATTTTCTGAGCCAATACCAAACTGATGTTCAAGACACCACAGCTGGAGCCAAGAGCAAAGCTGCACGCAGCTTTAGGCTGGAGTACTAATGCTTCCAATCCAGCAAACATGTAAGCACATGCATAATATGAAAGGAATAGTTGGGAGGTCTGAGGGACTGACTCCAGTGCTGGAATTCAGCAGGGGCAGATTATGTAGAGCTACAGTGTCTCTTATCTTCTAAAAGCCTAGATGCTCCTAGGAATGAGACCTACATTCTTACAAGAATTATTATTGCAACAAGAGAGGCACTACCCATCAAAGAAGGTGAAAAAAGTCTTTAAGATAAACTAGGATAGAAACAGAATGAAATAGGAAGATAAACACCATGGCTCTGGTATGAAAACAGACTAATCTTTCCATACTCCCTGAAGTTGCATAGATCTTGGAACACAAGAGGGGGATAGAGGAGGCAGTAAAGTATTTCACAGATTGTGTACACATCATCATGTACTATATAGAAATGATACTTTTATGGCCTGGCTATGTGGGCAGGCAGTCAGCCTGAGCTGAGAGATCTGGCAGGTAAAATAAGAGAGTCATAAAACAAAAGATAAAGAGAAAACTGGAACAAATACAACCAAAGAGAGAGAATCTTGTGACAGGCAATATTAGCTATTGTATGTGTGGGAGTTCTTTGTTTAGTTTATTTTTTCCCCTCTCAGGAAAAAGAAGAAAGTCCCTACTTGGGTTTCTCTGTGTTTTGCAGTTACTGAGGACTGTGCAACCCTAGGGAGACAGTGAAACTGTTGCAGATCCTCACCGGCAATAACATAGCCAAGCTGCCAGGCCTTGTCTGATAGTACGGATGTAAACAGAGATCTAGCTAAAAACAATATTTCTTTTAAGTGGCCTGGGAGTCCCCCTAAGTAGAAAGTACAACCACGTTGTAAAGAGAAAGAAAGAGCAAACTCTACACAGGGGGAAAAAAAAAAAAAAAAAGAGAGCATTAAACTTGCTTATCTGTCAAGGAAATAATCTCTGTGCAACTCTGCTGCAACAGCAACAAAACCAATTTTTGTGTTCCCATTTTCCCCAGCAGAAGTTTTTACGTCATCCCTGTGTGTTCTCTTACTCGAAAGGCAGACAGAGAAGTGATCTGATACTGGGGATTCCTCGACAGCAGCACAATACCAAAGCAAGTAATTTTCAATGAGCTTATTTCAAAGTCTTTGTTTGGTATATACTAAACACATAATAAACTCAACTGCCTGAACAAACGGAGAAGAAAACTCTGAAATCAAAGATTTACAGAATTGCCAATCATGAGAGAGATTCTGAAACAACCGTGAAATACACTCAGAAACGTAAGACTCATCTGCCTCTGGTTTTAATTTTCCTCGAGCTGTCTGTGTTGGAAATCTAATATTGGGCAGAAATGAGGATGTGATTCTGCAGTGCAGTAGCTGCTTCAGACCTGTTCCCACAAAGGGAAATGAGCAGGCATGGGAGGAACTCCATCTCGCTTAATTGCACATGCACATCTCCACACAGCTGTCTCAGGGTACAAAACACCCCACACCCCAGGCCATGCTCTTGCTGCTGCAATATCCACCCAAGCAGCCAGCCTGGCACCATGTACACCACTGTGCTTCACCTGGGAGAAGTTCAGCCCATTGAGAGGGTGGCACTGCTCCTCCACTTTCTCCACAGCACCCGTCTGCTTCCTCAACCGCTCTGCTTCCTGGGCCAGGTACAGATCCAACACAGGCACGCCTCGCGACTTGATGTCTACCTCCGTCAGAGAGTTCACCATCAGCATCACCCACACTGGCCTCTTCCGCTCCCAGTTGCCAGCTATGGCATTGAAAAGGTAGTCTGCATACAGCCCTTTGCCCCGCTGGTCTGGGGTCATCCAGGATGGCATCATGAGCTTGACATACTCCAGGTGCCGCTTGAGCCGGCAGTAGATATCATGGGGCAACACATCCTGGAGATTCTCCCCCTGTGGCAGGAGCTGGCAGCTAGTAAGCGCGGAGATGGTGTAGGGGTCGGTGAGGTCCAGCTCGAAGTACACAATATGGCTCTGCTGAAAGGCCTTCTTGGAGTTCTCCGGGATGAAATCCCAGACACGCGTGTATGGGACATGGATGGTGCCAAAGAAGTAAGACGGGGGATCTCTCTTGATGGTCCACAGGAAGGAGTTCAGCTCACTTTGCTAGGGGACAGGGAGACACAGCTAAGTAAGTTCAGACATTTACACTGTGCTGTTGCAGTACAGGGAGGGCTTAAGGGAAACATGGTGCTAAGCCAGCAGTTCACCTGTCTCAGAAGCTGGCCAACAAGGACTTTTCCTAAAGCAGCTTTGCTCACAGGGAGTCCTCTTTGACTACCCTTTTCCTCAGGTCTTCAGGTCAAAATTCAATTTTTGTTAATTAAAAACACAAGAAGATTTGCCTTGGCTTTTCTCTCCTGAAAGGCATTACTGGGCCTTCTCAACAGTAATGACACCTTAGCTTATCACCCAGGTATCTGCCAAAACCAGCAGCAGAGCACAAACCAAGCATGCCATGCTCTAGATAAGACACTTATCCAGCTTCCACCTTTTATCAAGTCAAAAGCTGGCGTCACTTTCCTGGAGAAGAGCAGAACAGTAGGGTTTCATCAACTTCACCTTTACACCTCTCACTTCAGCACAGCAAGGTACCTTTTATGAAAGAATGGCTATGACACTTAGAGGGTGCCACAGCATCTCAGGAGAACTTTCTACTCAGAGTGACACACCGAACAAACAAGCAACACAAAAAAAAACAGTTTGCAGGCAGACTTGCTGTAGCAGGTAGAAATACATTTTCACAGGGACATAGTGCATGGCAGATAGACACACAGTTAAGACCCCTCACAATCCCATCATCCTCTCTCTTGAGCAGCAGAGAGGCACATGTAATGCCTTGGAAAATAAGGGAAGAAATTCTGGAGGCCAAACTTGGCTTGTGGTTCCAAACTATACTCTTTTAAACATAGAGGAGGAAAAAGCTTCTTTCATCAGATTAGCTTTTAAAATCTCTCAAAAAAAACTCACAGCCATCAAGAAGTCAGACTTGGTAACTCCATACTACAACTCTGGATTCTACAGGACAGTCCTGATATGCACTCCAGAATTATAGACCATAAAAACTCTCCTGAAGACAATGGGAAGAGGGGAAAACAAATCATGCACCATGGAGAGGTAAAGAAGACATAGCGCAACAGGCAAGTATGACTCTGACATAGACCTAGAAAGAACATAGGAAAATGAATACGCAAAGTAAAACAAGAGTGAAAACATGACTAATGGGAAGAGGGAAAAATGTAAGGACATCCCACTGTGGTTAGAAATGAACTGAAAGTAGTCATCAGCCAGCAAGGGGAAAGAACCAGAAAGAGCTGGGTTTTGTTCTACAAGCAAGACAGAAGAGGCACCTGGGGTAGACATGAGGTCAGGGGGTCAGCGCTCCTTCACGTTGCACAGGTCTGATCTTGTACACAGCCGTGCACAAGAACAGCCACAACTGCAAGGAATCATAAGGAACAAGTGATCACCAGTCAGCATAAAACTTCAATTCAGCTCCTGAAAAAACCCAGCCAGAAGGCTCAAGCTTAGATGGATGGTATCAGGCTTTAATGCAGAACATCAGCGCTACTCCAGACTATTGCACATAACCCAGCTAGAAAGGTGTTTAGCACTGCACTCAACTTTTTTTGCTCTACAGACCCCCCCAGCTTTCACAATTAGATACTGTAAGCAGAGTCATATGGCCAGTTATTGGTACTACTAAGGAAATTACAGAGTCCATCAAAAACAGAGTAATTAAATTTTTCCTTTAAAGAGGCTGTGTCATAGGCAGAAGAAAGTAGGCTGAGACCTAGCAAAACTTCTCACACAGTCCTAGAGACTGAGATCTCACAAAGTTTAGTGACTGGGCACTCTTGCTGGCACATCCACGCCAACTGGAATAGTCATCAACTTGGCAACCTGTCCCAAGTTCCATCCAGACCTCCCTTCTCAGAACTGCCTGGAACCAGCATGAAGGCCCAGAGGGCAGGCCTCAGTTTCCCATCATTGATGGGAAATGTCCTCAGACTCTGCAGAACCAGCTTCTAAGCACCAGCAACTGGCTATTATCACCAGGTGATAATAAAAAAAGCTGCATTACACCTACTCAGGACATGCTAGTGCCTCATACTCCTTTGGCATCCCCTATTCCTTCAGGAGGTGGAGACTGGAGCCCCAGAACTGCTTCATCCCTGCAAGATCCCTGCAAATAGACCACTACTGCTATGCGTGAGATGAAGTGGGACAAAGTCCTTGGTGTGCCTAGGCAGAACTTGACAGCATAACAAGAAGTGGTCTGGTTTGTGTATAGCTCAAGATTCACATTTCTGTCTCTATTTTCCAAATTACAGGTGGTACTCAATGCACTACTTGTGATGGGAAAAACTAGGAGCAAGAGGAAAAAAATGGAAGGTAGTCTAAGGAAGAGAGTGGCAGTCCCGCATGAGAACACAGGTCTCTCGGTTTGCTGCCACATGAGGCAGGCATCATCACTAACCACACCACATCTCCTCTGTACTTCAAGTTTAACCTTCCACTACCTAGTTCTAGATCAAAGTATTTCTGAATGCTCAGCACTAAGGCGTAGTATCTTCTCTCCTACCTCATCTTCCCAGGTGAGCAAGAGCTGGCTGTGAAGCGATTTGGAGTACCAGCCCAGCCAAAAAAAATTACTTGGAACAAAGAACAAAGGGAAAGGCTTTTCACCAGTCAGCAGGGAAATGAGGAAGAAGGAAAAGGAAGTACTGAAGCTGGCACTGTCACACAAACAACACACTGCAACCTATGGGATCCACTCCCTACCAAGAGACTGGGAAGGCCTCCCTTCCTAAGCAGGGCTGCCTAGGGGAGCCCTACCAAGAGACTGGGAAGGCCTCCCTTCCTAAGCAGGGCTGCCTAGGGGATAAACCCCAGTGCCCACTCTTAGATTCCATGAGGGCACATAAAGCTAGACAATGCTTCCCCAAAATGAGGGCACAATAGCGTTAGGCATTGCAGAAATCACGGAAAAGTATGGTGCACATCAAGCATTTTTTTCTCAAAGGCTGAGGGAGGGTCTAGGCAAGAACAAAAAGACCATGAAGAAAGAGAGAATATAAAGTGATGCACTGCAGATCAGTAGCTGAAATCCATCCCAACATCTGCTCTCTAGTCACATAGCTGCTTGTCCACAGGTGGCACTGGAAACTCCCATGACCTCCTTCCTTCCTTCCGTCTGCTTCAGCAGAACACAGGCTCTTACTGAGACCTCTTTTCGTTATCTCTCCAGTAGGTTCCTTATTTTAAGACTGTAAAAATCCCAGGCCTTAATTCTGTTCATTTTAACATCAGCTTGCTTTTCAGTAGTATTTATAGGTTCACTGTAGGATGCAGCCTGTAGTCTTCAAGTACACAAATTACTATTTTTCTCAGATATGAGGTATCATTTCAGGTAAGACAGCAATGATTACACTGGAAAAGTGGTGCCAAAGAGGATCAAAGAAAGTGTCATCTTCCTTTTGAGAAACTAAGTCAGATTGGGCCACATGATGTACTGACTGTCAATAATGGTAAACATCAAGAAAACAGTGCAGCAAAAACACAGGAGGAACAAAGAATGCATCTAGTGGCAACACTCTGAACATCTAGAAGAAAAGCATGGGTGTTATAGGGAAAAGAGGCTTAGAAGGAAAATTACTATCCAAGGACTAAAGAACTGGATGCAAACTCTAGACATGGAAAACCTACACCTCTTCCGCTTTCTTCTACGTTGCTTCTGCTTCCTTCCACCTTCTGTCTGTCTCATGTGTGTAGACTATACATTTTTCAGCACAAAGTGTATAATTTATTGTGCAGGTAGGTGCCCTCTGTGGCTTCTGTGACTTTCAGGACCCCTAACTCTCATACTCACCACTTGGTCCCAGACCCACATCCCCACATCTTCCAAACCTCAGCCCAGGATTGAACTGTTTCCCAGTCCACAATACCCCCCCCCCCTTTTTTTTTTCTTGCTACACAATCCAGACCATGTGGCACGCAATATTTCACCCAGGCAGCCAGCCAGCCCTATAATCCTCCCTATATACATGGTTTTCTCCCTCTCTCTTATCTATCCTGGTGTTGTATCTTGTCATATTCATTTATACCTAACTGAGGCAAAGACTGTGCCTTCATTCAGCATGTAAAGTGCCCTATGCATCTATGGTAATGTACACAGAATTCTAGAGACATTTTTAATAGTCACTTGCTTGAGCTTTTGCCCATCTGCATTACTGACACCCTCAAACTTAGCTTAAGACTGTAAGCAGAACTTTCCTGGAGATAAACACTACACTGGCTACAACTATTGAAAGAATACACATTCAAGTCTTCATCTGGCAGGAATTAAAAATAAATACCAAATTTTTATTCAAAAAGCCAAGGGTTGAGTGCAGACAAATGACTTGCTCTGCTTAAGTGCATACACAGGGAAAAGCAGCTATTTAAATTAACTGGGCCCCTATCAGGAACAACGCATCATAAAATATTAACCAGCTACAATCACAAGCATTCTGCTATTAATCCCTGGATTCTGGCTTTAAACTTACCCATGCACTCTAATGCTAAGCAAAAAAGAAAGCACCACCAGACCACATTACTTAGTAACTGGAATAAGTAATCGGAATAAAACTCAAAGGATTCCAGTATACTTTATTTTAGATGAACTGTTTTCAAGCCCCTTCTTTTTTTCCTATTAATACAAAAAAAAAAAAAAAAAAAAAAA
>VWZK01016234.1:0-57647 GCA_013396935.1 Baryphthengus martii
AATGTATATAATACATACATACATGACATTTATATATACATATATGTGCATAGAAACATATACATATCTATTTGTTTATACATATATTTGTTTTGATCTACTTTTTTACTGGACTACTTGACTTTTTTCTGTTTTTTTTTCACAATGGTGTGGTCTCCTCCTCTCTCTCCAAAAGCTTAGGGAGGCAGACACCCTGCAAAATTTATATCCATCTGTTGAAATTCAGGAAAGAATTTCTTTTCCATTCCAAAAACTGATAAATGTTGGTGAATTTTTAATTTATTTTTTTTTTTTGCCATTTGAGAAAAAGATTTAAAAGAAAAGACGCACTGCAGTTTTATTTTTAGTTAAAAATTCACCAAAAGTCAGTTCTAGGAAATTTTAGCCAGCTCTAATAAAGAATAAAATACTGGATACCTTTTCTAATGTGGTTTTCATTTGTGGTCATATTCCCATATTTCACTAACATTTATAACCCCATAACATGCCCATTAAAATGTTATTTTTAAGTGTCTCTCACCCTGTAACTCCATCATTGTGTATTTTTACCCATAACTGCCTGGGAGCTTGGCAAACCTCAAGAATGTTCCAATCAGATATTTCTTGTTTTAATTTTCTCTTTCCGTTCCCTTTGCTGCGTGACATTTCCCACCTGCAGAAGAGGTTCAAGAAGAAGGTATGTGAAGCAGCTTCTCAGCCCCCTGTTCCCCGCAGCAGGGCCGGGTGCCAACAGGTGCCTTGGTTGTTGTAAGGTGGTAGAAGAAAGCAAAAGGCAAGAGAAAGATGCTGGGACCACCAGTCTGCTGGCTGAGGGCTGCTTGTGTCCCTTGCACAGGTTTCACTGAGGGTGCCCTATCTGCTCTAATACCTGTGTGGGCACCTCTGCTCCAATTCTGGGGAGGGAGCAGCATGGGAAGTGCAGATGTCATCCCTTCATCCAAGCCACAGCAGTCCCGAGGCTGATTTTTAGCCCTGGCTGTTTGTAAATTCCCACTGTGGAATAACTGAGTTTTCGCTAGAAAGATTTCTCTCACGTGTCAACTGGTTTCTTCTACGTAGCTTGGCAGATAGTGATTGAATCATAGACTTGTTTGCATTGAGAGGGACCTTTCAAAGTCATATAGTCCAAACCCCCTGCAGTGAGCAGGAACATCTGCAACTAGAGCAGATTGCTTAGAGCCCCGTTCAACCTCACCTGGAACGGTTCCAGGGATGGGGCATCAACCACCTCTCTGGGCAGCCCGGGCCAGGGTCTCTCCACCCTCAGCGTAAACAATTTCTTCCTTCTCTCTAGCCTAAATCTCCCCTCTTTTAGTTTAAAACCTTTACCCTTTGGTAATGCATGGATTTTTGTAATCCAAATCTACTTGTGGTAAGGTGTGTTTGTGTGCAGCCCTATGTTACATAGCACATATTCTAGAATATGTAATATTATATATACTATCTTGTA
Organism: Baryphthengus martii; assembly: GCA_013396935.1. Taxonomy (NCBI): domain Eukaryota; kingdom Metazoa; phylum Chordata; class Aves; order Coraciiformes; family Momotidae; genus Baryphthengus; species Baryphthengus martii. Next base: position 1,451 of record VWZK01016234.1, read on the forward strand.
TATATTATAATGTTATAGACTATAATATATCGTATTATATATAATATCACCAATAATACTGCATAATGCAGATCTTATTAATTAGAGCTATGTAGATGCTGGCGCGTAACCCCAGCTGGCTGCCCACACTACACGCAGCTTTTGGAATATGCGACAGGCAGGGCAGAAGAGGGGCAAGAACAGAAACCCACCCTTTGCGCTTGAGACATTTGGGATGTGGTACTCGGGGTACGAGGAGCCGAAGGGTGGGTTGGTTCTGCATTTGCAAAGCTTTGTGCTATGGGCATGTTTGAAATAAGATCTGGAAGACAGAAATAAGGGTAAATCTGTTTGTAATGTGGTGGGAGACGCACTCTGAGACGTTTCTATAGCATCCAGGTCCTGAAGGTTTTACATTTCTTGTACCTGTGTGTGCTTTGGTTGCCTATCTCCATTTCATCTCCTCCTCTGTTTCTCTATTTCATACCCTCTGTGGTTTTTTTTGGAGACCTTCTTGTTGCATTCACACACTCTTTAGTCTAACTGTTCTTGTTTTCTATCTCATTGCTCTTGCTCCCTGCTGTGTCCCACCTGGTGAAGCTCAAGAAGCAGGTATGTGCCATCACCTTCCAAATTGGTCCCCACTGTCTCCTTGGTGGTGCAGGGGGGGAGTCAAGGGTGATGCAAAGAGTAGGACCCCATTACTTTGCCTTATTGCTTCTGTCGTCTGCTTTCCACCTCTCCTCCGTGACTGGCTCTGCTACAGGCTAACACATGGAAACGGTCTCAGTGCAAGGTCAGACAGATGTTGGCTTGATGGTAACTCAGCCTCTCTGCCCTTCCTGACATGGGCAGAGCTCACCGTAAAACCCATTCAGGTGATGGCAGGAGGTTGTTCCTCTAAAAGTGAAATTAGTGAGAAATTTCAGCATGTGTGATTTGAGCTTACTATCCAATTTACCTTCTCTGATACAGTTTTGCCTCTTCTCTTGACATGGTGAAGTGATTTCCCAATTACATGTTCCTCAAATCTGTTCCTCTCCTGGCCATTAGTGCATCCTTTACTGGGATAAAACTTTTCCCTCTGGCTTAACAGAGTTTTCAGTCGGTGTGGTATCAGCCTGTCACTCTTCCCACCTAAAGAAGTTCAGGAGGCAAGTATGTGACATGACTCCTGAATTCCCATCTTTCAGAGTAAGCTCTGGATTAGCCGTTAAGCCATACAATGGGAAAAGGAAACAGGATTTTAAGACAGACATAGGAATATAGAATAAAATGCACCATTGTTTTGTGTTTTGTACTCTCTTCCTTCATGTTCTGTATTGATAGTGAATGTTCTCTGTGGTAATTGTTGCATGAAAAAAGCACCAGTATGAAAACTGCTGGGAAATGTAAACCTTTTATGAGGCTCAAGGGTGAAAAGCCTTCACTCTGACACTGATTGAGTCTCCCTGGAAGGCTTATTTTGGACCATTTAGGGTGAACTGGGCCTCTGGATGATGTACAGATGTGCCCGTGATCGATCTGCTGCTACAGCAGCTGCAGAGAGGGTTTGCCCTCCTTTACTGGGCTGATGTTCTTCCACTAGCTTTTTTACATGCCCTGTTTTCAGCTTCAACCCTGCCCTATGAAGCAGAGGGTGACAATTTTGATGCTTTAGCTTTTGCAAATGATTAAAGGTGGTATTCTTGTTCATGCAATGGAGCTCCTAGACCGCAGTCCCATGGTAGTATGTGCAGCCACGGGCCACCAAAAACCTGCTGGCTTCAGGTTGTAAATCCACTTGGATGAGCATTAGGGTTGTGGCTGCTCCAAGCTTTATCAGGACTGTGGGAATGTGCATACAAGACAAGCGTCATCTAATATGGCCGCTTAAACCAGCTTATTTTTATCCTTACTTCCAGTAGTGTTTTCTGTACCATATTAATTTTATTTCCTTGCAATATATTTTCAGGCTTCCCCCCGCTCCATTTTGTATGAGTGTAAAGTTATTCTGATGTTTCTAATGCTCTTATCTTCCTTTGCATTTCCCTCTGTGACTCTTGCCACCTGCTAAAGCTCATGAGGAAGGTATGTGCCATGAGTTGCGAATTCCTCTGTTTCTGTCTGGAGCGGCACCGTGGGCAGGAATTCTGGAGGTGGTTGAAGAGGAGAGGATGCAAAAATATCCTCCGCACACTTGCTGATGGCTGCTTGGGTCTTGTAGGATAAGCAGCATGATGAGTAACAACTACTAATTACTAACTGCTGTGCTGAAAGCAATGCCCGAAGCACAGGCTGGGCATTGCTTATGTATTGCCCAGCCCTCTGATGTCTCTGACCAGGCTATGAGTAAGGATACCAGTTGGTACAGGGATAATATTCCCAAAAGCATTTCCTCTATGCCGTGCACCAGGGCTGGAGGTGGAACAGCCGTGCCCTGTGGCAATACCACATGCCTGTGTTGCACGTAGCTCTTCCTCCTCTGCCCGTCACTGTGCAGAGATGGAACTTGCTTTTGCAGCAGTGTATGTCCATAGGATCACAGACCGGCTTGGGTTGGAAGGGACCTTCTAGTCTAACCCCCCACTGCAAGGAGAAAGGGCATCTGCAATTAGGGCAGGTTGATCAGAGCCCCATCCAACCTGACCTGGAATGCTTCCAGGAATGGGGGATCAACTGTCTCTCTGGGCAACCTGGGCCAGGGTCTCACCACGCTCACTGTAAAATATTTCTTCCTTCTATCCAGTCTAAATCTCCCCTCTTCTAGTTTAAAACATGCTGATGTGGAGAGACTTACATCTGAAGTCCCAAACAACAAGTGACACTCTGTCACACCTAATTTTCTGTTGGACCAAGGCTTGGCCCGAGTGGTACCATTTTGATTGAAGCAGAAAATGCCAATTCAGAGACAAGATATAGTTGCATGTTCCTTCTGGAATTATTGGTATATTTCTGAGTTAATGTGCATTATGCAGACACGGGGGTAGCAGGGTTGCATTTTCGCTTGGCTTTAGACCGCGAATTAAAGTCCAGATCTGGTAAGGCAATCTGTATGATTAGCAAAAGAGAAGGTTATGCTTATTAAAGCAACAACCTGCCAGCCCCAACCCATTTACCTTGTAACTGCCCTTGTGCCTCCCTCTCCCTGCATGTCCAGCCAGGCTGCCACTGGATACCTCACCCCACAGGTTGGAGAGCAGTGACGTGTTCATACTCACCTCCCCACGCTGGAGTGTGCTCCTAAACACCAGTGGTGAAATCCTGGGCATAGAGGGAATCAATGCCAGCTCAGCCAAGCCCATTGATTCCCACGGAAGCTGGGATTTCTATGCACATGAATAAACCAGATGGTCCACACCCTTTCTGCACAGTCAAACCTATGGGTAATAGACTTGATTTAAATACAAGTCCACAGGTTTGTCAGGCAAAGGCTACCAATGGCACTTGATCTATAACATTATAAATATGTATGTTGGTCATCTGTTATCTCCCAGCACCCCCTGTCCTTCCTCTTTATGATTTTCTAATTGACCGCCGTATGTGTCCTCTATTTCTCTTTTAATCTTATTAATGGTTTTTATTCTTTTAACTCCTCCACACTGGCTAAAAAAAGTGTAAGGTTTTTTTAATTATCCTCTGTTTTCTTGCTCTAATTCTCTTATCTTTCTTTGCATCTCCTTCCCTGCTACTTTCCTCTTAAAGAAGTCCATGAACCAGGTATGTGACTTCTGAATTCCTCTGCATCAATCTAAAGGGTTATTTCGTGCTGGAAATTCAATTGCACTTGGCAATTTCACAACTGGGTCATGTTCTGAATTGGGACAAAATGGAAACTTTTTTCAAATAAAAAAAACAACAAAAGGAGGAATAACTTGTTCAGCAATTACTGAATATTGTTTTTTTTATTTCATAGAAAAGAACATTTTGTCCCAACATTTATTTTCTTTTTCCTCTTTCCTCTATGGAAGAGTTCTAAATTTTAAAATGAAAATTCTATTTTAGATGCTACTGAAGCATTGACTTGATGGCTAACTCGGGGTATATATTGTGTAATGCAAGAATAAATCTGGAATGAGAGACTGTCACGAGGCAAAAAAATGAAAGGGTTTGTTCTAGATATGCGCAGCCTCTTACAGTTGCGAAATGGTTTCTATTTTTTTAACCAAAATCTTAGCTACATCTACAGGAGTTTTGAAATACTGAAATTGAATGAAAACTATGATTTCTGTTGGAAAACTATACCAGTAACTCTAATATTATACTCAGGAATGCAAAGATGGTGGAAGAAACCAGTTAAAAATCAAATATTAATGACAAACTGTAACTTACAGCTTTCTTACACCTTCCACCAATAATAATTCCCTCCGCTCTGTGATGTGTAATAATGAGAAGAGCTAACTGCTGCATGGAAAATGTCATAACCTTTTTATAAACAAATATCTCAACGTATAAGCTGTCATAATAGCCACTGACTGGACTCAGAGCTATCCTTACACTGTGTACAGGAGCGTTATCCTGTTTATTATCTGGAAAAGTAAACACTGAACTTGCAGCATCCTCTGAACTGTCCATGGAAATTCCTCTGTGCCATTTGGAGGAGCTTCATTTAAAAACATTCGCATCCCAGCAACCACCCAGTGTGGCCTTTACTCTCTACTGTCTGCAGAGGGAGAGCGGCCTCTTAGCTGAGGTGAGATGGTGCTTTTGCCAGGGTCGGAGCGAGGAGGGTGAAATGTCCGATTGATTTTCTCATGACTTAACACTTCAACATTCACCTGTGCGCTGCTTCTCATCTGCCCCCTGTTCTCGCTGCTTCTTGTTTCCTTCTCTTCTCCATTTGACCATATTCATTCTTGTCTATTATCTGCTCCTACGGGTTTTCTCACCTTGATTTGCACAAGTTAAAGGTTGTCGCTGCCATCCTAGCTCCTTTGCCTGTCTCTGTGCTTCTTCCTCCTGGTATTTATTGAACTGGTCTCACTACTTGAATGTTGCTCTTAAGCTTCGACATACGTAAGAGCTTGAAATTTGTGAGGAACACCAGGTAAATAAAGCTGGACTTACAGCCTCCCCGTGTTTTCTCTTCCCTCCGTAACATAAAGCATAACAAAAAACGAAAGTTTATAAAGAAGATGTAAACATAACAAGTTTAAAAGAAAACTTCTATGTCAGGGGGAGACTGTCCCAGCTTTTCATATCACTGTCCTCAGCTTTTCGTAATTTTATTGTATGATTATTTAGTTTCTCTGCTATTAACACTCTTTTTCTAATACATCTTCTAAGTCACAGCTTTGGTCTGCACAAGTTCAGAGTTGTTGCTGTGGTGTGATTCTTGCTCCGATTCCTTCGTTTTTCTTTGCTGACAGTTTCCACCTAGCCGAGCGCATGTGTGCAACCTCAAAATTCCTATGCATTAATCTAAAGCATGCCCTGTACATAGGAATTTGAAGATGTTGAAGAAAACTAGAGTCATGAAGAATCAATCCATTCTTAAGACTTCCTAAAATATAGTTTTCCTATAGGAAAGTATAATTATTGTTTGTAACTGGAGGCACCTTCTAAAAAGATTTCTTTTAAATTTCAGTATCACCAGCGTTACTACAATTGCCTACTCTTTATGTATTAGCATGATTGAAACTATTGCAATTCATCAACATTCACATTCCCTTTATCTTTCACTTCTATGGCCTCCCCTCCCTGTCTACTTCACACCCCGCTGGAATTACTCTCCTTTTCCACTCTTATTAACACTATCTCTATAACCTAGTCTGCAAATGATTTTCCTTCTACCCCATCTTACCAAAGTTTGAGGTGATTCCCTCCTGAAATAACTTATTTCTAATTCTTTTATCTTCCTTTCCTATGTTATTCCCCTGACACTTCCTACTAAATGAAGCCCCCCCTCCAGGTATGTCATTTAACTTCTAAACTCCCCAGTGTCCTTCTGCTGGGATGGTGTGAGTGGGAAGTGAAAAGGTGGTGACTGAAGATAACAACCTACCTGTCAATGAGAGCCTGTCACTCGCATGCCTTTGGGGTGGTTGGGGTTTTTAGTTTAATATTTTTCTTTTCTCAGTAATCAGCAGTAAGGAGAAGGAAACTTACCCGTTGCATGAAAATTTTACTAAAAACTAGAGGAAATACCTATACTAGTAGCTCAGCAAAAAGCATCCTTGTGGAATGGGTTAAATTCCGTGCTGTGATATGAAACTGAACTTTCCAATAGGGAAAGCTTCATTTCAGATCTCGAGGTAGAATTTGACCCATTGACTGTAGACAGGGAATAGAAATACTGTGAGATTTTGTGTTGGTTTTATGCCTGCTTTGCAAGATATTCTGGGGGGGGGTGTGTGTGTGTACACGGCTGAAAAGCAAAATCTGCCCTGTAAATCTGCACTGCTGATCGATTCACACTTTTCCTAAAAACCCCAGGAGAACGAACTGTAGACCTGCACAGACTTCTAATAAATCTTTTCTTCCTATGAAGCGATCCATCTGTAATTTTACATTGCAAATGGATGTGAAGAACCATACTAGATTTAGATAGACATCAGAGTTGACTTCAAGGAAGCAAATGGCCTGAGCCATAGATCTGGAAGACAGAACCGACCTTCTTTGGAAGGTAGCTGAACGTTGATGATGAGTTACAGAGGTTTTTCAGTAGGTTTCCCAACCGTGCTGGGTTTATTTGAAATAGTGCTGTAGGAAAGGATGGCTCCAGTAGCGCTTTGTGAATACTGACTGTGTTCATGTGCATATCGCATATCCCGATAAACCTCCATACATGGCTGTCAGGTTGTGCTTTATGTCTTACAATGCTCAGAAGGTTTTTTCTTTTAAGCAGTGCACTATTCTCAGAAATCTGCCTGTTTCACCTCACTGAATTCCTTTCCTGGCCCGTGACTTTCCTTTATATACTATTCCAAATGTAATTAATTTATTTTACCTCAGGTTTACTTCGTCACTTGGCTTCTCTCTCCCCTTCTCCTCTCTGCCCCTGTCCTCTTTGCTAAAAACATCTTTCGGTGTGTGAAATAACAGGTTTGTTGTTCTCATTCTCTTATTTTTCCATCGCTTCTTGTTCCATGACACTTCACACTTGAAGCTAATGAGCCAGGTATGTGACGACTTCTGATTTACCCCACCTTGTTGCAATACCGGAGTGTGTATGCATGTGTGAGAGAGAGAGAACAGGAGTCCTGGGCACGTAGAAGAGAGCAAATATTAGCCACAATGGTCACTTGCAGCCCTTTTCTCCTTTAATCTCCACGCTTAACTACTACTTTAACCTTACAGCACCTTTAACTCCTGACAGCGTCTTCAGATATCTTTTCTCCTTGCTTTAATTGACTAATTCCTTTGTAGTGTTTTTTCTTCCTTTATTTCCCCCCCACCCCCGCTTCATGCATTCCCTGGTCTCTTTCTCAGGTTTCCAAGAGCTTTAAATATCTGTTCTGGTTTTTTTTTTTTGTGTGTGTGTGTGTTGTTTTTTGTTTGGTTTTATTTATTTATTTATTTATTTCCTATTTCTCGTCTTTCCATTGCTGTTCGCACCACGACACCAGCTGAGGAGGCCCATGAAGAAGGTATGTGATGCACCTACAGACTTTCACCTTTTTTTTTCTTTCAGTGCTGGAGAAGCAGTGTTAGAAACACTGACCTTGTCCAAAAGCACAGAGAGTGTGGGAGGGAAATGATCTCTCTGTATGGCTTTGGATCAACATGGAGAAAAGGGCTGTACGTTTGTCACATCAAATCACCAAAAAGGTGTTCTTTTTCTTCTTGCTCCACCTCCGGAGAGCCCGAGGTTCCCAGCATAGCAGGGAGGGAGTGGGGACAGCTTCTCTTAGGAGGACTGTGGTGGTTGTGGATTGACTACTGTGCTTCTTCTCTTTTGTTTTTATCCTTCAACCTGCAGTTGATGAAGAAGGCGCATACTATGATGGTAGCACGGTGTTGTCTTACAACAACGAAATCATCTTTCTAACATCTCACTCTTTTTTTTTCTGCGTTTGTTTCTGTTCTTCACTTGATTTTTAAGCTCAGGAACTGGGCCAAAACATCCCTGCCTCAAAGAATTGCTCACTGTACATATCCAGTCACCCTTGGAGGGGGGCACTGTTGTATTGAGAAGCCTGAACATCCTCATTAGGATAGCAGATGGTGAAAACCAAGCTCTAGACTCTTGCCCTGGAATTATCTTTTAGCTAGAACCTGTTGTGTCATGGCTGGCAGCAGCAAATCTTCTCTATCCCCAGAAAATTTGGAAAGTATCTCTTAAATAGCAGTGGCATGCTTGAAAATGGATCTGAACCCCGCACGGTTGTGCCTTCCCAATCCAGCCTTAGAAGATCAGGGTCTCCAGGCCTGAATTTACAGATAGTTAAATTTCTGCTCCAGCCATGCACTTAAAATTGTGCTAAACACCAAGCATGTGAATAAATACATGCAAATTGGTGGGGGAGGCCATGGGCTTAAGATAGTGCGTTCATAATACCTGTTTGCGTGATTGCTGGAGCACATGGGAGGGGACAAAACTCATGTGAAAGGACCAAATCTAAATGTACTTGGGGTCTGTTTTGACTGTGGGCAAGATATTTTGACTGTTTAGCCCCCTGGGCCAAATCCAGAACTGGTTTAAGTGTACAGAAAGACTCTCCTGGACTTTTGCAGGCCTTTCAAGTAGCTTGGTTGTGTTTTGACCACCCCAACACTCAGAACATCTGGGCAGCTGTTTCAAAAGACAAAGCCCAACGCCTCTGGAAACCGCCCTGCTTTTTCCGTGTTTCCTTGTTTCTTTTGCTTTAGTCTTTTTTTTTTTTTTTTTTTTTTTTTTTTTTTTTTTTTTTTTTTTTACTCATTTATTTTGATTTTCTTGCTCGCTTTTCAGGCTTTTTTCTTATTTAGGGAAATACCCTGAGGACCTTTCAGAGCTACTTTCTCTCTCTGTCTCCTTTTTTTCTCTTTCTTTCCTTTTATTTTTAATAGCATATTGATTTCCCCCCCCCCCAAGGACACAGTGCAAGTTAGACATGTTGCTTCTGAGAAGTGAGATTGAAGGGGGATGGGGTGGGTGCGTTTAGGGATTTCTGGATGAAGTAAAGGCAGTTCAGATGGATTCCCAGAGACGGGGAGCACTGTGTGAATACCTCAGGAATCGGGGAGGAGAAAGCACAGTTGTATTTCTGATGGTGTGTACTCTCCCTGTGCTAACCCTTTTGGAAACCAGAAACTCAGAGACTCTCTGGCCAGGGCAGTGAACTTGGATTTCCAGTGGCTCTTGCCTTCTTTTGGCAGGGTTGTACATGGGGATTTTGTCACAGCCCCATGGTTCACGGGCAGAATGACCGGAATGACAGTCAAAATCCGCCTTAGGAATTTGCTATCACAATTTCTGCTTGTCAACGTATTTTGGCCCAGTTCCCTGACTCAGTGTCTTGAAAGAAGGGGCCTTTCAAAATAAATCACATCCGTGGGCTGCTTTTGGTGCATACAGTATGGACCAATGCACTGCAAACGACAGATTTATTACTGTTTGGTTTTTTAATAAAAGCTCCTATTTCTTTGTTATTTCTCTTTTCTGGTTTTCCAGAGGTACATTTAAATATTCTAATGACCATTTCTTATTTCAAGAACAACTAACCTTAATTTTCTTTTTTCTTTGTACAATTGTTTGTTGGTTTCATGAAGTTTAAAGTGCTGTTTTGGTGGCAGCTGAAACCAAATTCACACAGTTATTGACAGACAGATGTCAATCCTGGTCAACAAACAAACCCACTCATTTCCTGTCTACTTTTTTATTTCCCCCTTATATTTGAAGTGTTACTAACTGGCAGCTTTAAGCTAAACAGGAATGTTTCTGGGTATGTCAATCTGGGTGTGTAAAGAGGGAAGGGAATCCTGCGTGAATAACATCCCTGGTAGACTGGTTAATCATGATTACTTTTCTGCTCTCCAGATTTAAAAAAACCCAAACAATTTAACTAATGTGTTAAGAAGCCCACCGGCTATTGGAAAAGAAAACCAATTTCAAAGATAACTGGAGAAATACAGAAGTACACCGTTGGCTAATGGTATTTTGCTTCCGGAGCCATTGGTGGCTTCCTTGATACAACTGCTCTAAAACACTTTTCTAATTACATGCTGTTTATTTGATTAGCATCGCTTCAGCATCTGGAGGCCTCAGCTGAGATGTGCTTGGGTAGGCAGCATTCTTGCAGGAAATGAGAAAAGTCTACCCCTCAAAATTTTGTTACTGAAATTGGTATGGAAAAGTGTGAGAGAAAGGAAAGGTTGGTTTCTGGTCTCTTCTTTGTATGTCTCATGTCTTTTTATTATCTCGATAACCCATTTCCAGTCAATTTCTCAAATGTTTTATTATCCAACATCCTTACAAGTGATGTCTCCACTAAATATTTTCTAGTAACAGCTTTTGCTATTTTTTTCCCCTCATAAATTCTCATTTTATTTTATCCTGTTCTGCTGCATTTGCTATTCCAAATTTTCTCCATTGCTCCCAAAACAGCTGGATGCAAATAAGAGTTTGAAAAAAATCATACAACAGCTTCTTATATCATAGAATCATAGAATGGCAGGAGTTGGAAGGGAACTATGGTGATCATTGAGTCAAACCTCTCCTGCCAGAGCAGGATCACCTAGGACAGGCCACACAGGAACACATTCATGTGGGTTTTAAGAGTCTCTAGAGAAGGAGACTCCCCAACATCTCTGGACAGCCTGCTCCAGGCTCTGTCAGCCTCACAGGAAAGAAGTTTCTCCTCATGTCGCGGTGGTACCTCCTGTGTTCCAGTTTGTGCCCATTGTCCCTTGTCTTATCAGAGGGCACCACAGAAGAAAGACTGGCCCCTTTTACTCCACACCCACTCTTCAGATATTAGTAAACATTAACAAGATCCCCTCTCAGTCTTCTCTTCTCCAGACTAAACAGCCCCAGGTCTCTCAGCCTGTCCTCTTAAAATAGATATTCCAGTCCCTTCATCATCTTTATAGTCCTACTAGAGTCCTGTAGACTCTAGTATTTCCCTGTCCCTCTTGAACTGAGGAGCCCAGAACTGAACACAATATTCCAGATGTGCTCTCACTAGGGCAGAGTAGAAACGGATCACAGGGCTTGTGCATCCACTCCTGAAGGAGACTGGGTTTACTCTGACTTTACAAAGCTGTGTGGGGTTTTTTGCCAGATTCAATAGGCTGTGAGCTTTTTATCTCAGTTCCTCCCACTGAACCAGCACAGGGGGAGTCTTGGAGTGCAGCATCCCTGAAAGTTCAGACATAGTGTATGCTTATGAAAGTCAACCTGGGTCCCTGTGAGACTGGATTTAATTTACTTCTGTTTGTGAGAATAACACTGCTGAACTTACAGGCGTTACACTGGGGTTGATAACTGAAGTTTATAAAACATAGCAGGGAGGGGAAATGATCACAAGCAGGAATGTTAAGCAACTAACTTGTAAGACAGCACATTTCTGAGAGCTAGGGAAAGGTCACTTGAGGCAGGGGAACGCTTCTGACTGCCAGCAGATCATCTCTGTAATGTCTGCCTATCAGGACATTACATCTCTCCTGGAGATGCAAAGATGGTTTCTATTAATGCCCCTGGGAATTTTGCATGTCCCTCAGCAGGAGAGGATGGTCTTTCCCAGCCGGGTTTGAGGAGCACCACACACTGCCCCACGGCACCAAGGTATCTCAGGGACGTGTGCCCTAAGCTATCTTGGCAATCAATGAACCTGGAGAAAATGTGTATCAGGAAGCTTTTTACCTCCTGGCCTCCGCAAGAGGCATTTGAGCAAAACTGGCAAAGCCAAGTTATCATTGATGTGACTGTGAACTGACATTAATTTTAGCAAAATAATGCTGATTGGAAAAGGCAACATTTTCTTCTAGCCTCCAGCCCAGCTGTCTTCCTTAAAGCTGTGGTCAGGATGGTCTGAAAAAAAAAAGTTTTGCATTTACACGAAACCATCGCTTTCCAGAAGCTACATTTGGGACTTCTATGGAGTCTCTTGATTTTTTTGATTTTTTTTTTGTCTGCCAAATTCTGTTTCGAGCATAAAACCAGATTCGCTCCTAGCAAAAAGGAGCTGTGAGCATGTGTATTTCTGTTGAAAGTGCTTGAGATTTAACCAGTTTCTCTGGGATGTTTCACCTAAGAGTAAATTTCCCTTCCCTCCTTTTACTTTAGCAGCTGGCATGATCCCTGTTGCTCTAACTGTTCTCCCTCTCTTTCCCTTCCCGTTTTGCTCCATGTTTCCAAATACAGAGGAGAAGCCCAGAATAAAGTAAGTATGAGGGGCAGGGACTTTCAAACCCCTAGCATCATTTCCGTGATCTTTCAGAAGCTGTTAGATTACCTAGTAGGCAAATGGCCACTAGAAGCCTTTAATCCAGCTGTTCCTGAAAGCCCTGCCAGATTGCCCGCTTCTGCCAGAGGGTGCCTTAGCCACACTTACTAGATTTTAAGACCACTTTCTGATAGTCAAAGGACTGCTGAACTGACTGGTGACACAGCAGTCTCGTGGTACCCCAAGACACAGTCGTCTCAACAGTAACACTCTATGAGAGGCCTCGTCTGGGGAACTACCCATCCATCCAAGCTCACTGCCAGCAGGAAGGATGGGAAATGTTGGGCTGGGCTGACTGGAGCTTACCTGAGGTTTCCTATGGATCCTCTGGGTCTCAGCACCTTCCCTTCCCACTCCAGCAGCTGCTCAGAACGGAGTGTGCAGCACTGTGCCAACAGCCTTGCAGACCAGCCCTGTGATAGGTAATGACCATAGGCTTTGGGAATGAAAAGGGGCTTTAGGGGCAACTCCGTGCCCTGCATAACCTTTTAGGAAGGACCATAGTCCAATAGTCTGAAGTCATTTTCCACTGACTTGCTCTTTTACCCCTCTGTATCTCCATCAATGTTCCTCCTGGTCAGCATCGTTCCTGAGGGCAGGACAGGGCAGGATGCGTGATTTAAAAAGCTGCCTGTTCTTTGAGATGAAAATACCTTTTTTCCTTTCTTTTTTTTTTTTTTTTCGTTTTGTTTTCGACTCTCTATAGACTAACGGCTCCTAAAATACCGGAGGGTGAGAAAGTAGATTTTGATGTAAGTATTCCTGATAGTGAACGTGTTTGTCTGTCTGTACCTGAGCCCTACGTGTATGCAAACTCACATTCCTCCTCCTGTGTTGGATATTGCTGAGGATAAAGTCAAAGACAAAAGTCTACTCTCTGCTCCCTAAGACTCTCTGGATACATTTGTTGCTAATGTGACTAAGCCAAAATTATGTATTTACTATTTATTTCTCCTTGACGCCAATATATGAAGAAAAGAGAAGGTGGTTTAGGAGATCTCGGATCCCCTTTTCCGTTGTTCTAAATTGTCTGAAGGTTGCGGGCTGAAAAAAAGGCCTATATGCATCTGTTGCCGAGGCACACTACTGAAAATGGTAACAGAATTCTACTAATAAACAGAGATCCAAACACCTTCCTAGAAACTTAGTAGAAAAATGAAGAAACTGATGCTGAAAATCTCCACAGAAGTATCTGCTTTGCCCAGAAATGCAGGAACATTTTCTAGGTAAGATTCATATCCTGACGCAGAGAGGAGGCAGTTATATGCAAAGACAGGTAGCTAAGCAAAGCCAGGGATAAAATACGATGAAAGTGAAGCGGAGATGTGGATTCTGTTCCCTTCTGGGCTCCTGAATGTCACCTGGATGAGTCTCTGACTCTCTCTGACTTGCATCAACAGCCATTTAAGCTAATCCCATTGATTTCCATGGATATCTGCAGATTCTTTCTGCTTTGAATGTTCAGGACGTGTTCCTAGAGCAATATGGGCTTACTTAACGCATTTTCCTGCTCTTTTAGGACATCCAAAAGAAAAGGCAGAACAAAGACCTGATTGAACTGCAGGCCTTGATTGACAGTCACTTTGAAGCCCGGAGAAAGGAAGAGGAAGAGCTGGTTGCCCTCAAGGAGAGGATTGTGAGTCCTTGTACTGCCATGTCCCTATACTAGATTGAGAGAACTTCTGCAGAGGAGAAGTTAAATCCATTAGTCCACTGTCAGACTTTGGCAGAAAGCTGTGTTGTGACTCAAGTGACTGCTCAAGTCCTCACCAAATGGCTCCTCCCTACAGCCCTCCCCTCTCTTAGCCTCTTCTTTTACACCTGGGAATTGTACTTAAGACCCTTCTGCATGTTCTGGCTCACCCTCTACAAACCAAAGCTCTCAGTGGTGGGGCAGTAGATAAAGACACAATGATGACTCAACACCTCTGCCAATGATTCTTGCAGGAGAAGCGCAGAGCTGAAAGAGCAGAGCAACAGAGAATCCGGGCTGAGAAGGAGAAGGAGCGTCAGGCAAGGCTTGCGGTAGGTGTCTTTGTACCTCTCATCTCGTCTCAGCATGAAATTGGAGAAGATCTTTAGAGATTGAAAAAAAATCTACAGGTTCTGCCTGTCTCAGTCCAAAGAAGAAATGACTACACTCTTAAAGCAAGGGCAGTGACCAGGATCTGCCAGTTCTCATCAACATGCTTATCTGATCACATTCCCTGCACCGACTCTGGCTGCTGGGGAACCTGTGAGTCTCCCCTAGAGTAACCTGCTTCTGCGTGTCTCACTCCACAGGAGGAAAAGGCACGGAGAGAGGAAGAAGATGCCAAGAGAAAAGCTGAGGATGATCTCAAGAAGAAGAAGGCTCTGTCTTCCATGGGTGCCACATACAGCAGCTATCTGGCTAAGGTAAAAAGCATGGATCGGTGGACAAAAGATGGAAACATTAAACCATGGGCTTGACTGGGAACAGTCTTTATTACAAGTTGAGGAAACAGCTCAACTTTCATTCTTCTGGATCCCAGCAGTTTGTCTTACATGCTCTGTCACTGAAATAATTTCATTCAGCCTGAATTTCCCCAGTCTGATGTTAATTGATGTCTTGGAAATAGGCTGATCAGAAGAGAGGAAAGAAGCAAACAGCTAGAGAGACGAAGAAGAAGGTCCTGGCAGAGAGACGCAAGCCCTTGAACATCGACCACCTTAATGAAGACAAACTGAGGTAATGCGTTTATCCAAACTTACTGAAGGCAATCCACTGAAATTTGGTTTTACTGTCCTGGAGTCTTCTCTACTGAAAAAATGAGGTAGAGGAGAGGCGCTTCCTTGAAATTCATCATGGGGCAACGTTAAGTTGTGCACTTAACTTGATCTGGAGAATGAGGGGAGGGGGGATGGGGATGTGGGGATTTGTTGAAGTGGTTTAGCTCCTGGCATAGCTGTTAGCCTCTCCTGCTAATTAGTATTAGATACTTACATGAGGAGGCACAAACTTCAAACTCAGCTCTCAGATTAGTTGAACAAACCTACAGATTGGTATCTGCAGCATTCCCAGGTATGATTTACTGTTGCTAAGGTATGAGTACAGACCTTCAGGGAGGCTGGAGGCTTGGCAGCCGAGTCCTCTGGTGCAGAACAGAGATCGGATAATAATCTAGACTCCACACATTGGAGTTTACACATGACTGAAAGATCTTCCCATCTTCCTTTCCCCATAAACATACAGGGACAAGGCTAAGGAACTGTGGGACTGGTTATACCAGCTGGAGACCGAGAAGTATGACTTTTCAGAACAGATCAAAAGGAAAAAATATGAGGTGAGCTGAGAAGCCATTTTGCTAATGGCACCGGGTCCAAAGTGGAAAAATCTCTGTGACTCCTCTGGCAAAAGGCACGTGGTGACATCATCTGGGTCTCCAATGCCCTTTTGCAGGGCGGGAAGACATGTGGAACTGCATTCCACTGACATACACACTCCAACTGGATTTCACATTTTAGGCTGAAATTTAATAGACCACTCTGAAGGCGTTCTGTGCCCCATAGCAAGGCAATGCCGATCAAAAATGGACTCCCTACCCTCTGCTCAAACACACCTTGTTCATCTATAGGTAACCATGGCCTGAAAATTCAGTGATTCTCAATTCACTCATCTACATTGCAAAGTAATCGTTTTAAATCCGTCTTGGATTTCACACTAGAACATTGTAAGTTTTATTCCCACCCCAGAGAGATTCCCTGTGGACTGAGCTGTCTGAAGTCACTGAAAAATGTCTCTAGACAGGAGCACCTGACTGAAGTGTCGTATGGTAACAGAAAATGGACGTTTCCTTCCCAACCAGTCAAAGGACAGGGCTGCACTTACCTGTGCCTGGTTTCAGCGGCAGAGAAATCCAACTGGATTTCTCTCTGCCTCACTTTCCTTCTAATTCCCCATCACACGGATGCACACTGACAGGGCATGAGAAACACCAACGTAACTATCTCAATCTCTCTTAGATTTTAACAATGCGTTGCAGGCTGCAGGAACTTTCCAAGTTGTAAGTACAATGAACTTGCCTGTGTAACAGCAGCAGCAAATGCTACCAAATGCATGAGCCTGCCGCATGGTCAGAGGCCAGATGCCAGGAACTGGTACTTGGCTCCAAGTGCAGAGAGAAAAGAGAAAACTGGATCTTGTGTCCCTCCCTTCCTTCCTTTTTCTCTCCCCTTCTATTCCTTGAAAAGACACAAAGTGGTAATTTAAGAAAAGTCGGGGTCCAACAGGGATGTAGCTAAAGAACTGAGCATGAGACCCACTCAGACCATCTCAAAAATAACTGCCAGTCCAAACCTCAGGTATTGTGTGCACGGAGGAGCCACCCTGATGCAGCTGGGATACACGCAGACGCTCAGGGCAGCACGTGCAATAGCTTGGACAGTACAGGGTGTGGAAAGTTTCTCCACCTTGTGGCACATCCTTAGCCAGATCCAAAACACTGGAGAAGACTGTCTGAAGGTCAGCTGAGTGTGGGAAAACAGGAATTAAGGCAGTGTCAGGGGAGACGTAAATGCTGTGGGAATGAAACTTCTACATAAAGAGACGGGTGGCTGCTGCTGAAAAGCAAGGAGAGAAAATATGAATGAGTAAAGTAGAAGGAAAATGCTCAGCTGAGATGAGAGAAGTGGAAGAACAAACAAAGGGAAGATGATAGCAGGAAAAAAGTGAGGAGAAAGGTAAGTGAAAACAGCAAAGGGAATGAATGAAGGAAACACAATCAAAGATGCAAGGGAGAGACAAAGGAAGGAACTGGGACACAAGGAGCGGAGCTGTTCTTTAGCTCTGGTGTCTGTTGCTCTTTCGTGCTTCGTTGGAGAGTGAGTGTCACAGTCACTATCACAAGGTTATCGCTGAAGGTAAGTTGTGAGTCCTTGGGTCAAACGGAAGACAGCCGGTTCTCCTCCACAAGTGGGAAAAATACTTAGTTGCAAAAAAAAAATTTAATCCACTGCGGCAGATAGTAAAACTTCAATGAGTAAGTACAAAAGCAGGTGATCTGCTGAGCCTTCCTTCCTTCCTTGTGTTGTCCTGTTCCCGCTAACGTTTCAGTCTCTTATTTTGTTTCTGTTTGCCACGGAAAGATATAAGCCAGGAAATACTGGTCGTTGGGCCAACCCGAATGTGTGACTTCTGTTTGTCTTGTTTTGCACATGGGGAATGTCAAGTGCCACTTTAAATGTTCAAACGTTGTGTCATCAGTTCTTGGACCTACAGAGCTGGTGGAGAATTTCTGAATGACTCCAAAAGCAGAAGCAAAGCTTGTGTCTTAGCAAGTGCATTTTTCCACCTTGGGAAAACTAGGCAGACCCTGACTTTGTTACATATGCGAAGGTGAAGGGGCAAAAGAGGGCTCTTTGTCGCACCCTTGTCCTGTGGGCTTCTCCAATACCTGAGCTGGAAGAGTCTCAGGATTTCCATAGCGAGTCTAGGGTTATGGGCCAGGACTGAGGTGCTAAGTCAGGTCATAAGGTGCTCATCCAGTGCAAGGTAGGTATTTGCTTTCCCGTGCACCAGGTTTAAATGTGTTTACCCACGGCTAAACAAAGATGTTCCATCTCGTGGGACAGACTCTCTAGTGGCTTTCAGTGATCAACAGAGCTTGGGAAGGTCTCCAGAGCCCTCAATTCAACCTTTTCCTCTGTGGCTGCTGAAGCTCTCTTTGAATATTTTATTTTTCAGCTCCTTTAAAAGTCACCTTCTCTTATTAGCTGGGGAAAGTGGTGACTGCTGCAAGCTCCTCACCTCCTGCTCTGCCAGCCAGTAAACGTAATCCAGCAGAATGTGACACTCATCTTCCATTCTTGAGGTCCCCCTCCAAAGACCACAGAAGCTCTTTGAGCTTACACACTTCTTAAGTGTAGGAGTAGGGGAAGAGTGAGAAGGTGAGTTTGTCCCATAGAGGTGACAGAGCCACCCAACAGCTTTCCAGCTGGCCAGGGTGACACTCATTCCGGTTCACTTGCCTGCAGTTCGACACATAAGTTCATAGGAGATTAATTTGTATACATAGGAACCATTCTAATAAGGGTTATAAAATTCTAGCTCTTCTTGCCCTTGACATGTCAATTTGGCTTGCGGTTTTATTGCCGAGGAGCCACATTTCTCTCCTTCAAGGAAGGGTGAGCTTCTGTTTCAAAAAGAAGTATTAATCCCTACCACAGGCACCCGTTTCCAGCACTTCAGCAGGTAAAATGCCCCTCTCGGTGAGGGAACGAGGTTTGTTTATCTCTAAAAACCCTGGTCATGTATGTTATTTGCAGATTATCACCTTCAGGAACCGGATCGATCAGGCTCAGAAGCAGTAAGTACCTATATCCCCTTGCTAGCTCCTGGCTTGGGGATATCTTCTCAGTGTTCAAAGTGGTCACTTCAGCCTCCACACCCACATTTTCTTGTTGCAATAAAATGAGGCTAGAGATGGAAGGGCAAGTCCCATCCTGCCTCACATGGAGAAAATGAAGGGGAAACTGAAGTAAATGTAACAGCTAACAAGAACAAAATCATGTTTCTTCACACCATGTCTGCAAAATTTCCGTCTGCTTACTGCTGGGGCTTTCAAACACCTGACTGAGGTGCTTTGAATACTTGGAGGAATACAACCGTTGTTTACAAAGGATAAACAAGTGGTTGCTAAGACTGTAAGGAATGGTGTGTAACAAGACTAACATCATGGGATTACTGTGGTGAGTTCTTTTCACTCTTTGTCTGTCTCCCACTTTCCACAAGATTTGTATGTCACTAGATTTTTTTTATTTTTTTTTTCAGTCTCAGATCTTTATGTATTTTAGGTGTTTACAGTGAACTTACCAGAGATCAGAGCTAGACAAAGCCTAGGGACTAGGACCTGTAGAAAACTAACAGAGAGAGGGAACTGCAGGGAAGCAAGGGAGGAGAGCTCTCCAGTGGTGGGATTATGATCTCCACTGTGCTTCAGTATCTTCTTGGAAAAGTCAGAGCAGGAATGAAATGGTGGTCTCTGGTGACATCTTCGGATGGTAGGAATGACAAGACAGTGTCTTCTCACTTCCCCAGGCCACCCTGCCTTATCTGACAAATGTAGCGCTGGGGGCTCAGTTGTCTGTAGATGCTAAAGATAAGGCTTGACCTTTCCAGGGTATTTTCTGTGCAGAGCTGTAGGCTGATAAACCTCAGCAGTATGTGCAGCTGCAGGAGGGTGCCATGGTTTGTCTGGGTGTTGCTACTCTTCTGAGGGGCACTACTACACCACCCACACTAGGCTGCACCATTACTGCGTGCTTCTTCCCCCAAAAGGCATGAGACTCAGGACATCCTATGAAAATGTTGGCCTGAGAAGCCCACGGCTCATGAGATTTCTGCAGACTTAAATTTCTCCCTACACTAGGCAGCCTTGTTCCAAAGTTATACCTGCTGATGGGTTATCCAAGGATGAAGTGATGCTTTGGCTTCAGACTTTATTCAGTCTAAGTACACTCTAAAGGTTAGGCACGATATCAAACATCACAGGCGCTTGTGGAGATAAAAGGACTCCTCTTTGTTTGAGGGGCTACCCAGTTCCTATAGTGGGATTTGAACCTGCAGAAAGGCTGGCAAAAAGGACACTGAGGTGAATTTAAAGGAGCAGAAAACGCTCTGCTCTCCCTCATGTAAAAAGTCAATTTTTCTAATAGGCCAAGTCTAACCTGGTCAAGAGGTAAAGTACCCACTATGTGTACGTCTGTGTCACTGCGCTACCTCCTCCTGTAAACATGTTTAGGGCTCTTCAACCAATCCGTGGGGCAACAACACAAAAATCTCCCCAGATGTGTTGTCCGCATTTTTTCTTTTTCCGCTCCCCGGAGGCAGCAGTGATTCTGCAGAAGGCCTCTCTGTTGATAGCGAGGCCCCACCACCTTGTGCTTGGACCCGAAGCCCACGCACTGCCGGGTCAAAGAGCTGTCCCCAGTTTGCATGTGCTTTGGTTTGAGAAGCTGCCTCATCATCGTCTGTGCAAGATGGAAAGGTTTGGTGGTGCGCTGAGCCACAAAAGCCAAGGTGCTGCCTACGGGAGTCGGTGCAGAATCTAACTCAACTAACTTCCTGCCTGGCCCCATTCTGTTTCCAGACACACATGCTTCCCAGTCAGAAGGTAAGTGGCTTGCATGTAGGATTGCCTGTCCGTGTGCGAGAAGATACTGTTTGAAGAGTTTGCCTCAGGTGCTTTGCGTGGAGAGTGAAGCTGGACTGCCCCCACACACATCACGAGCAAGACAGGGACACTGATGTGAGGGGAGGTCTAAAAAGTTGTCTGGGCGCTGCTTTGGAGGCTCTTGCTCTCGTGATACAAGAAAGAAGCCGCTCTGCCTTGGCTAGAACAAAGTAATTCTAGTTGTACTTAAATTATTGCTCAGCTTTTTGCCTCCACTACTAGATGTCTAGAGCACCTGGGGGAATTTGACCAGAGCTTTCTGATAATGAAGACATTTTCTCCAGAAACAGCTCTGTATCTTAAAATTCAGATTATAGCAGATTTCGACTCAGGACAAGTCAAGCCAGTGACCGGATAGGCCTGTCATTTACTTCTGAGACCATTTGGACTTCTGTTCTGATAATGCAGGAATCTGGAAGGGTCCACCTCTTTCAGACATGTACAAGAGGCCTTTGACTAACGGCCTTTGGAGGAATCTTTCGACAGTATTGACAGTGTTTGTCTCAGGATGTGCTCTATGGCAGGGGTGCTCAACGTGGGAGAAGTAAAAGCAGCTTGAACCTAATCGAGGAGTCAGAAATGCACAGTGGTCGCAGAGCCCCACTGCTTCCATCACGCTGATGTGTTTTTTTCTTTCCTTTTGTATTGTAGCAGCAAGAAGGCAGGAGCCAAGGGCAAGGTTGGCGGGCGCTGGAAGTAAAGGACCGGGCAGGCCCGCCCTTAGTGGCATGCTGAAACCCTGCTGGTCTCCTCTTCTCTCCTTCACCAAGCACTTGTGTTCCTACACCTCAGCAATATTAAAAATCGCAATATCAGCCTGGGTTGGCTATTGCTGCTGCTTTTCTTCTTTTTCTTCCTGGAGAGGTCTGGCGGCTTCCTCAGTCAAAAGGAAGCAAGTTTCCTGTAGAACTGAGATGACTCCTCGCTGGCATCTTCAATTCCTGCTGAGCATGTCCTTTATCCTCCTACTAAAAATCTAGTCCCGTAGATTGCTGTGCACAAATCTCTGGATTTTGTAAATAAAGCACGACCAGTACCTCCTCCCATGGCAGCCCTCTGCAATGGCGTTTCATAATTTATTTCATGGCATCCCGTTTTGCAAGGATTTTGGCGTTGGTCCAAATCCTTACTTAATATCATTAGATCCAGCTCTACACCTGGGATTGAGGTTTAGTATCATCAACAAAGATCCAGAAGCAGGGACCTGTTTGACAGCCACCACCTAGGCAGATACCAAAAGCCAACTCTTCTGGGGGAGCTCATGATCTGGATGCGAAATGTAATAGAAACTGACTTAAAAGTTTGAGTGAGGAGGCGAATCAAAGCCTTGGGGACAAAGGAACAAGCCCAGAGCACAGAGCATTTCTTAAATGCAGACACATCACAAAACAACACAGAGAATGAGTCATTCAAACATTATATTAAAATATTTATAGAAGCAGCAAACCTGCATTAATATTAAAGGCCAATACTGAAGTTTTAGTTACTTGGTTAATTCAGTCAAAACACAAATGGCTGTTACTAGATTTGGGATATGAGCTATGCTTCAGGGGCCTCTTGGCTTTGTGAACCCTTGAAATGCCCCCTTGGAAGGAAACCCACCAGGCATGGTGGCTCTCCCCCACCGTTTCAAAGTTCAGGCTGTTTCTGGTGCCTATGGTCACATTCTGGCTCGCTCTCAACACATGCTACAGCATCTTAAGAGTGGTTTGGGTTGGAATGGACCTTTCGAGGTCATCTAGTCCAACCCCCTTGCACTGAACAGGGACATCAGCAAACGGAGCCGGTTGCTCAGAGCCCTGTCCAACCTGAGCTGGAATGGTTCCAGGGATGTGGCATTGACCACCTCTGGGCAACCTGGGCCAGGGTCTCCCCACCCCCAGTGTAAAAACAATTTCTTCCTTCTATCCAGTCTAAATCTCCCTCTTTTAGATTAAAACTCCTGTCACAAGAGGCCCTGATAAAAAGTCTTTCCCCATCTTTCTGACAGGNGTGCGGTGATATGGGGGTGCTGGTCGGTCAGTCAGTCAGTCAGTCAGCAGCGTCGTCTCCCCGCAGGTACCCGCTGTTCCAGCTGGGCGGCCCCCAGCTGCGGATCTTCCGGCCTAACTTCTTCATGCTGGCCGTGCGGCCCGGCGTGCCCCAGCCCGAGGACACCGTTCAGTTCCGCGTCTCCATGGAGTGAGTGCGGGGACGGGGAGGGGAGGAGGCACAGCCTAATGTGGCCTAGCTCCCCGCAGCGGAAGCCGCCGTGGGGCCGGGCCTTTCTGCCGCGGGAAGACCACGGCTCTTCCCCGAGAGTATTCAGAGGCACCTTCTTAGAGCACACAGACACTATTCCTCAGTTCCACACGTTCTGACACACTGCCTCTTGTTGCCTCCTTCAGCGCTGCAGCTTGTCCTGTTAGCTGAGGGTGGGAAGGTGAAGTGCCAGACAGCATCCATTGTGCAGGGGAAGGGGGCTCCTGCATCAGGGGGACCTTTGAGAGGGCGGTGAGAGCACTAATTTAAGTATGAGCTTTGCCTGGCTCTTCTTCATGAACGTTAGTGAGGCTCAGCCTTCCCTAGGATGGGCTGAGGAAGGAAGTAGTTATGAAAATGGTCCAGAGAAAGCAGGTGATGTCCAGTTATTTGTCAAGACTCTTTGAACCTGACCAGTCTGGTTGCACACACTAGAGCCCACAAACCTGTATCCAGTCCTAAAAAGATTAGAAACTGCTATTCAAAAGATTAGAAAGGGCTCTTGGCTCAGACAATGAGAAAGCCTACCCGATCTCACTGAGTACAGAATATATCTGGGATTTTGAGTATTGAGGTTACAGAGGATAAAATATTTGTCGTTGTCCCAGTTTGTGAATGATGAATTGCTGTAGCAGTGTGTGAGCTGAGTGCAGTTTATACTTTCATGCACTGAAGCTACCTTGGTTAAAGGGAGATGTGTTTATTCCAAAATATCAACCAGTCTATAATTACTCTGGCTCAGTTTTATTTGAACGTTTCTCCTTTTCCTTCTTTCTTCCGCCAAAATGTTTTGGTGTTGTGCAGAATGACGAAAGTGGACATCAAGAATTACCTTGAAAAAATATACAATGTGCCGGTAGCTGCTGTGAGGACCAGGATACAGTACGGTAAGGGCAGCTGCGTAATCCAAGGGGATAAACACAACGTCCCCACACGGCCAGAATGAATTTTGTCCTGTCAAAAAGTTCATTAGATTTCAACAGACTTTGGTTCCAGGTGCTTAATTGATGACACCTCTCATCTTAGTTTTTTATTTGTCTCTTCAAATGAATATGCACCCACTTCGTATTTAAATACTTTGATTAGAATATGACATTAGTCTAGTTTTAAAGAGAGAAATCAGAATTTAAAAAGCCTTATAACAGCAGTAATTACACTTAATTTGAGCCATAGCCTTTCTTTTTTAAAAAAATCTGTGAGTTTGGGTTACCTGGCATACACACAGAGGAGGTATTACGGTCTAACAAAAGGCAAAGTTTGGACAGAAGAGAAAAATATGATATTTGACCAGGAGATCATGTTTTTAAAACCTCCTGAGAAACTTTTAATTTTTTATCACCTGTCATTACCACGTTTCTGCTGTGGACTTGCATGCTCCAACTCATGGGGCTCCTGCCCTGTGCCACCTCTATAACAAAAAACAAACACCAAAAACCCCACATAAAACCAACCCAAGTGAAAAAGAAAAAAATGTTCCTAGTTTATGCTGTACTGAACCAAAAGAAAAAGAAATAAATTTCCTGTTGTAAGTTATGCTGAACTCTGATGTGGAGTAGAGAGACTCATCTCTAACTGAAATAAGCTAAATTTCTATAACGTCACCTTTACATTTGAGAGCTTCCTTCCACAGACCTTCTCTGACTGCAGTTTGGATGCAGTGCCAAGTCAGGAATATAATTTTCATGTTATTTATGTTTTTGATCACCAGGCAGTGTGTTAATTGACTGGAGAGTGACTTGTTAGGACATCTTTGACGGCTGGGTTTTTCTCTTTTCACGCAGAGATTCTAGGAAAGGAATTAATTGATGTGTTTGTAATGGTAAGAGTAGGGGTGATTTTAAAAAAGAGGTAGGAAAAAAAACCCTGTAATAGTGGAAAATGAAAGCAAAATCTTCAAAATAAAGCTGTAAAACCCAGAACATATAAATGAAGAAAAAGGAAACAGATCATCTGTAATGTAATTATGTGAAAACAGAAGTAGGTGAAAT
The DNA here is from genome assembly GCA_013396935.1 of Baryphthengus martii. Classification (NCBI taxonomy): domain Eukaryota; kingdom Metazoa; phylum Chordata; class Aves; order Coraciiformes; family Momotidae; genus Baryphthengus; species Baryphthengus martii. Next base: position 26,198 of record VWZK01016234.1, read on the forward strand.
CTTAAACAGCAAACATGGAATTCCCAACGGCACTGAAAAATAATCACGCACGTCCTTAGAGCCATTTCTTCTCCCACTGCTAATGGGAGTGATGGGAAAATGTACGTATTTAGGGATAAAAAAGGAGAGGAGCTTAGAATGTCCCAACAGGAGAGCTTTAATGCCTGCCTGACATGCAGGGGGAAAGTCGAACTTCCCAATCAGCTGTTTTCAGCAAACTTGCAGAGAGTTGAGGTGCGTTTTGGTCTGTGGAGTATAATTTCCTGGTGTACAGACAGTAGATGCCGTTCATTAGCTGCAGAGTGAAAAGGGACAAGTGTGAAGCTGTTTAGTGATCTCTTCCTCCTTGTCTCCCTGATGCTATTGATGTTGGGAGACAGTTTTTATCACTCCTGGGCCCCTGTTCAAGGAGACTTATCTCCTTAGTGCTTTGCAAGCTTCACGTGGCTGTCAGCAGCCTGAGTCTGGTGATGCCTCAGTTCCCTGCCTGAGGAGAGTAGTGCCTCCCAGGTTCGGTCCATTTTAGTAATTGAGGTACTGTGCTGGTACTGAACAAAGAGTATTCCTTGTAACGATAGATCGGGACTAGTCAAGTCTCCCCTTCAGCTTGGTCTTGCTTTGGGGGACTTGGAAGTCTTGGGAAGTAAAAAGTGGGACTCTTCATTTCTGCAGGTGCAAACAACAAGAGGAACCACAAGAATCAGAGAGTGAAGAAGCCCGACTACAAGGTGGCCTATGTACAGCTGGTGAGTTAACGTGGAGGCTGGTGGGGAAGGAGGAACGGTCTGGTAACACACCAAGCTAGAAGGAATGTTTGGTAAATTGTCCAGTCGGCTCAGTATTTTCTTTAATAAGTTCCAGAATGTATAAAGAGATTTAAATGACTTGCTCTGAAAATCAAACTCAAACGAACGGTTCATTTTCAAGACCCGTATTTGTTTGAGGTCTGTATGTAAGTTCTGGTCTGATGCTGCTTTGCCAGTTGGGTTTCATGCTGGCCCTGTACTCTGTATGCTGGAAGATTCATGACTTGTGTTTGATGTGGTTGATTAATGACATGTCCAGTAAGTGAAAGAATATATTGTAAGAGTAGGGAACTTCTTATTAAAGCTTTTTGGTGTTCAGAAAAGACTAAGGCATATTCCCTGGAGAGCTTTTAGTCATGTCTACAGGCGGGCTTTGTGGCTAAACCAGCTTCCAAAATGTATGTTGGTTGCCCAGTGGAAAAGGAGCTTCATATTCTTAGGAGTTTCTTTCATAACAGGAGCATATTATAGTTTAGGCTTCTCTTGGCCTTACCTGTCTCTATGTAAAAAACAGTGACAGAACCCCCCTTTACATACCCAAATTACATTAAAGGAATGCTATTTCTGGTTGCAAAACCATAGGCTCAAAATTGTTGGCAGCACAACCTCAGTGTTACTCCATCCTGGGACAAGGATTCAGTGTGGGGGGAACACTGTCTGATCTTACAGACTGCGTAAGTCTTCATACAGACTCAGGGGCGAACTAAAGAGGCCCAGACAATGTGAAGTCTGATGGGTTTGTAATTTTTCAAAGTTGAGGTTTTTCCCTAAGCCCTTTCTGGGAAGGGGAGTGGAAAGAAGAGTGAGGAATGTGGGTTTTTTAGACAGCTTTTACCTTTAAAAGGGTACTTACCTTTAAAAGAAACAGAGTCGTATCCTCATCTCCCATGGGCATCTTGCATTATGATGGCTGAAAAACACGTTCCTTTTCAAATGGAACCTCTGTGCCTTGTTGGTCAGATTCTCCCCCCCAGGCTTATATGTGCTAGGCTTTTGTCTCTGAGAGATCAGGTGGGAACGATGCCTCAAGATCCCATCTGAGGAACTGAATGCCAGGAGTGAAGGGGTAGCTTACACCTTACTTTCTGGGAGTGTTGTTCCTTAGTAGGTAATTGCAGGAACTTCCCATTACCATGACCTCTTGCTTGTGACTCCTTTGCTTCTAGAAACGCATTTGCCAAGATTGAAGCTGATGTGGATCTTTAGCGAGCTGTGGTCGGCTCTTGAATTTTATTTCACTGTATTTAATGGAGTCTTACTTCTTCTGTTTGCTGAGCTGAGGAGGAGGCGCTTTGCAACCTCTAGATGCTTGAGGGGAAGGAGTGGGAAGCAAAATGCTGCTACTTCGTGGAGTAAGCCACTCGTTTTAGGCATTTATTTCATATTTAACCTCTAGACCTAGAGTAGTTGCCTTTACCTTAAGGGCAGCTCCATGGTGGAGTGGAGACTGACCCAGACCAGCTTGGTCCTGGAGGCAGTCACATAAAACAAAAACCCACAAACTGGCACTCACTTTGAGAGTACTAACTGGAAGAGAATAGAATAAATGCATAAGGAAAAGACATCTCTGCTAAAATTCCTACATCTAACTTTAAGGCTATCTTAAGTTACAATAGTTTTTCCTTGAATATTCGAACAAAAAATGAGTCACATGGAGAAAACAAGGGGGAATGGCTGCTAGTTACTCCAAGGGAAGGTTCTATTTGGAATCCAGAAGAAAGTTCTTTACAGTGAGAACAATTAAATATTGGAATAGTCTCTTAAGGGAAGTGGTGGACTCCCCTACACTGGGCAGTTTTAAGACACAACTTGACAGGGTGCTAGGCCAGCTCATTTAAACTTTTTACTTAAAAGGTTGAACCAGATGATCCTTGAGGGTCCCTTTCAGCCTGGCATTCTATGAAACAGCTACTGGTTGTTCCTCCAGCCTCTCGTTTTCATCGCTGTGGCCTGAGCCCTGGGGTACTGTGGCTGAGGGCTATGCTTGGTACACGAGACAGCAAGTGCCCTGTCCTGCCTTGCCCGAGTAGTATCATCCAAAGTTTTTAAGGAATGTCATTTTTGATGTCTGTCCCGTGAAGGGCATCAGGGGCCTACCTTTTGGTGGTGTATTTGTTGCGGTAGATGTAGTGCTGAGAGACGTGGTTTAGTGGTGCCCTGGCAGTGCTGGGTTAGTGGTTGGACTCAAGGATCTTAAAGGTCTTTTCCAAGCCAAAGGATTCTGTGATTGTATTTCCTAAGGGAATGCTGATCGTTTACTAAAGCTCTGCCAGTGACGCTTGGTCTGTGCATTGTCACCTCACCTCATTCCTGGTCTCTTTTGCTCTGTTTATTCCTGCTGGTGGCGGTGCCTGTTAATTCCTTGAACATTCGGATTTGCCTGTCATTTTTCCCCCTTCTCTTTTTTTCCTTTTGTTCTTTGCTTTTCATCACTAGCTCTGATGTCTCAGACAATGAGCTCCCAGTTCTATGTTCACACCAGCTTTAAACACTGGGCGAGGCCAGAAGCCCAGTGTCACTTCTGAAACCAAAGAGTTTTGTCCTCCGCGGTGGGATTCGGGCCGTGGCAGGCCCCATGCAGTCCATTGTTAGTATCTGCCTCATTTAGGGAAGTCTTTGGTAACCGCTATAAAATCCTTATTTGCAGGAGAATTACTTCGCATCTGCCATGAGTCAGAGGAGTTGGGCTTTCCCACCGTTTTTACCAGCTGTCTTGTGTCTCATTAATCCAGTTTCAAGTTAAAACTGCTTATGACTGGAAAAAAAAAAAAAAAAAAGATGATTTTGGAAGGTTTTGGGTCGATCTTTCTATTGCCCACTAGGTGGAAGCGTTGCTCTTTCCAGCCTGGCTCGGTAGTGGTGTGGTGTGGTGTCCTTTACCTGGCGGAAATCGAGTCTCTTCTCAGGACCGGTTGTGCTTCCCTGCTTTATACACCAACCCCTTGTGTGTCCCAGCGCAACATCCATATCCATGAACATACTGCAAGTGTCTCAAAGGTGGAAGATGTATGAGGTCATAGTCAACATGCCCTGAGGTGCCAGATTAGTGGCCCAGCTGTTCCACGTGGAAGAGGTGTTGTCCTTTCTTTTCCAAATACTGTTTCTTGGAGGTTCTGAGCTGTTTACTTTATTCTCAGGCAGTAACTGGACAAATACGTGATCTGTCCAAGCATAATATTTTCCCGCAAAAAAAATACCTCAAATCATAGAAGGCTGTGGGTCAACAGTCTTGTGCCATTCCAGATCCTACCTGTCTTTTTTCCTCTTTTGGGATGTGGTGAGAAAGGTTTAAGTTAGAGATTTACCGCCCTGGGTATCAAATGGTACTTTTTTTACACTGTTTTATTTTTAAAATTAAAAACGAAGCTAGAATATCTTTGCAGAGTAGATAAAGATGAAGGCAATATAGGAACCTTTCTCCATACTGCAATACAGTTACAATTATGTTATTAAAAATATTTTAAAAAAAAACAACAAAAAACTAAAGAAAGGCAGTGGGAACTTTACAGTTGCATCAACATCAGGGAAATGAAATAAAACCCCAACAGCATCTCCTCCTCCTCCTCCTCCTCTTCCTTCAGTACTCTCTCTGCTTTAGCTCAACAGGTGTTAGCACCCGTGGGAGCACAACTGTAGACAAGCCTCTGGAATCCAGACCTATTTTTAATGAAACCTGTTTTGAGAAATCTAATGGAGATGGCAGTAAAAAGGAGTCTGACCTTGTCAACATTAGGACTAACACCTCTTTAGCTGCCTGAGTGATGGTGTGGGTGGGACCAGATTTGCAGATGCTTTCTTCTCAAACCCGGTTGAGAGTGTCCAGCGCGTTCATAGTCATTAACCTGTTTGTGCAGCGAATGGGAGAGAGATTTTCTTCTGATATGTAGCAAATTCAGAGAAAATTGGCATGCTTCGTGGGCTGTGTGGTTTTTCGAAGGTGCTTTCTGCGCTGTTGTGCCATAGGTGTAACATCAGGTGTTAGGACTGCGATAGCAGAAGTGCTCAAATGCACTGGATTATTAAACTTAGCTGTGTTTGCCGCTGCTGCTGGATGGAATCCCATGCTGTTGGGAGTCCAACATTTTTCTAGTTAACGATATTATAAACATCACTTTTTTCCTAATTCTGAAGGACAGTAGTAAGTGCTTCAATTATCTAAATAATCAGAAGACCTCACAGTTGTTTACATGATCAGTGTTTGTTGCGTCATTCCTGCACAATCGTATCTGTGCTGACCTTCCATTCCTAAACTTTTCAAGGGACTTAAAGGTCAGAGAAGTACAAGTGAGTTTGTGCCGGATAATCCTTCCAGCAATTCTCTGACATGAGGCTCAGCAGTGGAAAGGGGAACACTTGACTTCAGAGGCTTAATTATGGTCACTTAACCTCTCATTAAAGTGAGTGGAGGCACTTTGTACCGATGTATGATTAGTTCCTCTACAGACACGGAGAACAAGGTGTGTTTTCACCCTTTCTAAGGACAAAAGCTTGAAATCTAAGGGGAAAAGACATGTTTGGTGCTTAGGTCACTTTTTATCTTGAAGGATGTTAGCATTTCACAAATGAATCCTCCTAAGGCCTGTTTTATAAACCAGTTTTACAGTTGGGTGAACAATTGAGTGGAGCAAAACGATTTTTCTTCTGCCGGTGTCTTTTTTACAGGATTTTCTTTAGCGCAGCTATGTCAGGGAGGAAGGTGTTCTTATTCCCCTTTTTCTGTGCTTCTAAGGTAATCATGCTGGCAGAGGTTCAAAAGGAGGACCAAGCCCTTGCCTTTGTAGAGCTTAGTTTATGTGAATTTCAGTCACTGAGTAACTGAAAGGATGGCTGTGGTTAAAGGGCTTGCAAAAGTGAACAAATGTAAGGTTTACGAAAAAGACAAAATTTACCTTTCTGGTTAAATAAGCCAGCATTTCATCTTCTAGCAGTTTGCAAAACAACTACAACCCTGATGAGCTTGGTAGAAATTTAGACATTTGCTTTATTTCAGTTAGGATTTAGCCTGGAGAAAAGGAGGCTCAGGGGAGACCTCCTCGCTCTCAACAACTCCCTGGAAGGAGGTTGGAGCCAGGTGGTATCGGTCCCCTCTCCCAAGCAGCAAGCGATAGGACAAGAGGAAATGGCCTCAAGTTGTGCCAGGGGAGGTTTAGGTTGGATAGTAGGAAAAATTTCTTCCCCTCAAGGGTTGTCAAGGCCTGGAACACACTGCTCGGGCCAGTGGTGGAGTCCCCATGCCTGGAGGGATTTAAAAGCTGTGGAGATGTGGCGCTGAGGGACATGGTTTCGTGGTGCCCTGGCGGTGCTGGGTTAACGGTTGGACTTGTTGATCTTAAAGGTCTCTTCCATCCCAAATGATTCTACGATTCTACAGTTTCATTCTGAGGATGCATCTTGCATGAGTGTGAAACGATTGCTGTACAGAAGGGAAAACTTTTGCAAAAAGAGGTGTTAGGAAAAGCTGCACTGTGAAGGAGGGACCATCCCTCCGTTCCTTTGGTTGGCATTTTTTTGGAGATGGTAGCATGTGAACTTGAACCTCAGTAGCCCCTGGCATCATGTGGAAGATGCCCTGGACATAAATATGCCTGGAAAGACTCACAGTCCTTTATGTAAGCTGATGCCTTTGGTATTCTTGAGATTTTGAAATACCCAAGATACAGGCTTCTTATGAAAACTAGCTACTGAGCATGCACAACAGCTATTTTTCATACAACTTTCATCACTCCAGTCTTACAGTGCAGTATTACTGCATAGTATTGTTACTTAAGATTTATCAACCTCCAGTTCTCAGGGTGTAATGTCTTGGCTGTTTCGAATCGTGTCTGGCTGCCAGCCAAGATCAGAATTTCTTCACAAAACAAGAGCCGGAAAGAGCCAACTTGTCTTGGCTGGTTTTGATTTATTATAAGACTCCAGATACAGATTGACATTTTCAGCTCAATATTTGACTTTCACCAGCCTTGAAGTGGGAGCTGTGAGCACTTTGATAAACAGCTGAAAGGTTTGTCTGGTTTCACTACGGCCTCTGTGCCTATCTTTTTTTGTTGTTTTGGTGTTTGTTGTTTTTTTCCACCCTCTTTTTAAAATAATCACAGTTTTGCAATGCTTAGTGAATTACCAGGGATGTTGTTAGTATGCTTTAGGGACAGCTTTCCGTCATTCTCCAATAAGGGGAGTGCACTGGTTCTGGAAGCACACCAGAATGGAAGTGCTGCATAACAAGAACAGTCCCTTACTACACTGTTACCAGCATAAATAGTTCTCAGATTTTTGGTGTAGGTGATTTGCCTACCATGTTAGCTGGGATTGTTTTCTGACTTGTTTCACTAAAATGGCTTCCTCGCCAGGGCAGACAAGTCCTTTGAACCGGCCCCGTCTGTTCTATAGAGTCTTAGAATCTTGGGCGGCGTTTGGCCACAAGAGTACTTGCTGCTCATCCTACTACACGAAGATTTTTGGTGGGCTGTGGCTTTGGGGTTGCTCAAGGATATTGTTAAGGCCGGTTTCTGGGCCTTGAGATGGAATTATGTGTTCACTTATCATAGGGCAGCTATTCTAAACATACCGAATCACAGAATTGAATTGGAAGGGACCCCTGGAGATCATTTCGTCCAACCTCCCTGCTCCAGCAGGGTCACCCAGAGCAGAGTGCCCAGGATCACAGTGTCCAGGTGGGTTTGGAATCTCTGCAGAAAAGGAGACTCCACAGCCTCCCTGGGCAGCCTGGGCCAGGCTCTGCCACCCTCACAGCAAACAAGTTTTTTCTCCTGTTCAGATGGAACCTCCTGCATTCCAGTTTGTGCCCATTGCTCCTTGTGCTGTCGCTGGGCACCACTGACAAGAGTCTGGCCCCATCCTCTTGTCCCCTGACTTCCAGCTATTGATCAGCATTGGTCAGATCCCCTCTCAGTCTGCTCTTCTCAAGGCTAGGGAGCCCCAGAGCTCTCAGCCTTTCCTCATCACAGAGATGCTCCAGTCCCCTCAGCATCTTCATAGCCTCTGCTGGACTCTCTGGTATTTCCTTGTCTCTGTTGAACTGGGGAGCCCAGAACTGGGCCCAGTACTTCCGAGGTAGCCTCACTAGGACAGGGTAGAGAGGGAGGAGAACGTCCCTTGACCTGCTGACCACAGTCTTCTTAATGCACCCTGGGAAACTATTGGCCTTCTTGGCTACAAGGGCACATTGCTGGCTCATGGACAGCTTGTCCACCAGGACATTACCTGTTGGTAATTTAAAGGTACAAAAAGCCCAGAGTGTTCACAATGGAAAGGAAAACCTAGATTTGTCCCAGTTGATCTAATGCAGGCTAGAATCAAGGCAGGAGCAATGTCCATAGCAGCTACCTTCTTGTTTTTGCAGTATGGTCAGGCTTTTAGGAAACCCCCAAGAAGTATGTACTACAAAAACAACCAGAGCGTTGCTGGCTGTGAGTTGATGTTTCCTAGACTCTAGTCTGGGTAAGCTCAACTGGGATAAGTCATGTTTTTTCTTTCCAGAGTGTATGCTTGAGGTTTAAATTCTTTCACACCTGTAAATTACCAGGTTCGTGTCTATGGTGAAATGAAACATTGCCCACATTCAACCGGGTCAGGGACACGGTGATGGCTTTTAAGGGTTTAATTATGTCACATTTCTGATCCCAAAGTGTGGTATTGGTAGCCGTGTGATGGAAGGCTCCTTTCATGTCCTTTGTGGAACCGTTTCTTAACTGGGCCTCTTGTTTGCTTATATTTATTGCACAAATTGGCTGATCTGAAAAAAACCCAGCAAACTCCACTGTTTCCATCTGAAGCAATTAAATGCTTTTGTCGAGATTTCTGTATTATTTTGCCAAAGTTAATGTGTGGTACCCTTTGTTTTTCGGAAACTAATTTTAGAGTTAGGAGCTATTAGTTATGAGCCCTGTACAGAATGGAAAGGCTGATACTGGTGAGTTTAATAAAGTTGTGCTTAGTGAAAACACCGCTACAAAGTAAATAGGTAATGTTAATAGGACAGAACATTTCCATGGAGTAATGGTTTCCTGCTGTCAGACAAAAACCAGAGACCGAGCAAATGTTTCTTTTCTGAGAGGGAGACGTAGATCTGGCGATGATGGTTCACTGAAGGGACTTGTCTCTTCGACAGAACGACTGATGCAGATGTAATCATCTTAATCTCATTAGTGATGTATTAGATTGGTCCCACTGTAATTGTTTTATGTTATAGTCTTTGTTCCCGTCGATAGGAGACCTCTGATATCTGTGACTCTATACTGCCACGTTACACCTGCCAGGAACAGCTGCTAGGACTGTTCTCTCTTATCTGTAGGGAAGAGCTCAACAACTAGAACCACTACTTGTGTCCTGAGTGTTGACGTAACGAGTACCTGCTCCGCTGTGTGTTTCCGAGGTGGTGTTACTTTAACAAAATCACTTCTTTTGCTCATCTTGTTTTTACTCTGTGGCTCATACAACACCTCTGAGCTCATTCAGAGTTTTTGAAGAGCTATCCATCTCCTGACCATTCATCTGGGTATGAAAAAATATACATCAGGGTCTTAATCAGCACACAAAAGAAGCCAAGCTGAAAGTTAGCTGTCGGGGCAGAGGGAGTGGTTGTGTCTTTAGGAGAGGGGTGGAAAGAGATCTCGGGAGATGAAGAGGTACCGTTTGGTACTAGCTGAAAGTTCAGGGTGGTCTTTAATTGTAAGTATAAGCATCATAGCTACTGCAGAAAGACTGGAATGTCTCTCTGACCGTTTGTTTTCTCTTTAGGGCCAAGGACAAACCTTTCGGTTTCCCAACCTATTTCCAGAGAAAGAACAAGACACAGAGACTCACTCTTTTGATGACTACAAGGATAAATACATGGAGAGAGAGAAGCAGAGGGAGAAAGGTGACCCCAGACGAGGTGGAGTTCCCGATTGGTTTGGACTTTGATGCAAGAAGCCGGCTGCCTTTCTTTAGGCTCAGAGGGATTTTCATCAGCAGAACTTGCACTCTGCCCTTCTTGTAATGACCGAATGTTTATTCTTGAGCAGCTCTTGCAAGCGTGTCTTTTTTTTCCTGGCTGTTTGTGCACGACTACAACAAAATGGCCCTAAAGAAATAAAAAGGTAAAATAAATTGGACTACATCAGGTCTTTCCTGGGAACTTGTGGACTATTTCTAGAATGTGGAATGGATTCTTGTTGTTTCCGACTGTCAGAGGAGCGTCACCGTGCTTAGGTTCTTCACTCTTCTGGGGCTGCTTTTAGCAGGAGGAGGAGACGTTTAATTTCCCAGGATAAATGTAGTCAGCATTGAATAGAAAATATCGAAGTCAAGACAGGTCAGGCGGAGGTGAACACAAAGGTAGAGATAACTGGACTGTAGGCTCAGGACATAGGGTTCCCTAACTGTCGGGTAGTGTCTGGTACATCACCCTCCACACAGTGACCCCTGCTTTCCTGGAGCCTGCACACCGTTAACACTCGCCTGGTGTCATGGAGACGGGATTTGTAGGATGGGCTTTTGTGGCCAGGCCCGTGTGCGTTTGATCCCCGGCAGCGTCAGGGAACAGGCAGAGGTGATGCACAGGTGCTGCAGTGCAGATAGTTGCCTTCTGTGGCCAGCCTGCCCTAGGAATGTTCACTGGCACCAGTTCCTTCTGTCCACAGCTACTTTGCAGTGCTGGCCAGAGTCCTGGGTGGACGCGGTTGTATTGACATAGAAATGCTTCTGCCAGTGTTGTTTTGTGCACAGGCCTAATAAAAAGACTCTTTTTTTACTTTTCTGCTGCTACTCCCTCTACTTCCAAGTTGTTGATGCCAGGACTGTGGTAGAACTTTTCTAGGCCTTCAGGGCTGCCACGTTCAGAGTTTTCATTTCTTGGCTCTGTGGCTGTTTCTCCTTGCTCTGATGAGGATGTTTCCTCTTTTCCTTTGTCAAATCATGTGCTCTGCTGTTGTGTCAGAAACGGCAGGGGTAAAGGAGGGCTGGGAAGAACGTCACCCCAGATAGGATAGGGCGTGTTTCTTCATGCTGTTGACGGTAGCACCAGCACGGGCAGGGTTAAGTGTATGGCTGATCTTTCCCTGGCTTTTGAATCCTACTACTTGGAGCAATTGGCAGGGTAGTGAATGAGCTGGTGCCTTGAACGCTTCTACCCGAGTGCTCTCCTTTGTTGTTCTGTGTCTGAACTTCTTGTTTGGACAGCTAGCAAGATGTTTACAAGGAGACAGCTGTTCCCCAGAGAGGCAATGCAAGGAGGGTTTTATGCACCCCCTTCTGTTCATTAGTCACCTCTTTCCCCGTGCTACTTCCCTTTTCCATCTCCTCCTTTGGTTTGTTGCTTACAAGCCCGGTGACTCTCCCAACCCGGCTCTTTGTCCAGTTCCAAGGGTGATCGTGCACGATGATCTAAGTTAGCTGCTGCTTAAACAGAGAGATGCTCTCCGAGAAGAGGCAGATAAGGGGGGATTTGCTACTCCCAGCCTGCCGGCACAGTTACAATAGGAGATGTGGAAAAATACTGGCTTCGCTGAGAGCAGTTCATATGTTTGGCATATGTGCAAAGCCAACACTTCCAGAGTTTTTTAGTGATGTTTGAAACTCCAGGTTAAATTGGGAGCTGACCTGCAGTTTTGAAGTAGGAGGATCGAATTAGTCCATATGCAAGGGTCTCTCCTCTGCTGTGTGCATCCTCTCTTTTTTTTTTTTTTTTTTAAATACATGTTTTTTAAAGGGGCTATTTCTCTAACTCCCAGCTGCATGTGGAGCTGATCCATATCGGGGCTGGGTCTTTGTTCCTATAATATAATATTATGAAATTTTCTCTTTTTTTGCTTTCCTTTGTGATCACCTCCAATACAGGTAAGTCCATCTTCTTCACCATAGTGAAGATGGAATAAAAGGAATTCTTCTAGTGCTGCCACGTATCTTCCTAACTGGTTGGCCAGCCTTGAGCAAGCAAACAGTCGGGTATGTGGTAATTGTGGATACATGGGGCTGTATTCCATGTGTTAGGTGTTACGGGAAGAGATCCGTGAACCGTCAGCCTCTCTGCCTTCCCTGTTGCATCCGCAGGAGAGGTTGGAGTCACAAGCTTCTGTACTGGCATTGAGGACCCAAGCTGAAAGGAGTTTATTTGCAGGCCCAAATATGCTCTAGGCCGAGTAAGTATCAAAAGCCCTTGGGTAGGTCTGCTGTACTTTACTACTCTGTGATTTCTCAGTGATTAATTTCTAGCTCACCTTCAAGACAGGTTTCTATCTGGAGTGACAGAAAGGGAAGAAATAGCGAGATGAGTATGCCTGTATCTCTATGAAGTTGCTGCAACCAAATTCTGGCAGATAACTCAAGCTACTTAAGAGAGCAATGTTACCAGCTACCTCTAAAGTAGTCTTCCTTTGATATTAAGGTAAGATTAAAAAAAAAGAAAATTCAAAGCCCCTGACCCACTGTTATTTTACTTCAATGCTCATGATTGCCCTGGAAGTGGGATTAAAAAGATCTCAAGTCTTTCCTAGTACCTTGTTGGCCAGTGTTTCTGAGGAAGTGCCAGTGCTTAATATGATCTGGTGCTTCACTGCTTCCCAAATTCACCCCCCAAACCACACAGGTAAGCTGGAAGGTAACGGAGATGATACTTGAACGTGGAGAGAGAGGTTGTGTCACGTACCAGAGAGAAGTACATCCAGTGAGCGGCGAAACTAGGACAAGGACTCAGAATTACGTAGTTTTGTTCACTAAACTGTGCTCCTTCCAGCACATCCTGATGTGTAGTTTGGGTGATGCAAGGGGTCGGCAGATCCTATGAGGTCACATCTAGCTCTGCTGTCGAGGTGTCGAGCTGTCCTTGGCTGTGTCAGCGACCGTACCTGTGGGCCAAGGATTTGGAAATACGTGGGAATAACTTCTCCAGGGACCAAAGTAATGACCTGGTTGAGGAAGCTGATGTTCACTGCGGTGCAGGAGAAGCCACGTCCCACACTTGGCGGGCGCAGCTCCGCAGCTGCTGCCTTCTCTGACGTGCAAGGCAGACGTTGAATGCAGCTTCTCTCCCTTCTTTGACGTGTGCAACCCCCAAAAGAGAGTAATGTGCTAGAACAGTCGGCGGATGCGCTATTGGCTGCGTTGGCCACTCTGCTAGAGAAAGGTGTCCAGCTACAACGAGCACTGGCCCAGCAGTACCAGTACACTGCATTGGGAATATGCAATTGATTTTATTTTCTTGTATTTACTATGTTTTTAAAAACAAACCGGAAAGAATTGCAAAGGCAGTGAAGTGACTGTGCAGGCAGCTCCCCTAATGTTACAGTGTTGAAATGGGTGCATTAAGAAGAGTTTGGCCAGCAGGTCGAGAAAGATTCTTCTCCCCCTTTACTCTGCCCTAGTGAGGCCACCTCTGGAGTACTGGGCCCGATTCTGGTCTCCCCCATTCAAGAGGGACAAGGAAATACTAGAGAGTCCAGCAGAGGCTACGAAGATGCTGAGGGGACTGGAGCATCTCTGTGATGAGGAGAGGCTGAGAGCCCTGGGGGTGTTTAGCCTGGAGAAGAGCAGACTGAGAGGGGATCTGATCAATATCTGAAGGTTGGGGGTCAAGAGGATGGGACCAAACTCTTGTCAGTGGTGCCCAGCGACAGGACGAGGAGCAATGGGCACAAACTGGAATGCAGGAGGTTCCATCTGAGCAGGAGAAAAAACTTGTTTGCTGTGAGGGTGGCAGAGCCTGGCCCAGGCTGTCCAGGGAGGCTGTGGAGTCTCCTTTTCTGCAGAGATTCCAAACCCCCCTGGACACTGTGATCCTGGGCACCTTGCTCTGGGTGACGCTGCTGGAGCAGGGGGGGTTGGACAAGACGATCTTCAGAGGTCCCTTCCAGCCCCTACCATGCTGAGATTATGTGAAATGACTTTTGTGTTGGAGGTCGTGCTCGTTTGGGTGCTAGGAACAGGTTCCTTGCTGGTTCAAGTGGATCACATAAGAACTTCCTGAAAGGAGGTTGTAGCCAAGTGAGGTCAATCTCTTCTCCTAGGAAACAAGTGATAGGACAAGAGGAAATGGCCTGAAATTGCACCAGGGGAGGTTTAAGTTGGACATTAGGAAAAACGTCTTCCCCAAAAGGGCTGTCAAGGCCTGGCCCAGGCTGGCCAAGGCAGTGGTGGAATCCACATCTCTGGAGGGATTTAAAAGCCATGTAGATGAGGCACATGGTTTCGTGGTGATCTGGCAGTGCTGTGTTAATGGTTGGACTTGATGTTCTTAAAGGTCTTTTCCAACCAAAATGATTCTGTGTTTCTAAATGAGAGGAAAGAAGTAAGTACAACCATGTGGTGGATTCCAGAAGAGGTCTGTGCTAATCCATTTAGCAAGTATTCTGGCTCTGTGCAGTGGAAACTGGATCACAGGGAGTGTAGATAGCTGGCTCTCATGCCCGAGAAGGGGTAATCCAGAGTTTCTGATACCTGCTCCCATACTGGGACCCCCAAATTATGCATCTGGTAACAGAAAGAGATATTCAATGATTTGATCCACTGTCATTAGCACTTTTGAGTGAACAAAGCAGTAGGAAAACTTTTTGCTTGCTTTATCCAAGGTCACCTTGCTGTGGCTTCCCACTCCATCTAGGTTATCCTAATTAAAATGAAGCTGAAGTGGGTTGTTTTTTTTTTTCAGGAAAATTATTTCACTTACTTGAATTTTTGGGTTGTAGGACAGACTATTGCTTCTTCGGCTCTGGCGTGTTTGTGGAACGGCTTGCAGAGAGCGGTGAGGGTTGGGGAGAGGATGTCTGGGGAGTGTGTGAAACAGGGCAAGGTACACAAAGTGAGCAGTATTTTTGCTGGGAGGACTGAAAGCCGTAAAACCGTTATCTTGACAATGCTGCTTTCTCTTGAGGTCAAGTTCAAGGACTGCTCAGAGTCCAATTTAAGAGAGTTGTCTGAGAATGGCTTTCCAGGGTGGCTTAGATGCCAAGGCTCACAGGTACCACAGCTCAAAAGGAACGTTGTGATAATCCCTTTTGACCTCCTGAATGACACAGACCATAAAATTTCATGCTGTAGTTTCTGTGCGTAGGCCAGAAGCTTGCGGTTGAATGTAACCTGGAATGGATTTCAAGACTCGAACTTGACAAGCGTTGCAGGACGAGGCTCCCTTCAGTTTCCTTGAAGGGAGCCTTCAGGAAAGCTGGAGAGGGACCTTCTGTAAGGGCATGTGGTGACAGGACAAGGGACAATGGTTTTAAACTAGAGCAGGGGAGATTTAATTGGGAGGAAGTTCTTTACTCTGAGGGTAGTGGGACACTGGAATGGGTTGCCCAGAGAAGCTGCGGACGCCTCGTCCCTGGAACTGCTGAAGCCCAGGCTGGATGAGGCTCTGAGCAACCTGGTCTGGTGGGAGGTGTCCCTGCCCATGGCAGGGGGTTGGAACTAGATGATCTTTAGGGTCTGTTTCAACTCAAGCCATTCTTAAGATTCTATGAATCAGCTGGGCCTGAAGAGCATGAAAGTCAGCGCTGCCTCTGTCCTCTCAGTTCCTTGAAGTGGTTGTAATGGAGAAAACTGAGTGTCGCTGGTTAGGAATCGTGTGTTTGTAGAGAAGAGAGGTAATTTTTATAAATATTATTTTCTTTAAATGCAGACGGTTTTAGAGTAACTAAGATGACATCCTGGCTGAGTTGTTTCTTTTACACTGATTGATGGCTGTTTAGACAGAATTTAGCTCTTTGTGTATAGTCCGGCTTATCAAAGTGTGTGCTGCTGTTGTGGGCGCACCCAGCTTGAAGAAGTCAGGAGACTCATCACAGGCACTCTACTCCGTGGCCTGAAACCAAAAGTAATCAGAACCTGGTGCAAAATGAATTGGTTTTAATTACAAACCAGGACTAATCATCAGTCTCTTAACCATTCCTGCTGATATTAAGTGTTGCAAAGGAAGTCTTGAGGCCACACATGGTGTTGTAGGTAGGTAGATCTCGCTTGGGATCCAGCCCTTAGTTAGTACTATCTACGTTTTCCAAAGTTCTTGGTTTAAGAGTCAGTCCAGTGTCTGATTCAAGGCCTGGGAAACTCCCTGTGTTGAATCAATGTGGTTTAGAAGTATTTTAACTGTTGTCCGTACCTGGAAAAGAAAAATTTCTCAGAGACAGCATAATTCAGTGTAACTAAACAAGAGAAATGAGCCAACTGGAGGGGGAATGACTGTGGGGTGGGCAGGTGATACCCTCCTAAGCGGAGGGAGAGGCCGGGGAGTTGTTCTGGGTCATGTGGAGCGTTTCCTGTGAGCCTGTGAAAGGATCTTAGGTCATGTCGTGCATCTCCTCAAATGAGGAGAGCCTGCTGCAGATCGGGCCATGCCAGTACTTGCACACATGGCAGCCCCAGTGTGTGGTGTGTCACAACAGCTGTCAAAGACTGGTCGTCATACCCAGAGTCTCTAAACATCCTGTTTATCCTTGCAGGGAGGAACACTTGATTGAAAGATAAATATAAAAAAAAAAAATAAAAAAAAATAGAAAACCCAGACCAACAAACCCCAACCCTAAAAGTGCTGCTAGGAACAACATTTGCCCTTGGGCTAACAAACCTGAGAACAAAAGAAAATAAACATGGGACGCAGGCAAACACATTTCCACGCATGGGCAGATTCTAAAAGGGATTTGGAAGCTTAGTGTGTTTTGGCAAGCTTGAAAAAGAAAAAGCCGTCTGGGTGCCAGGATTCTTAGGGCTCTGCGTGTGTGCACGTGTGTCAGGGGAAGAGCGTGGGAGAAGATGGGGTGTCTGTGGTGATACCAGAGGGGAACGGACGACATTGGAGCTGCCAGAAAGCTTTGTGCAGGGTCACCCTTGGGGCGTAGTTTGCACATTTCATTTTTTTGGGAGGGGGGAAATTAAACATAGTGAAAAAAAAAAACAACCCTCCAAATTGACAGCAAGATTTTTTTCTTTTTTTTTCCTTCCCCCTCTGTTTGTTGTTCATTTGTCGCTGCA
The DNA here is from genome assembly GCA_013396935.1 of Baryphthengus martii. Taxonomy (NCBI): domain Eukaryota; kingdom Metazoa; phylum Chordata; class Aves; order Coraciiformes; family Momotidae; genus Baryphthengus; species Baryphthengus martii. The sequence continues at coordinate 42,961 of VWZK01016234.1, forward strand.
CGGGAGGTCTGTTTACTTTGCTCAAGAGAATGAGGGACCCGAGAGACGCTGCTCTGCATGCAAAGCTTTTGTGGAAGGGGCTAGGGGAAGCGCAGGGGAGGAACTTCCAAGCCTTTTGAAACAGAGCTGGGCTGTTTCTTTTGCTTCGTTGCCCAATGCACATTGGGCCTGATGCTGCTGCTGCTTATGCAGAGGTAGCTGGGCCATGGACTTCGGAGATGGGTCCTGCTGTTAAGGGCTGATCAGACAAATGTCTGCAGGGTGAGCAGCGTGAGGAGGCCTGAGAAGCCCCAAGATGTGATACTGATTCTCTGAGCAGATGTCTCACACTGCAGTGCCCCCCACTATGCCCATGGGACCTCTCCTGATCCTGCTCTCTCCTGCCACCTTCCTCTTAACCTTCTGAATGAAGTGGCCATGAAGGTCGGGGTGAATTAATCTTGCCATTAAGCTAGTCTTGTGGCTGAGCCAGTGTAGCCCTTAATTCCGGGGATTTAATGTTGTAGAAGTGACTTTTCCAGAGCAGTGTGGCAGCCTGCTGCTGATTGGTGTTACTTTAGATGACTCAGTCAACTTCTGAATACTTCAGTTTCCCCAGCCAGGCTTAATCATGATTGGGACCTGAGTGGACACCTAGCAGAAGGAGGGGAATTGGAGATCTGCAGTACTTCTGCTTGCTGACAGCTCAGTGGACAAGGCAGCTTTGTCTGGCCGCAACTTCCTCATGTCTTACGATGCTGAAACAACTAGAGGAGGATAATGTGGAGAAAGCTAAAGGTGCTGTGCAAGGTGGGGTGCATGTCTTCAGAATAAACATCCCTGGGGATACTTCTGCCTGTGTGTGGCAGGCAGCTTACTGCAGTGTGAGGGATGACAAAGGAATGGCTGGTGAAAGCAATGGGTGATTCAGTTGGAGCAAACTTTGGAGCTGTGTGGTGGTGTGCCTTTTGGAACCTTCTTGCCCTTTTTGACAGGTGAGAGAGGACAGGAACTGTTGGAGGTGCCTATAGCCTCAGTATTGTGTTTGAACCAGTTGTTTTGCCTCTCCAGGGAGGACGTTAAGGGGCTGGAGTGTGTCCAAAGAAGGAGAATGAACCTGGTGAAGCGTCTAGAGCACAAGTCTTGTGAGGAGCGTCTCAGGGACCTGGGGTTGTTCAGCCTGGAGTAAAGGAAGCTCAGGGGAGACTTTCTCACTCTCAACAACTCCCTGAAAGGAAGTAGGAGCCAGGTGGAGTCTGGCTCTTCTCCCAAGGGAAAAGTGATAGGACGAGAGGAAATGGCTTCGAGTTGCACCAGGGGTGGCTTAGACTGGACATTAGGAACAATTTTTTCCCTTGAAGTGTTGTCAAAGCCTGGCCCAGGCCACCCAGGGCGGTCGGAGTCCACATCCCTGGAGGTTGTTTAAAAGCTGTGTAGATGTGGTGCTAAGATACATGGTTTAGTGGTGACCTGGAGTGACTCAGTGGTGCTGGGTTAACAGTTGAACTTGATAATCTTAAAGGTCTCTTCCAACTAAAGTGATTCCGTGATTTCATTTTCTAACCCAAGTCAGTTCTATGCTGCCCTCACGCACAGCAGAACAGAGAAACTTCAATGGCAGAGGGTGTTGACTCCTTTTATCTCCATATTTCCTGTTTTAACCAATAGGAAATCTGCTCACCAATCCTGTGATGTCTTTCTGTGTCGTAAAGGATCCCTGAAATACTGGGACAGACCATGTTGTTTGGGCCACTTTGCCTCCAAGAGGAGGGGGAGTTCAGGAACCAGCTGTGATTGTAGTTGAGGAAATACAAAAAAAAATCTCTTGTGAAAAGAGATTGAAAAGCTTGTGAATATTAGTTCTAGAGGAGGGAGTGGCAACATGTCTAAAGACGGACTATCCAGAAATACCTCTCTTGATGATATGTGTGAGTGGGGTCTGTCAGTGAAACACAAAAGAGGGTGAGAGAGAATCTGACACAAGTATTTTCCCTCCACATTGGGTTAGATTAGTGTTGTGCAATTCTTTGCCACAAAATCTAAAGGCCAGGAACTTTACTTGGATGCAGACCCACTCTGGCTGTTTCTGTGGATAACCAAGATACCAAAGAGCTAATGGCAATATTAAAAGAACAAGAGTTTTGGGAAGTTTTCAAGTCCACATGCGTCAAGGCACAAGCTGACTCCAGCAGATGGAGGTGGGGATAGGAAGAGACTTATTTCCTTAGGAAGCAAAAGAGCCTGTGAGCTGTCTCTTGCAGGTTTCTTTTTCTGACCTCTGGACCAGCCTCTGTGGTGTTGCAGAGTCCCAGCTGAGGTGGGGCTTGGGAAGGATGGCAAATTTGGCAGCTGTCTCGGCTCTGGTATATCGAGTTGTGTTTTAGAACCTGTGGGAAGGTAGAGAACCTTCTGCATTCTTCAGTTGTCAGTTGTGAACATCTTTATTTCCCCTCAAAAGGAGAGGTCATTTCTGGTCTAATCACTCTTTTAACTATCTGGAAAAAGTGATACGGGAGCTTTGAACACCTTAGCTGTAGAGCCATGCCCTTCAGGAACGACTCGTCAGTAAAAGAGCTGTTTATTTTTACTGTATTTTCTTTTCACTGCTTTTAAGAGCTATAAACAACCTCTGTGTGGAGCGTATCTTGAGACTTGTGACCAGCTGGGTGAGGGGCCTTTGTATTGATTTCAAGCCTGTGGAGAGAAGAACATAACAGATCCCTGACTGCTCCAGCCACTTCCTGCCTGCCAGGGAATGCTGGAAACGGAGGTGTTATTGCACAAGTAATTAAAGGTTCATCAGCCCTACCTCTCTGATTGCTTAAGGCCATTGTAGTAAGGGACAAATACTCCTGCTTGCCCACTGTTATTTGTTTTCTGCCTGCTCTGTTTTTTTTGGCTTGAGAAGAGGAATTAGGAAGACTCTTGAGTAGGATCTGGGAGTGCTGCGGTCTAATGCATTTGGCTGTGGCCCTGGGTGTGTTGTGGAACACTCTGGTACTGAGAAGCGGAGTATCTTCAGGGCCCCCTCTCTTTCTGCATCTCCCCTAACTCCAGACACCAGGGAAATGGCTCTCAAAAACCAGGTCCAAGTTGCGCAGGCCCTGTGTTACAGAGTGAAGGAGCCAGGCTTGGGAATGTCTAGAGCTGTGTCTCTGGCTAGCTGAAGTGCCTTCTGCCCTCACATCAGCAGATACGGGGATTTTACTACAGCTGAGCTGGGCTTAAAAAATGTTGGACTGGCTTAGACTGGGAGGGTTTCCTATGGATTTTCTTAAAGGAATTATTTTTCTCTGGTTTGAACTCTAAAGTTCAGATTTTTTATGTTTTCTCTTCATTATAGTATGCTAGAAACTACTTCCTTTGTCTTTTAAGTAGGCGCTGAGATTCACATATGGGCAGGGGCCTCTTTAAAAAAGCAGAAAAAGAAAGTACCAAATATTGTGAGTCTGATGGAATCACAAGTGCAGGGGCAGACTGAGCCATCCACCCTTTAACCATCTGTCCCTTGAGATCTGGAGAGTCTTTTATCTCTGGGGAGCACAGCCCACAGACACAGAAAAGTCATGTTGCTGTCCTCCTTTCCTTCTGTAGATGAATAATCCTTCATCACCAACACCACCATCAGAGAAACGAGCCCCCATTGCCCTGACTCTCCTTGCTCTTCAAGAGCAGTGTAACACCCGAGGAGAAAGAGAGAGCTGGCTTCCAGCCCCGTGTGTCCAGTAACAGCGTGTGTGAGCCTCATAGCATGGTTGGTACAGGGTGGAAGCATTTCCTTCCTTCCTGGAAGTGTAAAAGCAGAGCAAGCTTGGGCTGTGCTTGCTGCTTGTACCCAGAAAACCTCTGTTGCTGAAGACATCTTGCCCCTGAGAGCCTGGCTGCAGGGACTTGGCTGTAGGTGAAGAACAACTTGAAGGGCACGTGTTGGGTAGGTGGATGGAGCGGGTGGTGGAGACGATCTGCTAAAGGGGGAAAATTGTGGAGTGAGAAGGGGAAGGATGAAAGGGCAGCCACGTAGGTGACCCTGTGGGAGCAGAGGAGGGCAAAAATTCCTCTTGAAAGGAGCAAGGGGCCAGCAGCCAAACTGCCTGGAATAGGTGGCTGAGGCAGAAAAGGGTTGGTGGAATGATTAGCACTGGCAGAGCTGAGGTTATTCTCTGTGAGAGGCTGTGGGGGAGTCGAATAACTTCTTGGGTCGATCTGCAGAGGTTGTCTAACAGTGGCCCCAGTGCCAGTCGCAGCCCAGGATGCTCCAAGGTAACACTAACCCCGCTGCAGTGCGGACGGGCGAGCCCAGAGGTCCCTGGGGCACTGCGTCTTGACACGTGAAGGCAGCCCCAGCACGGCGACCTTACAACAGACACTGCGTAATGGCCTGTTTTGAATTTGTATTTCATTTGCCTCCCATATGGGATCAGTTTTTCCCCTTTCTTTATTTTTTTTTTAATAGCGTTTTTCCTAGTCATAATAATCAGTGTTTCCCTGCCTTGCCACCCCCCTGCCTTCATTTTTCACAGCTGGCTTTCATTGGTTTCAGTCCTGCAGATGCTCCTTTGGACCGAGAAGAAGGGGCAAAGGTTCTCTTCCTTTTCAGTGCGAGGCAGACAGCCTTGCCGGAGGGCTGGGGGAGGCCAGCGCGCTGCCGGCCTAACCCAGCCAGCTTCTTGTGCATCTGGTGAGATTTGCCACATTCCAAGATAATTTTCTCTGCTGAAAGCCTGGAGAGGATCACCAGTTGTTGATGGCGTCCGTGCCCCTTCTGCTGCGCCATTCAAAATCAACTGTTTTTTTGCGAACAAGAGGGGCAGGATCCCCAAACGCCTTGTGCCTGTGGGCTGTGGGTGTGAAGGGCCAGAGTGCCACTGTGATCTGCAAAGAGCTCACTGAGACTGCCTCGGATTTCAGTGGCTGTGCCGTCAGGCTTGCAGCAACCGCAGCCTCACGTGTCCGACTGGGCAAGGTAGGTGGTTCTCTGTACAGGGCATGAGGACCCTGCCCACGCAGCCTTTTGTGCACCACTGAAAGGAACTGGCAAATGCTTGAGTGGAATGGATTGGCCCGGGAAAAAAATAATCATCTAATGGACAGGCAGACTTTTCTGATTTGTAGGGCACGAGTCAAACACGAATCATGCGGCAGAAAGGAGAAACCTCCCTCAGAGGCAGCTTAATCCACAAGTGCCCTATGTGGCATTTCTAGCAACTTCCTTTGAGGCAGCTTGTGCTGGTCACTGTTGGAGATGGTCGGTTTGCGTCGACAGTCGCTTGGCCAATGTATTATGGCTCTTCCTACATTCCAGGCACCATCCAAGTGAATGAGACACAGCATTGCACAAGACCAAAAGAAAGTAAATGTTTACAGGCACAACGCACATTTCAGCTTGTTACATGTTCCTGAGCAGTGAAAGAAATGAAATGATAATTAAAACGGGTCCCAAGTCTCAGTGTGTATCTTGGCTCGTAGCGCAGTCCTCTTGGAGCGCTGCCTCTGCCTCTGGCTGGTCCCAGCCTGAGCAGTACCACTGGGCTGTTGCATCCAGGTCAAGGGCTTTCCAGTTACTCCCAAGTACATCATCTTTCTGAGAACTGCAAAAGCCTTTCAGTGAGACTTTATGGATTTGAGGACTTGATGTCATCCCCACACATGACAGCAGGCGTGCAGGGATCTCCCCAGCTGACTAGGAGATGTTTGCCTTGAGTATCCAAAGTGTCTGTCTGGGGGTAGTTCTAGGTGGATTATTCCCATAGGAGAAGTGTGGAGAAAGAAGAGCGGAAGAGGACATTTAAATTGTTTCTTCCCAGAATTATCTCTTTTTAGTGGTCTGTGTGATTCAGGGAAGCAACTGAGATGTGGCAAAGCAGATGCGAAGGGCTATGTCAGGACACCTGACAATGGTGTCAGAAAGCAAGCATGAAGAGCTCTCTCTGCTCTCCTGCTTTGGGCACAGCACAGCTTGGAGGCTGGGGTGTCTCCCTGGGGTGAGGCAGATGGGTGGAGGGGAGAAGAGGGCCTCAGCTGCTCTGCCCCCTCATTTTCCAAGGAGAAAGGTGGAGGGCTATAGTGAGGGGAGTTGTTTTGCATGAAAGGCTGAAGCAGTGGAGTCTTTCTCCTTAGGACAAGGAGATAGGGAGAGTGGAGAGGTGACTGAAACACCCTCCCCCCAGAGGTGCTGGGGGTTGGTACCTCCTCCCAAGCTATGAAGCTCTTGTAGCATTGTCTTGGCCTTCACCCCAAGAAGCCTTATGTCACTCTAAAGGTTAGTCCTTGGTGAGGAGAAAGGACCTTTTAGTAATGCTCAGCCCACTACGCGCGTGACACAGGGAGACAGACCTCCCAGCGTGCGTTACACTGGTCTGGGCTGTAAACTTCATATCCCCTTATGAGCAAAAGCTCGAGCTGCTGACTCACTGCCATTGCTTTTCTCGGTTGTCTCACTTGAGCGGTGAGCTGGCCAGATACTATTAATTTTCCTTGAAACAATAAGTGAGATATCTAGTCTAAAAGTCTGGGCTTCCTGTAAGGAACAGAGCGAAATCCAAAAAAGCCCTTGGGAACTTTTGCAAGAGACTGTCTCAGAGCACACCTACAGCCCTGGCTCGTTCCCCTGTGTTAGGCAGGACAAACATCCACAGCCACTGCCGAGTCCACGGGTTGGCTGGTTTTGTTGTTTTGTTCGTAGTATAACGGGTACTTTTAAGAGATGGCAGCTACATGGCCGTTTGTCTGAGGTGACTGAGTTATTTCATGGTCTTGTTATTGTGGAGAAAACCTGACATTTCTAGAAGGGAAGTTGCAACCTGCTTCTATGAAATGTTCTGTTTCAGCTCTTCTCTGTCCTTGGGAAAACCAGGTTTGGTTTGAGACTTGCTACTGAAAGTGAATGATAATGTTTGAGTGAAGTCAGGGGAGGAAAAAATTGGCCAGTGTGCTTGTCAGTCACTAAGTTATGAAAAATTATTTCGATTGAAGGATTTGATGTTTGTGCTCCTTCTGCTCAGAAACTACTTATCACCAGCTCTTCAAAGTTTATTATTAGATTTCCTTAATAACTCTGAGAGCAGCTATTGTTGAGGAAAATGTGAAAATCTTGGGCCCCATTATAACCAGTTATTGTAGAGCGTGTAGGGAGTTCAGATCCCAAACCTACTCCTGCCACCGCTGGTGGAAAGTTTCCTCCTCTCTTCTCCATTGAAGTTTCTGTGACTGTAGTACAGAGCAAAACTGATGGGCGTGAAGACATTGCTCTGACTGAGAATCATCAGAAAACTTTCTGTAAAGGTTCTTTGCTTTGGTCTTACTGGGGTAGTGAAGGTTTGTGTTTGTGAAGCGGAAGAGGCAGCTTTTCAGAAGTCTGTTTTTTTACAGAAGGCTTGACACAAAAGCCCTAATTCTGATATTTTGGTGCCCTTGTGAAGTCCTCATGCTTTCAAATTCTTGGAGCTAATTTTCATTGACAATGGGAACATTCCTTGAAAAATGCTGATGTAATGAAGTACGTGCTACTTGAGATTAAAAGATTTATTCAGTGACTCCTTTTCTAAAACTTTTGCAAAGTGTCTTAACATTTTCATGTTTCTCCAACTGCCAACAAGCTCACATTGCACCACACAGTTTGCAACATTAGTCAGATTTTGACATTGGCTCACGCAAGAGGCGCTTTTCATGGTCAGGAATCGTAAAACCTTAAAGAAATGGCTAATATTTGAAAGCTAGACCCGGATCGGTGGAGCAGATGGACTTGCTAACAGTGACTTAGGAGGTCTGTAGCCCAGCTGTGTTGACACGGATTATAGACAATCAAAATTGTATATAAAGTGCATGCCATAGTTTTAGTTTTAAGCGTATTGCTAACATTTAATGAAGTGCGTAACCTTATATGGTTTATGTATTTTGGTACTGTAGCTGCGAGTTATGCTAAGGCCTTGATGAAACCTTCCCAGAAATCTCGGATGCTGTTTGTAATGCAGGCACGCAGACGGAGAGTGCCAATAAGCCTTTGATTGAATCTTGATTAATGTAAATACGTTAAGCCTGTAGGTGCCATTCCAGCTTGGGGAGCTCCTTGTAGCTTTTAACTATGTCCACATCAGAGTTAGAGCCCCTTTGCTTCAGATAATTTCCCTAGACACAACTGGAGAATGTTTGGACTCACTTGTGAAGGGTCAGGGGTAGAGACGTTTCCTGAAGCCCCTGTCTGGCTTGTTTGCAACACCACCCCAATAAAAATTAAGTCCTCAGACACAAACTTAGGGAAGGAAAGAGACAAGCAGAATTGTGAGATGTTTCACAACCGTATGCTCTGGTCCCAGCAGAAAGGTTGGGTAAGAAACGCTGTGATCTTTCTTACGTGTCTGCCTGTCTTCAGAGTTTTCAGTTCGTTCTTTTCAACTAGGCAGGTCTCTTGTGTTAGGCAAACGAGTTGCCTGATTGCTTCAGTGCACTGCTTTAAGCAAGTGGTTCCTCATCTAAGCAAGCAGAGAGAACAGCGTGGAACCAAGTGGAAAAGGGGATGCGTGGCAGGGAAGGAAGGCATCATGACGCATAGTGTGTTGCAGTGGGATTTAAACTGGTGAGATGGATCAAAGCACAAAGTTCTTCTGACTCTGGTGCGTAATAACATCTGGTGCCTTAGTACCTGTTTTAGTAGCAAAAATTGCAGACTAGTTTGTCAAGGAAATGTGTTGAATGTGCGTAACTTTTTCTGTGTGTGTAAGACAACTCCAGCATAGGGACTGGCTCCTGTCAGGGGAGATCTTTGTGGGAATAGCTCTCCTGATCTACGTTGCTGCCAGCACTTGCAAGGAGCGCTGCCACTGAGCAAACAGTAACTGCAAAGGCATGTGATGACGAAGGAGGAGTAACAAAACCAAAACATCCAACAACTTTTGTCCTTCCTGCTATATTAATGCTCTGCAGTGTCTTCTCCTTGTAGATGACTTCTTCAAAATAAAGATAGTGGACAGAATTATGTAGGTTGGGTCATAGGATTGTTAAAGTTGGAAAAGACCTTGAAGATCATCAAGTCCAACCTTCTACCCAACATCTCCATGACCCAAAGTGCCACATTCACCCATTTTTTGAACACCTCCAAGGATGGTGACTCCACCACTTCCCTGGGCAGCCTGTTCCCATACGTAATTACTCTTTCAGTAAATAAATTCTTTCTAATATCTAATCTGGACTTCCCCTGTCACAGCTTGTGGCTATTTCCTCTTGTCCTGTCGTTAGTTACTAGAGAGAAGAGGCGAACACCCGCCTTACTACAGCCTCCCTTCAGAGAGCTGTAGAGAGCAGTAAGGTCTCCTTTCAGCCTCCTCTTCTTCAGGCTAAACAATCCCAGCTCCCTCAGCCTCTCCTCATAAGATTTTTCCCTCCAGTCCCTTCACCAGACTTGTAGCTCTCCTCTGGACCTGCTCCAGCACCTCAAGATCTTGCTTATATGCTGGTGCCCCACACTGGACACAGTACTCGAGGTGCAGCCTCACTAGTGCCGAGTAGAGGGACACAGTCACTTCCCTTTTCTAGCTGGCCTTGCTGCTTCTGATCCAGGCCAGGATGCTGTTGGCCTTCCCGGCCACACTGCTAGCTCCTGTTCAGCTGGCTGTCAGACAACACCCTGAGGTCCTTTTCTGCAAGGCAGCTTTCCAGCCATTCATGCCCAAGCATTGAGTGGGGTTGTACCTATATACATCTCCTATGTGTATCCCTTCCCACACCTTTCTCTCTAGACTCTCTATGGTATAGGTGACTGTCGGCTAGTACTACTGCTGCTAACAGGAGTCTGCCCTTACTTCCCATGAGGGGAAGAATTTTAATCTGTCGTTCCTACCTCCTGCCTACTCCAAGTATTGTTTCGATGGCCTCTGGCTTAACATTTCCTGTGCCTTTCTCTATGGTCTATTTTGTATTTTCTGTCATGTCAGCAGTGTCTGAGCATTGCGCATCTGCCCTAGGGTTTGTGCTGGGCTGGCTGACTCCTGCCCACTTCACCAGGGTGCTTTTCTCTGACTGCTCCAGGTGCCAGTCATAGTCTGGACACTTCTCCAAAAACTCTGGTTTTACAGAAGGCTTGCTTATTTATTTATTTGTTTATTTATTTATTTATTTCATAGAACAGTTTGGGTGGGAAGGGACCTTTAAAGGTCATCTAATCCAACACCCCTGCAGGGAGCAGGGACATGTGTAACTAGAGCAGGTTGCTCAGGAGCCCTGTCCAACCTCACCTGGAGTGTTTCAAGGAATGGGGCACCAACCACCTCTCTGGGCAACCTGGGCCAGTGTCTCATCATCCACAGTGTAAAACATTTCTTCATTCTCTGTAGCCTAAATATCTCCTTTTTTGTAAGTTTAAAACCATCACCCCTTGTTCTGTCACATCAGGCCCTGCATAAAAGTTTGCACCAATCTTCCCTCCCATATCTCTTAGTTTTGTTTCAGCCATCCTATCACAAGTTGTTCAGTGTCGCTTGGAGCCCAGGAGCCAGGGAGAGCCTACTTTGCTGCTTCACTTCTCAAGAACTCCAAAATATGCCTATGCAACATGAACTTCTCTGTTTTTAATGGATCCAGTCCAAGGTATGGTTTCCTATCATCATCTGGCCTAACTGGGTCACTGTTACACCTACTGGTACAACAGTGCAGCAAATGCTTGTAGGCTGATGCCATTAGTGCGTGATGACATTTCTCTGGCTGTCCAGATATTTCCTCTGACTTGTATTTTCTGTAACACCATTTTTATCCTGTTTTCTATGGCTTACTCTATGTTTCTCTGCTTTCTTCTGATTTTTTCCTATTCTACAGGTATTCTTGCAGCACAGGCTAAAAAGTGCACAACTATCAAATATTGCTGTAGAGTGCACTGTGACTACCTACCCATTTTGCTGCAAATGTGATAGTTCACTTACCTTTTCAAAATAAAACTGTATAATCAAAGGAGAAATCTTATTAAAAAGTGTAACCCTGTCAGCCGTTAAAACACGCAGCACCTTGATTTGTAGTTCTCATAAAATTGCGTATCTTCTGCCAGAGTTATTGCCTTAAGTGGCAAAAGAAATGAAAAAAGGTGGAACCTTGTGTCCCTCTAATGCACATGTTCTGAGGGTTGCTAGTGAAGCTGTACCTGCTGCTGCATCCCTGTGATCCCCGTTCTTTATTTGTTAAGCAGAAATATCCATACAGAATATTAGGGGCTGGAAGGGACCTCGGAAGATCGAGTCGAACTCCCCTGCCAGAGCAGGACCCTAGAGTAGATCACACAGGAACGCGTCCAGGCGGGTTTTGACTGCCTCCAGAGAACGAGACTCCACAACCTCCCTGGGCAGCCTGTTCCAGGCTCTGTCACCCTCACTGTGAAAAAGTTTCCTTACGTTTAAACGGAACCTCCTATGCTCGAGTTTGCACCCATTGCCCCTGTCATTGGGTGCCACCGAGAATAGCCTGGCTCCGTCCTCCTGACACTTGCCCTTTACATATTTATAAACATTAATGAGATCACTCCTCAGTCTTCTCTTTTCCAAGCTAAAGAGCCCCAGCTCCCTCAGCCTCTCCTCAGAAGGGAGATGCTCCACTCCCTTAATAAGCTTAGTGGCTCTGCGCTGGACTCTCTCCAGTAGTTCCCTGTCCTTCTGGAACTGGGGTGCCCAGAACTGGATCCAGTACTCCAGGTGGGGCCTCACCAGCACAGNTGCGCTGTCATAAAAGACTATCAGATTAGTCAAGCATGACCTTCCCTTGTTGAATCCATGTTGACTACTCATGATAAGCCTCCTTTCCTCAACATGCTTTGAGGTGGCACCAAGAGCAAGCTGTTCCATCAGCTTTCCAGGGATAGAGGTGAGGCTGACCGGCCTATAGTTACCCGGGTCCTCCTTCTTGCCCTTTTTGAAGACTGGAATGACATTGGCCCTCCTCCAGTCCTCAGGCACCTCTCCTGTTCTCCAGGACCTTTCAAAGATTATGGAGAGTGGCCTAGCAATGACCTCTGCCATCTCTCTCAGCACTCACGGGTGCATCCCATCAGGGCCCATGGACTTGTGAATATTCAATTTGCTTAACTGATCTCTGACCCCATCCTCATCAACAGAGGCAAAAATCTCCCTTCCTCCAGACTTCTTCAGCAGTCTTAAGGGTCTGGGACTCCTGGGAGCAGGGCTTAGCAGTAAAGACTGAAGCAAAGGCAGCATTCAGTAGCTCTGCCTTCTCTGTATCCTCAGTCACCAGAGCACCCACTTCATTCAGCAGTGGGATTAGGAAATATTATTTCCTAATCTCAGCAAAACAATCCAGACAGTGCATTGTGCTCTAACTGCTGTCTATTTCCCTTGGCTGCAGTCGCTGGGATTCTGGCTCTGCATGTTGGAGAACCATCAGCTTGATTGTTTTATGTGCACTTGGTTATGCTCTGCCAGTTGATCTGCTGTGTCATCACAGAGAGCCAGCTTGTCATGATGCCTGTGAAGGATGCTGGATGCCTATCTATGTACTGATTCTAATGCAGGTGTGCCTTTTTATTTTGAGGAGAGAAAAAGTAGAAAACAGGCACATCTACCAACAGGCTTAGACTATTGTAAAGCTCACGCTGGTGCTGCTGCAGCTGGAATGGTATCATAGAATCATCAAATCATTTTGGTTGGAAGAGGCCCCTAAGATCATCAAGTTCAAGTGTTAACCCAGCACTACCAGGGCACCACTAAACCATGTCCCTCAGCACCACATCTACACGGCTTTTAAACCCTTTCAATGGGGACTCCATCACTGCTCTGGGCAGACTGTGCCGGGGCTTGACAATTCTTGCAGGAAGAAATTTTTGATAATGTCAAACCTAAACCTCCCCTGATGCAATTTGAGACTGTCTTCTCTTGTCCTATCTCTTGTTCCCTGGGAGAAGAGACCGACCCTCACCTGGCACCAATCTCCTTTCAGAGAATTGTTGAGAGCAAGAAGGTCTCCCCAGAGCCTCCTTTTCTCCAGGCTGAGCAGCTCCAATTCCCTGAGCCACTCCTCACAAGACTTATGCTCTAGACTGTACCAGCTTTGTTGCCCTTCTCTGGCCACGCTCCAGCCTCTCAATGTCCTTCTTGGAGTGAGGGGCCCAAAACTGAACCCAGGATTTGAGGTGCAGCCTCACCGGTGCCCAGTACAGGGGCACAATCCCTGCCCTAGTTCTGCTGGCCACACTAGTGCTGATCCAAGCCAGGATGCTGGTGGCCTTCATGGCCACCTGGGCACACGCTGGCTCACATTCAGCTGGCTGTTGACTAGTGCTCTCAGGTCTGATCGTACTTGGGTCTGATAGCCTAGCAGAGATTGCTCAGCCTGCCCCAAGTCCTCCCCAAGGTTTAGGCCAGGCAACAGTGCTTCTGAAGCCCTGTTGTCCAGCTGCACTGCAGCCTGTACCAGGGATCCTCAAAGAGCGATCATCTCTGGATCAGGGAGATTAGAACAGTAACAGACAAATTAACGGAGCGCTGATGAACTGAACTGCCCTGTGTGTGATCTGTTCTTTGCCTTTTTCTGCCCCGTTCAGCATAACTTGAGAATTTGATCTGATCTCCCCTGTGGCCTATAAAATCATAGTAAGAGTTTTAGTGATGCCTCTAATTAAAGTTGAATTGAATTTTGCACTTCCAGCATGACTCAAACATTTATTACTTGTGAAAAATTATACTGTATCTACTCCAATTTACACCAAGTATTCTTTGAGTACCAAATGGTAATTCTGTGAGGTAGTTTTTGTTTCTGATTTTGCAAGCCGGAATTGAAAAGTGATCTGACACGTGATCCATGCATGCAGCGGGAAATTTTAGAAACAGTTTGCCTTAAGCCACTGAGAAAGTCTACCTCTAAACCTCGTCTCACTGTGGTATCTTTCCGCTTCCTGGACTTAATTCGAAGCTTATTGACCGTGGCGGGAAGACCTGGTTACCTCACTAACTTTTGCATTGTCCTTTTAGCATCCAGCTTTCCTTTGCTGAAAGTAGTGAAAAATATTGATGTGGGAGGAGCTGCTGTCATTTCCTAGATGAAGTCTTCAGTTTAGATTGAAATTGCTGTGTGAAATTGCTGCTTATTAAGAGTAGCCAATGGGAGGCTGGAGAACAAGTCTGTTTGATTTAGAGATGGGCAGTGATAAGGCTGGCAATGGACACAAGTTCCAAAATGGACAATTCCTATTAGATATTATGGGGAAAAAAACCCCATCACTTAGGATTGTGGAACACATGAATAGGGCCTCATGGGTGTTGTGCGATTAATATCCTTGGGGATATTCAGAACTTGAAATGCCAAAGTCCGGAGCAACCTGCTCTGAGTTGGCCAGAGGTGGGACTAGGTGATTTCGGGAGGTCCTTTGTGACTTGAGATAGTCTCTGATACTAAGATGTACTGATTTTTGAGGTGTAGGGGGAGAATGGGGCAAACAAATGATGATGGAGATGAAGGTCCATCAGGGGAGTCACCCAAGGTAAGTCAATCTCCCCCATGCATCGGGACTAGTTCTAGCAAGAAAAAAAGGAGGGTAATTGTAGTCAGTGACTCCCTTCCGAAAGAAACCGAGGGCCCCATATGCCGGCCAGGTCCACACAATAGGGAAGTCTGCTGCCTCCCTGGGACCAGGTCTCCATCAATTACTAGGCAACTCTCTGGTCTGGTACGGCCATCAGACTACTGTCTGCTATGGGTTATCCAGGTTGGTAATGATGATGTTG